>OX403624.1:5162147-5762147 GCA_948107755.1 Campoletis raptor
CCTTTTTTTTTTGTGTTAGCTGTAATCGTGCTTATAGTTTTTTTGTGCCCTAAGTTTCAATAATTTTATAGATTTGAAAAAAAAGTTTTTTTTTTTTTTTTTCTAGAACTTTCGAATAAAGAATTAACGAATGTCAGGAAATATTTGAAAGTATACGTTTCGTCCGAACGATATTTCGTATTATATTTATAATCCAAATAATAAATCACAATGAAAATTTACTGAATCAAAAAACCGGTTGAAGATGTATTTTAACGAAAGATTCAAATGCCGGAGGAATTTTTTTTTTTTTTCCGTTTAAACATTTACGGAAACTCTAAGACCCCGCACCGAGAAGATTTGTTAGTTGTATCTCTGGTTAACCTGGCGTTGAATAGAGGTGGCAAAGCTACAGGAGAAACAGGATAAAAGATGCTGAGGAAAGACTCGAGAATGGAAAGATGAAAAAAAGAAAGAATTCGAGACTTTATAGTAACCAGTCTCGTGTGGAACTCTATAAGGAAATGATTGAGAAAATGCTGGATTCACTTGTCCAATGTTCTATGAATCATGCGTTCTTAAGTTTGTAAATTGATGAAATTAATGATAATTCGATGTAATTAATTAAACAAGAAATTAAATGGTCATTTAACTTTTTTAGTTTTGTATTGAAAAGATCGGAGTGTGACTTGTGAGAAAATAGGTTTAACGTATATATACGAAAAACAGAATTAAAAGTTGTGGGACTGACGTATCGGAGGAGTAATCCATGAATGACTCGAGATTCGTTCGCCCGGTTTACATTTACGGTGTTTCGTCTCGGAGCGAATCACGCGCGAGAGATTGGACACGCGTTTAAGAGAAAAAAAGAAAAAAAGTAATCCAAAAAAAAAAAAGCCTTTATAGATCTCTCGCAGCATCCGAGTCTCTCGTCTTCGAATGTCTCGTGTGTGCGTGTGTGTGGGTCTAGGTGTTTGTGTGCCACAACTCGTCTTCGAGAATTCTCGGTAACGCGATTTCCGCTTAAAACTCGACTGCAACTATACGGACTCTTACGATTTTGCACTTTGCCCGCGAAGTCCAGACTCTCAGACGTACAAACGTGACTCACGTCTTTTTTTTTTTTTCCAAAACTTTATTTACTTTTGTATCTTTTATATTTCCATCGATCCCACGATCATTCGTGAATTCCATTTATTTCGAATGAATTTTTATTCCATCAATTATCACGTCAAATGTTTAGTTTAATTGAATTATTGCGTTGTTTATTTGTTGTATGATACATCGAATTAATGTTGTTACTGTATTTCATTTAAAATATTGTTGCATTGAGCATTGGAACAAACAAATCGTCCTGTACACATTATTTTAAGAGTCATTTTGAAAAAAAAAATTGTCAATTTTCGGTTTATTACCAAGATCCCTTGTTTTTTTTTTTTTTTTTTTTTCATTTCTGGCCAATTTTCATGTACACGTTTACATACACATGTATACACATGGATTTTCTTATCTGAGCTAAATCGGAGGATATCACCTGCGATCTTTAGCGTTACCAACCGTTTTCTTGATAATACGAGGGCAGTGTTTGTTCGTATTCGTGTGCACTCTGTGTATGTGCTTCTCGTTCTCGTCGCGCCTTCATCGTACAGAAAAGAAGAACTTTAGTATTTTCTGTTCATCGAATGTGTATACGGTTTAACAATATATATATATGTGTGTGTGTGTATCTATGGGCGTGTAAAGAAGAGTACGAGAGAGAGAAAGAAAGAAAGAAAAGAGAGAGAGAGAGAGGGTACAGCTTCACGTTCGCCACGTTCACCAAGCACTGGGCAATTAGAGGCCCACGGCCACCGGACAAGGACATCCACTTCGCGATCGGCTAAACACAGGTCGCCACACCGCGAGGATATACTGCTATATATACCAACTGTGTATAAACTTATATATATGTATAGCATACAGTTGGCAATTCAAGTATAAGCGAAAAAGCAAAGGCAGAAGCAAAAGGTAAAAAAGGGCTGAAAATCAGCAAGAGATCAGCCGAGAGAAAGAGAGAAAGAAAGATCGTGAGATATATCGGTGAGGAAGGATCGAAAGATCGGTGGGATATATCCCAAGGGATAATTTGTGATCGTTACGACCATCTCCAACTATGTATACTTCTTTGAGAAGAAGAAGAAGAAGAGGAAGATAAAAAAACTACTGAAAAATCAAGATCTCTTAAATATCTGGGATATCCAAGGTGGATTTATTTGTACGTAGACGGACTGGCGAATTTTTCAAATTACTTTTCTTACCTTTCCTCTTCATTTGTTTATCGATTACTTCGTGTCAAGACTTTTTATCTTCTTCTTATTTCCTCTGAAGCTCTTTCAAGACTGATTATAATATTTTTGGTTCAGTTTTTTTTTATCTGGTGTTAGTAATCAATTGGAAAAGTTGTTTCGTAAATTTCGAGCCTCCGATTGAAGGAATTATTGTAAAAGTTGACCTTACAATCAGATTGGAAAAAATGGTAGGGAAAATACTCTTTGGACCACCATTTTTCCATCGATTTCACAAATTCAATCATCCATCGTTCTTCATTGAAGATGATTGGGTTCTGATAAAATGATGAGACAAAAACGTTCGAAGGACCGTCATTACTGCATCTATTGCATACGATCGAACAAATTTTAGATTGAAATTACGTTATTTGGTTTTTTGGTTATTGCTGTTTTTTTCTTTCCTTAATTTTTGTCCTAATAATTAAAGATCTCGTTATCAAGTTACTTTATCCTTTAGTCACATTATTAGCCTCTCTAATCATTCGACAATATTGTTATCTGATTGCTCGTATTATACCGTTGGGAATTTACGTCACGATCGTGATCTCGGTGAGGAACATTAGAATTCTATAGTTCTATCTTGCAGGTACTTTAAACGGTGTGTTGGTTGTATCAATCGTGATCTATGCACGTGAGAGAGAATAAGAGAGAGAGAGAGGGAGTGAGAGAAAGATAATGGGAAGCTTAAGGATTCATAGATCGATTTGCAAAACTAATCAGAATCTCGCGTCTACTTCCTCGACATGAATATATATATAAATATAAATAATTAAATCATTACTTATATATTTATTTAAAAGTCGATTTATTTTTATATACATTTAAAATTTCACTTTTTTCCTTCATTTTTCTTCCTTCTTTCTCCTTCCTGTACAATATGTTTTTGTTGTTGTTATTATTTCAACATATACTTGTTGGGGGAAAGTAAAAAGGGATGCCACGGAGACTTACACCCAGTAATACGATATCGATGACGATACCACAATGAATCTCTCCTCTTTCCTGCTGCTCGTCTTTGCCTCTCTCACGCCCACATCCTTCTCATCCCTTTTGTCCCCCTCTCGAATAATTTAACGTATAATATTATAATAGCTACAGTAAAATCGCCATTTTTAGACATTGCTTTCATTTTATTTTTAATCAAATCGATTTGCTTTCCCAAAATAGCTAATTGAATTTTCTTAATCGATATATTTTCTTTTAATATATAAAAAACTTTAAGATCGTGATATAACACGGTGGAGGGTAAGGATGCTCAAAAAATGTTTTGATTTTAAAATTCTTCCAATCGAAATATTTTCAAGTCGAGGGATGAAATTACAAAAGAGAAAAAAAAATTGAACTCGGATAAATGGGCATCAATTTAGGTGCTATTTTTTTTTTTTTCAAATGCCCTGTCACGTAACGAAGTTTCTACTGTATACTGTCCTCCTCCCGAAACCCTCTAACTTCGAGGATAGGACGAATTGAAAAATGAATGAAAAAAATTGTGTGCCTCTCACGCCAACCTTAAACCACAAAAGACCTTTGAAAATAATTTTTTCTTTTTTGTCTTTTTTGTTGGTGTTTATTAACGAATATTATTTATTTACATTAGTGTGACAATTATATAAAATGAAATCTAATAATGATTAAAAAATTATTTTAATTTATTTGTTGTATTTTTGTTAATTTATTGGCATTTTTTTAAATACCTTGAACTCGTGGTATCTATTCAGAGGGAAAGAGAGTTACATACACGATAGACAATTGATCCTCGTTCCCATAAGTTCATATACTATTGAGATAAATAACCTTATTATAGACCGATTCGATTGAGCATTGGGCCGTTATAAATAAAAGATTATTTCGCAAGAAACTTGGTACTTGAATACGCGAACCCTCCACTGTTCCTTTTATTGACTACATTTAGCTATTTTCTTCGCTGCTTTTTGTGGTTTATTTTTCTTTTTTAAATACCGTTTTTATTTTGTCGATATACGAAACCTACAGCGATCGCTTCGTGATCGATTAAATTACGATTCGATCGAGGCGCGTGGGAGTCGTTTCGCTTCTAATCGATTTTTATTTTCTCAACGAAATGGACATGTGTATGTATACATATATAGATTATGAAATAAATTCGTGTGCCGTATAAATTTTCGATAGATTTAGATCGCGATAAAGATCGTTGAAATCGTGGTAGAGATTTGTTGTTTTTTTTCGCCTCGTTTTCAACCAAGTTAAAGTTTATCGGATCGAGTAAATTCTCCAATTATGACAAATGAAAAACTTACGAATGAAATATCGATTCGTGAACGATTTCATTATCCTTTTTTTTTTTTTTTTATATACAATTCGACAATAGCCATTATATTTCTCCTTTAATTGCTCAGGTGAAAAATGGAATCAATAGATCTATTTTTTCTTCTTTCCTTACAAAGTTTAACTCATTATTACGAATTTGTGATAGTTTGTGATAGTTCGTCAATGTGATTGCAAACAAAATCGATTAATCAAAACAGTGAACACATACGGTTGTATATTCTGTTATTATTATTCTGAAAAAAAAAAAAAAAAAAAATACTGTATTGAAACAATGATTTCTCAATGTTTTTCATTCTTCACTTAAATGTTAGAACAAAATGAATTTCTCGGAGAGGCCGAAAATTTTGCTTCTTTTTTGAAATATTTCCAACGCAAACAATTTTTCAATTTAACTCAGTTTTCGTGTATAAAAAGTCAGTAAAAAATGATTAAAACTAAGTTGGTTCGATGAAGAAATAAAAATGGCCACGTGGGGCAATAGTGAAGGGAATTTTTACAAAATGAAACTGTTATTGAGACGATCGGATCGTTGAATATTTTGTTTTGCTGTCAACGTAGTTAAAAAATGTGATTTTGAAAAAAATAAACATTCAATTTCGATTTGGAGACTTAAAAATGCCAAATTGCAGTCTTTGGTTTATAAAAAAATGCACCATCATCCAATTTTCATATTTGTTTCTATGTAAATATTCAACAGCTATATACCATCGAATTTTTACCCTGTTGTAACCCCTTCGATGCGAAAAAAATGAGATTTTTTGAAAATTGCGTGTAACTTCCGTGCTCTACCGATGTGTTACAAAACCTTGGAGGAAAGTTGTTTGGTATACAAGGCACGACTCGGTTCGCGAGTATTATCGCGATAATCGTCGATATCCTCGAGCCTCGAGGTAAATTCGTTTAATATCATGTTGAGTATGGATATGTTTATATATGTATATAAATGTATATGTGTTATCATGTACCTGTCTTACCTGCATTTATTATAATATAGTAGATTAATATACATATCGATTTCTTATCGTCGTATAGCTCAACGCGTGTTAATCGTCGCACCGTTCTAATCGCCTATATCTCAAGATAACGATCGATATATATATTTAATCCATGGTGTTCGATAAAAAAAAAATACAAACGCATATCAAAAGAAATTAAATAGTATTTGTTTACGTGTTTCTATTTGTTTCTTCGTTCAGGATTCGGAAAAACACTTAACAAATTGTTTTACGACTCATTGAAATCAAATGTTATATATCACAAACGTAAAAAGAAAGACGAATTTCAGATTATGGTGAAATTTGTTTCGAATTATCGATAGAGAATTCAATGGGATTTTGACAACAAGCGAAAATGGAAATTAACTTTACACCGAACAACCTATGCTCACGTTTTTGTTGAATTAAAAAAAAGGACCTTTTTGTTTGCTTATTGTCCTCTTTATTCGCTTGTTATCGTTCCCGATGAAAATAATTCTCGGTAATAATAACACATCGATCGAATTATCGAAGCGATGACAAGGGAAGAGGGAAAGAGACAGACCGTAGGAATAGAATTTCGCGATCGAATTTCGTACGGCGAAAAACA
This sequence comes from Campoletis raptor, assembly GCA_948107755.1. Classification (NCBI taxonomy): domain Eukaryota; kingdom Metazoa; phylum Arthropoda; class Insecta; order Hymenoptera; family Ichneumonidae; genus Campoletis; species Campoletis raptor. Next base: position 5,168,345 of record OX403624.1, read on the forward strand.
AAGAGAGAAAGAGAAGTAGAAAATAATACAAACGAAAAAAAAGGAACGAAAAAAAAAAAAATACGAAACTCGACGAGGCGTTAAGACGACGCATGTACACGATCGAGACAGTCTCGTGGTTCACTCACGAGGCGCACACTGGAAATAGAATATCTTTCAGTGCTCTTCTCGCTTGGCAATTCAATGCACCCAGAACGACAGACTCCCGTCTATGGGTCGTTCCCTTTGAATACTAAATAATTTAACGAACAAAACGTTTTTTAACCAAAAATTTCATAAAAAAAAAAAAAAAAAAACAAATACAACATTAATACGAAAATAAAAAATCGATTTTTGTTATTATTTATTACCTGGAAAAATTATTGATATAAAGCAATCAGAAAAGTTTTATTTTTAAACAAACGTTGAAGAGAGAAAAAAAGCTTTACCTTGCCCCATTTTTGTTTGTCTCATTAGTCTACGTTGAAGCAACCTTGACAACGACAAATGTGAGCCAATTATCTGTCTAGGGATCCCGTTCAAGTTTCATTATGTAGATTAAGTAATGAGAATTTTGAGACCGCAAATTGTTTGAAATGAATAAATTGTCTCTTGACAATCATTGAAATTGTAATAAACGACTGTGGAAAATGTGGTATCGAATAAATTGGCATGAAGGGGCACTGGTTAATTTGAGTACAACGGTTGTACCGAAATACGTATAAATATATATATATATATATGTATAGACGTCGTAATATTAGCAGCTCTGGTTTGCACTAAAAATAAAGCTCTGGGCCACGAGAGGAACGCGAGGGCCGAGGTGAAGACCTCTCTCGGTTTGTTTTTATAAATCGTTTTTCTTCAATTGTTCGATCAAGTGTTTCTCCCTGCTGTGAATACCTTGAGTTCTATAAACGTTGTAAAAATGATTTGACTGGAGTGTGTGCCAAGAGCAGCGAATATTTGAAAGAAAAAAATATAGAGAGATGGTTAGTACGAGGATATATGGAGGAAGAGGCGGAAGAATCGTTCAAGGAGTTTTCTCTTTGGCCTCAAATGCATTTTGCCTCGTGCGTGAAGATTTTTTCTTGTGTTTTTCTACCTTCATTTTCCTCCAGCACAGGTGTTGGTATGTGTACGTATGTGTTTGTGTGTGGTATGCCAACGAAGATGGGTGATCGATCGTCGGCTAGCGTGCATGGAAACGATCGTGCTTCCTTCGATCAGCGAGCTGACTCTCTCTCTCTCTCTCTCTCTCTCTCTCTCTCTCTCTCTCTCGCTCTCTTTCTCTCGCATCTCTCATTTCGCGTGATTATAATCCTGCGAGGGACGGCGACTTGATGCTGGCTGCTGGATATATATTTGCCTCCTGCTTGGGTCTTGTGGGCAAAAGTGCATCAGCAGGAAGAAGCCAGAGAGCGCTTGTATGCTCTTACGAAGAGCCCCAACTCCGGTTAATATGGCGCCTTGCGAAAGAGAAAAAGAGAGAGGGAGAGAGAGAGAGAGAGAGAGAGAGAGAGAGAGAAAGAAAGATGCATATTTTCTATGCAATCTTCGAGTCCCTATCTCTTTCTAGTAGGTTATATAGAAGCATGTCACTTGGCTGTTCGCAGCTGCCAAGGCCTATGGTTATCCCATCTTTGCCCGGGATCTACCCCTTCCACCCTCCCGTAGCCTTTCTCCTCCTTCTTCTTCTTCTCGTTGGTACCTATATGTTTAGGTGCCGTCGTCTTGTCGATGAGGAAAGATTATTACTGCGAAAGACGAACAAAAAAGGCGGTGAAGTTAAGAAATAATAAAAAATGAAATATAAATAAAAAATTGGTAACAAAAACCAAGCTGGCAAAGGTGATTTCCGAGATGCATCCTGTCCTGAGGTTCTATGTCTGTCCATTCCTTGCATGGTAGCTACCTCCCGCTTCTCCACCTCCATGTCATCTCCCCCGAGGACTCCTCGATCGCAACGATAAAGAAAAAACAACAAGTCTAAGAAAATTGGAGGTTAACTCCCTACACGACCGGGTGTGGAACATTAACTTTTATCTTCCGGAGAATGTCATTAGTAGTCTTGTCGATTGCGGGATTAGAATTTATGACAGAAGGATGTGACATTGTTTGGTTTTTCATATAGAAATGTCATCCATTTCGATGTTTGCGTGGATTTAAACCCAACGATTACATAACTCCTTGAAACACTTCCTCGTGTATTTGTCCGGAAACATAAAACTAATCTGGAATCAAGAGCCCTCGGAGAATCTGACAAAAAGGAAAACAAAGTTCCAAAGCCCTCGTATATATGAACAAACTAGTCCCATTTGCACAACTGGCACGAGAAATCAAAGCTCACGGCGAAACCCAAAATTTTTGCCACTCTTCCGCTTTGATCCGGTCCGAATGACGCGTGCCAAGTAAGTATAAACTGCGTTATATAGCAAGTCCACATATTGCCAGAGACAAGTTGCAAGTGAACCGCGCAGCTGTCGCTCTAGTCAGCGGAAGACGCGAAGAACAAGAAGATGTAGAGGTAGAGAGAACGATCGGAGGGAGAAGACGAGGGGAGTTAACGCACGTAGAGTGCGTGACACGATGGTTTTCCCAGAGTGCCCGTAGTTTGTGCGCTCAGGAGTCTCAATGTATTAATTTTAGACGAGGGCTTGAAGTGAACCCACGACCTCGTTCAGGTTCCTGGCTTATAACCAAAAAAAAAATCTGGTCACCCACTTTTCATCGTTGTCTTGTGGATTAATCGATTTTTCAAATCACATGAAGAATTCAAGATTTTCATTAAAGCTTAACTGAATTACCATATCATTTTCTGAAATCACCTCCTATTTCCTGTGCGTGTCCGAACTGCCTGAATTCCGAAGCAGCACGTGCATCCAAGCATTTCTAACATCCCTCAGGATTTGATTAAATTAGCTTCGTGGAGTGCGTAGCTTGGAGATCAGGCAGAAAGCCTTCTTAGCCTCCAAGGAAAAGAAGAGGAAAAACAACAAAACGGATAGAAAGAAGAGGTAGGGACAGAATAAGAAGCGAGTCGCGCGCGGCTACCAGAGCCTGGAGGAGCACCTGCAACAGCATCACTAGCCTGGCCGTATCTCTCGGAGAGCGGCTTCGAGCAAACGACCGCATGGGATACGAGAATCGTCCCGAGTGAGTGTCATTGCCCCGCCGCGTGATCATCTTCACGCTGTGCCTCTCTTTTCCGACGTTACAGGAATAGCGACGACGACAACGACGACGACGACGACGACGACGAGTCTCGCCTCATAATCTCTTTGCTCGCTCAGCCTCCATCACGACAACTGCCACACGAGCCAACAAGGTTTCTCTATCTTTGCTGCTTTCTTCCCCTTTCTCCTCTCTTATACGGATATACAACGTTGGTCCCGAGAGGTAAACGCGACCAGTTAGCGGAGGCATCTTTCTTTGATGCTTCAACAGATACTAAACATTGATATACATCGCCTGCTCTCATGCTGTGATTCCAACTTCAAGCTACAACGTGCTTTCTCTTGCTATTACGTTCAATGTCCTCCGGGTTCATCAGGAAGTGTATTATCTCCTGCCTTACAACGACAACAACAACAAAATCTATTCTAAGCTTCAATTGGAGTTGTACGTTGGATGACAAGTGGCACGTGTAAGATGTAATTAACCGGGCAAAGCACTTGGTCGGAAATGCTTAACAGACCAGTTAACCCAACTAACCGTAGTAAGTAGATATGAGAAAAACTCTGGGCCAGAATGAACAACGCGGGAGGGAGTTCACAGGAAATACTACGAGGACGAACCAGACTCGAGGTGAGTCTAAAGAAAGAGAAAGAAAGAATGAGAGAGCAAGAGAGAGAGAGAGAGAGAGAGAGGCACACAGAACGAAGAGAAGCGTGCCACTGTGTCAGTAACAGTACTTGCCGTAAAAGAGCACCGGGCCTGGGCCGAGGCCGTGCCAGTGAACGAGCGAGGTTGGGACCTTCAACCTTACCAGTCTTCCAGTACACTCCATACGTGTGTCTATTTTGTGCCAGTGTGTTGGGAGCTGGATGAGAAAGAGAAGCGTTTGATAGAAAAGGAGAAAGAAAGAAAGAGAGAGAAAGAAGTTTGAACTAACACTCCCAACATGGCAACGAAGGGAAAGCACAATTTCCATTAGAACGATTCTCACAAAAATAGCTTTTTCGCGTCATTTAGGTTCGGTTATGTTGACATTTTCCTCGATCAATAATTCGATAAGGTAGAAATCTACATTCTGTACAGGTAAAGATTTAAAGGACAGGGAAGTTATCAGGTGCAGCATCCTCTGGAATTGGTGTCAGGTTCTCCGGTACCTGCAATAAAGGTAGAAGTTGCTTCGAAGCTTTTTTTGGGCCATTTACGATCTCAACTTGTATATATTCGTGGCATGGCTTTCTTGTCTCGTTAATTGATAATCATTTTTGTCTGCAACGTTAATTCCCAACTGAGCAATAATATATATGGTCGTCTGCGTTGGTTACTCGGTCCTTTTTATTGCACCCTGTCGGGAAATGAACTTTTAATGACGACCGCATTGGAACACAGCGATTTAACGGAATTCTGAAATCTGCTCAGTCTTATTTTGGGAAATTTAATTGTTCTGCTTCGGTACAAGGTCCACGTCATGATAGAAGGCGATTATATTCGTACGAAGAAATGCTCAAGGTGTCAGGTGTCATGTGTCATTAGAGATTATTTTTACTGAAAAATCTTACAGTGATTCACGTTTATGTGGTCCTAACGGTTGATCTTCGACTCAATCCCATACAATTGACCCCGAGGCAGAAATTGAATTCGCATCGTCACAATTGACCTTAACTAAGGACGAATAAGTCAGAGGCCAAACGCGTTTTGAACGAAGCTTCAATCGATCACTACACTTTACTGAGAAATTTCATCAAGACGCCTATATCCACTGGCATATCGACTCAATCAATATTTGTTTTTGTATTACGTTGCAATATCGAATTCTAAATAAAGTTAAATCAATAATGTTCTTTGAAAATATTCACATTTCTATCAATACTCAACGTCAAAACACTACTTGGATCTTAATCAATTTATTATTTAGTACAAAATAGATCTGTAGATATTACAAAAGAGGTTGATCGCCACACTTTCGTCCCAACCAATGATAACATTCTGAAGTTGTCGCATCGTCATATCCGCTGTTGGTTTTTCAAAACTGTAAATCGTGACTGATTGATCGTACCAATTTGTTTTGAACTTTGAACAACGCCGACTTGGTTTACAGTTGATTTTTCATACGTCGCGATAGTCATCTACGTTTTGTGTGTGTTGTGAGTTCGTTAAAAGAGCGCCTCGACTCGAAGGATTCTTTAAAGATGTAGTGGACGGAAGTGGAGTCTCATCCTCACATGTACATCTGTGTGCGTACGAGCAAGAATGTCTCATTACGCAAAAGTCTTCTTTATGCATAATGGATGTGGCAAACGGAGTGCCAGTTAGGTGACACTACTTAAACAGCACGTGCAGAGACGAGACACTAAAAGACAAGAATTACATACACACAAGTTCCTCACATGTGTAACGAGGGGCTTGACTCGTGACTATATTCGATACGTGTATTTAGTTTTTTTTTTTCATGATTTTCTTGCTCCCTCTTTCTCTTTCTCTCTGTCTCTCTCTCTCTCTCTCTTCCTATCGTACCAAATAAATGTCGTTCGTCGTTTTTCATCGATAATTCGAGCATTTCTTTCGACACGTGTTTCACGCCCAATTACTACGGCCGATTTTTTCGTATTTTCATTTTTTGTAGTTTCTCTTTCGAAAATATTCGTCGAACCGAATGATTCTTCACCAAACCTGCGATTGCAGACGAAACTCTTTATGATTATCGACGAATATTGGATTTTGATGATTTTTTTGAACGTTTTTTTATTATTTTTGTTTATTTATCGAAATTATAATATTTATACATAGAAATTTAATTGTGTACATGGACGTGAAAAAATAGACGTGCCATGCGTGCCAGGTAATGGCTTACGGTAAATATTCGTGACTTCAGAACGACTGTACGACGCGGAATAAAAGAGTATTAAGAATATTTCATATATCGTAGTCACGTAAATCTCAGAAGCTCGATCGCAAAGAATCCTCTTCATATTTATACAGGCTTCGTAACGAATTCTTCATTTCAAAGTGAGAGCTTATCTTGGGCGCGTGTGGTTCGTGACCGCGATGAAAAGAAATCGACGATTTCTTCTTAAACTTACGAACGCGTTTGAGTTCACATCATCAGCTGCAGTTGGATCTTTAAGAAAAAAAAAAAAAAAAAAACACATATTTACAGGTATATTTTCATATTTCGTTTCGTCAATGACGGAGTCAACTCGTTGGTATAAAAAAATGGCTTTTTATTGAATTTTAATAATACACTGTACAAAGGAGATCCGCCGTTTTTTCTTAGAGATGGCGCTAACGGGCGCCTGTGGTCACAGAAATAATTATATTCCAAGGCCACGTCACGTCTCATTAAACTTTCCTGTAGGTTAAAAATTCGATAAAACGGTGAGGGCTATTCGCTTAGGGCATTAAATTGAAAAAATAATATTCAGTGATGAACCAAAGTCACGATATTTCCTACTGTGTCACTCCGCGCCCCCCCAGTCGCATTCTCGAGCCCTCGATAAACAATCCTAACCTCGTTGTTATGGACAAGTGCCCCTCACGAACTACCGCCTTTTTATTATTCCATATTCGAGCTGGTATACTTGACTCGACCTCATACACGCCCATCTTACTTATCCATATAATCTGTGAGCTCTCTCTCTCTCTCTCTCTTTTTCACTCCGTCGATCTTTACACTCTCAACATATCATGTTAACTCGATGGTTAACCTCGATCTTTGCATGACCGTAGGAAAACGTTTGATGCCGAGAGACAAATAAATTCTTGGCTTTGAAATACGAATACTCGGAGGTAAATAAATATTTTAAAGAGAATTCATTTTTGGATTTATTTATGGCAAGAGCTTTGATCTATTTGAACTCGATAACATATTTGAATATGCTTTCAAATATTGTCGCGGTTTTTTAATTGACGTAAAACAACTTTTGGCTTTGCTTTTGCGATAAAAATTTTACTTCATAATGAGAAAACGAATATATTTCTAAAAATTGTATTAAAAAATTGTGTTTATGGGGTTATGAACCCCCATATGGATAAAGACATTGTGAAATCTTATTCTCAAACCAATTTTCACTCGCAGCTCGTTAACCACGATCTTAAATTGTGGGATCTTATAGGTATTATACATATATACATTGTAGATTATGCAGCGAGATCATAAAGCTCATGTAACTTTGTATGTAAGTGTACCTATGCGTGTATGGTTAAAAGGGCGTCGATGTTAAACTCGAGTTCTCACGCCACGGGGGTTTCCGCGAGAAAGGAAGCGCGCTTCCACATCGTAATCAACTCGTATGCAACACACTCGTGTTTCTTGGTCGCGAATATTAGCGAGCTATTATTAAATATTCCCAGAATAAGTGATGAAACACAGTCTCTTTTTTTCTCTCTAACGTTCTCCAAATTTTAATTTGACTCTAAAAACTAATTGAAAATCTTGTCCTAATTAACCGATTTTTAATTGGGCCATAAATTCAACTCATTCATGACGCTTGACGATTAAAAAAAAAAAAAAAAAAAAAAGATCTCCGTTGATTTTATTACTACATTTTCAATCATTGGGAATACCTTTTAGATATTTTGAAACTATTTTTTTTTAAAATTGTTTATTTTGATAATTCGTTTCGTAAAAATGTCTTGCTTGTGGTGCGAGATCACATCGGAGCTTCGTCTAGTCTAGATCACTCGAGTGAGAATGTGTCGTACAATGCATATATACATATAGCACGACTGACGTTTCTGGCAGGAGGAGTTGCCACAGTGGAGACACAGCAGACAGTTTGTGCGGGATGCCGGTGGATGCTGTTCAGGGCGAGTCTCTCTTTCTCTCTGTCTCTGTTTCACTGTCTCTTCTTTTACTTCAAGTCCAATGTTGTGTGAAACCGGTGCTCGGAATACTGGAATCACTTTTGTAGATATAAAAATCTTTCACTCAGTTTCATTTATCACATATTTTTCTCAACCTTTGAGACACTTTTGATATTGACATTCTTCATGTTTTTAGGTTGATGATTACAAGTGTAAACAAAAAATTCAAAAATAAGCCAAAGTTTCAAAACAATGTTATTAATCATTTCAATCTAATACCAAAAGGAATTTTTCTTTATTTTTTGAGTAACAGGTCGAACATTTAAAAGAATGTTTTTAACTATTCTTTGGAGTGTATCGAGTTTGTGAAATAATTACCATCGCGATTTTTATAGTAAATTAGTAGAAAATGCATTTTTTCATAAATAGAAATTTTAACTATTTGTTTATAAATGATATATCCGTATTTTTGGATATTTCGAAAAGTTCTACAGACCATGAATCAATGAAAAATTCTGCATTTCTTGCGGCATAAGAAGTCAAACAATACAAAAAACCGCAAAAAAAAAAAAAAAAAGAAAGTAGGTTAAAATATGGTAATACAAAGGTTCAAAGGGTTAAAAGAACGTTCAGGAACGTAATACGTTTTCGTACATAGGATTATTAGCTTTTTAGATATTCACAAAGCGCGTATATATATATATATATATATATATATATATAACGCATGTATATGGTGATAGACATTTAGCTGTGTAAGGAAACCCCATGTGAGGAAACCACCAACAGAAACAGCAGCAACAGCAGGAGCAAAAGAGTGGCGCACGATAGTCGGCGACGAGACGCGTGGGACTCGTTGTCCGCGATGCTCACCACGCGGGCAATTCTACCATTCCATTTGTATATATATTTATATTTAGTGTGCAGTACGAGGAACAAGCTTTTCTCACAGACGGAAGACTCCTGGCACATCGGTTCGTTGCCCAGAACCAGAGGCAGCAGGGCAACTCCTACTCTCTTTCCTTCTCTGTGTCTCTTATTTTTCTCTATTTCCTTGCCTCTTGGGCTTTTCCTCGCCGTTCGTAAGTTAAGGGCAAAGAGAACAAGAAAAAGAGAGAGAGGAAAGAGAGAGAGAGAAAGGGGGAGGGAGGGAGTTGTTGGTGTACAGGTTCCCTATGAAATATTTCCCATGTAATTGACCGACATTTCACGTATTATTTAGCGATTGATAAGGTCAAAAAATCCGTCACTAATCATCATCCACGACAAAAATGACCATTATCTCTATGTTTAGTCCATTTATTTCTTGTTAATCTTTTTTTTTTTTTACAAATTAATTCTTGTAAAATAACCGTTCAATGCTCATTTAGGACTATCTTTGATCAGGCTACTCCATTTTTTACGTTCTAGTGATCACTAACTATTTAACTGATACACATACACACATACAACCGTAAATGTACCTAATTATAAATGTTTGGCTGATTATAGCAAAGTGCCAGCTAGTAGACACGATGCTCTAATGCAAGTCTAACGGCGCTGCCATTATATACGTATATATACGTGTGCGTGTGTGTCTATACTTAAGTGTCGAATACGTAACGGAGCAATTTCCGATTGGCTGTGTAGTAATGTAGTACTTAATGTTTTTGAGTTTGTGTTTTCGTGTGTGTGTGTGTGTGTGTACTTGCGTATATATATTTGCAGTTTGCAATACATTGTAAGATTAACACAATTCGCGTTATAGTTTGTACCTCCGTGTTCATTTTCGCCAGGGCCTCGCCCATGGACACGCTCCGATTGTTTTTTAACTAGACTCTCCGCTGTTTTTGCATGCTTTTATCCTTTAACGTTAGATTATTACATGCATACTTGTACGTTAATTGCTCCAACCTGTATTGTGATTAACGTTTCGTTATAAGGGACGCAAAAGACCGCGAAGATCCATGCAGCCTCGACGTTTGCTTATAATGCGCTCTCGTTGCGCTACGGTCTTTTAATCAACCGACTTTACACAGTTTAGCCCATTATTCTGGCACTTTTCTTTCATCTTACAGTCATATATTTTCTTTGTCATATATATTTCGTGCTCGTTTTATAATAATATACTCGGTAGAAAAACACTTACGTGGTTTTATTTAATTCACAAACTGCCACATTTCGATCTTTAATTTGGTTTTTTTTTTTTTTTTTTCGTTTGTACGGCGAATTTTTTTTTAACAACTTTTGATGCGATTTTCGGTGTCGTAAGGTTTTTCATTATATTTGCTGTATTGGCGTTTTTGAATTTTTGCACTTGGAATTTAACGACGATTCGAACTAGTTACTCCGATAAGTTATTTGTAATGAAAAAATGTTGAAATTATTCTCAGACACGTGCCTTATAATGGAAGAAATAAAAAAAACGCAGACGGCATTGTTTTATTTTTGTTTTATTGTCGAGCCAAATCCGATACTGTCGAATGGCCGAGTTACGAGTCCGGAAGTTCAATTGTGCGATGTGCATATTATGTGACGGTGGAACGATTGCCCGCTATGCAGACATTATATACATATCATTTATGCTCGAATGCTCCATGCATGAAATGGCTCAATGTATATAGATTCCGTTGTACTTTTAGAGTCATATGCGCGAGCCATGCAAGACCGGAAATCATTTCTGACCGGACGGAAGCTCCGTTAAACGGAGCGTGATACGGGTTTTGCCATATTCGACAAATGACAATCGAGTAATAATCGTTTGTTTTTTTTATTTATTTATTTTTTTTTAATTTATTTCCCTTCAAATTTTTTAGGAATTTCTCTTTTCATTTGATTGTTCTCGATGAGCGAAAATGCGCGCGAGCAAAATTCTGCAGTTTTTGATTCATGATATATCGAATAACGGATGGTAACTCTTTTCGAAATTTTGCACATAGTTTCATAAGAGTGGCCATAAATGATGTCTTGGAAATTAAACGAAAAATCTGCAGCCGAAATGTAAGGTCTCTAAGAACTTAAAGAAAAATGTTCGTAAGGCTGTTGGCGTAATCATTAATTTCGCTTAACGAATCGATAATAAAAATGCATCAAATGGCATTATGGTATATACATATATATATATAAATTTATATATATATGATCTTTTCGTCAAGTCCAGAGTGGGTGAACGTACTTTCGAGGTTCTCAAACCTCTTTCGTTCTCTTTCTCACTATCGCACTCTCTCTCTCTTTCTGTCTTGCTGTCTCTCGCGTGTTTAGTTATACGTAATTTTCTTTTTTTTTTCTTTCTTTTTTCTTCCCACGAGTCGATGAATCAACGAGAGCCAGAGCAGCAGCAGCAGGATGAGGCAAGAGGATCGTTTTAATACCACCTGCGTATACAAAGTTTTACAATCTTACATTCACGCGCACATACAATCAAGCGCGTTACACACGACGGTTAAACTGACTTGTTCCTCCTTCACGTAAATACGATACACGTAACTCGGCCTTTCCTACACCGTCTCTGATGATAATATTAATAACACAATTAGCCTCTAATTGCCTCTGCCGGCTCTTTGTCTACTTGTAACTTCTTCTTCAACTTTGTACCTTTTATTTCTTCTTCTCTTTCATAAATACACGTGAATATCAGATTCTCTACAAATAGAAAAAAAAGAAAAGAAAAAAAACGATGAAACCAAAGTTCCAAAATAATTTTTCAATCTAAAAACGTGTAAAAAAAAATTTTTTGAAGACGATCGCGGTAGAATAAAATTATAACCGGAAGACTGGGCGACAGCGATGGGTGCGCCGTAGTCTGCGTTTGACTCCAGCGATCTCCAAAATTAAGCAGCCTCGGGCAAGGTCAATACTTGGTTGGGTGACCGTTTAAAGGTGTACTTGTTCGCGTATCAATTGTCAAGCGCGATAAGCATTTTCTCTGAGTTTCTGACGGTGCCAAACAATTGGAACTCAGTCTAAATATCGTCGTCTGCCTATTGGTCCGGTTTGCACAGTTTTCCTTGGCTCTCGATGCAAATTCGACATCGTGGAGGAGCATTATAAGAAGAAGTCGCTGTGGCCAATATGGGATAAAATCATAAAAACCCAAAAGAGTAGAGGCAGAAACAATTTGTAGAAAAAATTCAAGCGCAAAATGATGAAAAAAAGATTTAAGACGTATAAGAAATTGGTCTTTAAATGCATGTAGTTGCGTGCAAAAGAAAATGAAGAAAATTTTATTTCGCAGCTAGCCCACACACGCCTGTGTATTGTTTGAGGCCCTGTGTTGCGTTAAATACCGGGATAAATACGCGGGCCCTGTACTTGAAAGCTTTTGTACAATCTACCGCGTGTGTCTATAAAATAATGATCCATTCAGAAGTTCTTTCCTGCATGTATATACTATATACAGAACATATGTACACACCGGGAGCTAATGAACCTTTCAAACGATGAAAGGGCGCGACTGGCACTTCTCCATTCTCTCGCTGTCTGCATCGATGTTGTTGTGGTTGTCATTTTTCTTTTTCTTTTTCTTTTTTTTTTCTTTAATCGTCTTTTCGTTCTTCATGCTTGGATGGTTGGAATGTGTCGGGGGATCCAAAAACGAGTTTATGATGAACACGGGACAGTAGCTCGTATTTTTTTTCTCTCCCTTTTTCCCTCTCCTTCTCATTCTTCTCTTTTTTTTTTATTCTTTTGAAATCCTTTTTAATTGAGATGCCGCAGGTAATAGACACAAATTTGACATGAGATAACGACGTTTACAATGACACGAGTGTCGTTTGTCGTACCATTGCCAACGGCAGTACACAATTCACACACAAGTTTATTTATTTCTGTCTATATTCTTACGTACACTAGATTATTATGTTAAAAAGTATTTTGTCAATGCACTCATCGATTTGTTTCAATGCCCCACATCATATTTATTTTTCGAAATGATTTATATTTGCAGGCCACAAGAAAGATCTCAAAGTGTGGATACTTGTTCGTTGCGCCTGGCTGGGATTTTTCCAATCCTCTCAATCGCACCAAGGTAAAGCAATTATTACAATTATTATTATTATTATTATTGTTTACAACAGTCATTATTGTTATTGTCGTTGATTGTTTTATTTATCGTACGATGAGAAGGCCAATTGTCTTTTCTACAAGACACCGATTTCACCGATCATTAAAGAAACAATAAAAGTGTGTTGGTCTCCGTTCCTGTTTTTTGATATGTGTTCACCGCAAGTTTATTTATACACACTAGTGTGCACTTAACACATGCGTTTGGGATTCAGCAATTTAACATTTTTACGATTGTACACTGCATCATTGGGAAAAGTTGGAAAGCGTTCAGCCACACATAATTACATATATCGCGTATTAACTTCACTCTCCTATGTGTACAGCGAATGTGCATTAGTTTTTTTACGTTCCTTTTTTTTTTTTTTTAATTTTTAATTTTACTTTTTATTTTTAAAGAAACGCATATAGGCGTGGCATTCTCGTGGCTTAGTATAGACTGTTACTCTGCAATATGCGCTCTTTGTCGCTGATATATCTTTCACTTTGTACACACAGAGATAGAGATACAAATACATGCTTGACAAACGCATATTGAAAAATAGGTGTAACCACTGTTACTCCCATAAAGCAATGGATAGAAGAAGGAAAAAGAAAGAGGAATACGAAAAGAAAAAGAAAAGAAAAAATAAACAGAAGAAAGAGTATGTGCGTGGGAAAGAACCGCGCGTGAAACACTTTTGTCCCCGGTGAAAAATTTTGATTTGTACATCCGGCCTCATGAAGCACCGACGAGAAATCTTAACGAAACCTTATTGGGTGATGGATACTTAAATATTTAGTATTTTGCCTTTGGCGATGTATTGTTGATGGGAAAAAAGAAGATGAGCATTCGAGAGATCGATCCTATGGGATCCTTATCGGACTCAAGACCAGAAGATTGATGGTATTTTTTTTTTCCTTTTTCAAATTTAAACTAATGAATATTTATTTTTTATTTCAAATTAAAAAAAAATTGCGAGATAGTTTCGAAATAAAATCGTGATTTTTTTCGTTGCAAATGTAGGGCGAAGAATTCAGTGGGAAGGGAATAAAAAAAATTTACGAGAATACAAGGAAATAAAATTGTTATAAACTTTGGTGAAACGTGATTCGTGAAATCGTCCGAGTATGAAACCGCTCGGAATAAGGAGAAAATTGATAGACAGCATTCGGTTGTATTATTACTCACAGACATTTTCTTCTTAACGTGAAAGTTGAAGAATTTCTTTCGTCAACGTTTGCACCTCCCTTTTGTTATTTTTTTCCTAGACAACTATACGCTACCGAGCTTGACATTTATCATTTCAACCAACTATTCTAATGATTGGTTTTATTTTTCTTTTACAATTTTTGAACAATCGTAAAATATATATATATATATATATATATATGCATGATTTGGTGAAAATCATGAGCTCGCTGTGCAAGAATCAAACGTATATTAAAATTAAAAAAAAAACAGACAAACTTTTATTCTTATGAATATTTTTATATTCATGTCTTCGAGCTTTCGACCCACAGACGAGAGTGGTTGCTAAACGTTGAGGCGTTTAGTCTGTATTCTTAGATGTATGTGTCCACACAGTCTTAAAACTTGAGAAAATGAGAAATAAAATCTAGATTTCTTTTGATTAATGTTATAGTTTTCATGAATTCTATGGATTTGTAAACGACAAAAACGAAGAACGACTTTTTTGACTCTACTCCAAATGTTAATAAATTAGGTGCAATATGACCATTTTTTTCTTCATTTTTTTAAATATATTTATGTACGAATGGAAGTCTTATAGTTTCAACAGCAGCCACGAACAGCTGCAAGTGTTGGTGAAGAACTCTCGGCACTTATCGCCGTCTTGCGATGTATTTACGATCGTTTACCGTACGTCCATCATCGCCAACAACTGACAGAACTCTTTCTCTCTTCCTCTCTTATGCTTGAGGGTAGAAAAAGAGAGATCGAGGATAGAGAGTTATTGACGTTTGAAAAATTTATTTGGCAAAAATATCAAACGAGATTAAATCCAATTGAATTTCGTTAATACGAATACTAATGATAGTCGAAAAAAATAGAAAGTCATAAAATTCAATAAAAATCGATCATAAAGCTGAATAGCTTGTGAATTAAAATTCGCATAACTTAAAAATTCAACGTCCGTGATTCAAAGTTCGTTGACCATCGACGATATCGAACATGCTTTAGAAAAAAAAAACCATATTATTTATAGTAAAAATAAAAAGTTACATCCGGATAAAAATGAATGATGTTTTGCGGTCGAAAAACTTGGAGTTATCGAAAAAATTAAAAATTACTTTCTATTGCTCGCCATTAAAAAGTAATTAAGGACAGCATTTAGCTACAATTAAATGCTATCGAGTTAATATTGTGAAAATTTGCACATAAGATAGCGATCGATGCTCGCATTAAATTGCAAATTGATTCGGAAATATTAGTAGTAAAATAAATAAAAAATTAAATATACGACAAGAGGAAAGAAAACAGGATTCAACGAGGAGTAATTGTAGATTACATGCAATTTTAAAAGATGAAATCTCGCCCGCGGCGTCTCGTTGCCAAAGAAATTCGTGTATCGAGCAACATGTGAAAGCAACGATCTTCCAATTGGCCAAAACGCGATAGCGTGAAATATACAGCGATATAGATGTATATTTGCATTTTTGATAAGACTTTAAATACAACAAATATGTACATGATCCATGGATCATGTATATGTATTTTAGAAAGATTTAAAACGGATATTATTTGCTCGCGTGAAGGACACAGACCGAGGATAAATAATACGTTTCGTGAATGTTTCACGATGCCCCTTATGATGCTGCGTCTCGCTGAGAAAATTCACCATAAGAAGAAAAGAACGAGTGAGAGAAAGGAGGGAGATAAAAGATTATGGATCGGACTTTTGCACAGTCAAAGACGATGGATCTTGTTCTTGGAGTGTTTCGATCGAACGAGAGAGTAGAAAGCGGTTCCTTGCTCACCCCATACATAAATATACATGTCCATGTGAACATATATATGGGGAATTTCATCTCTGATGGAATATCATGTTATCAAGTTATTTTTACTTAATCTTTGTTCCACACTGTGTTGCCATACAGTTTCAAAGTCATTGCTGGAATGAAAAAAAAAAGAAACCAAATCAGGGCTCACAAAATTAATGAGAATTTAATTATTTGTTCATGGCATTTTTTAAATTTCTTGGTTATCTGCGTGTGCTCTTGAAATTCAAACGTGATAATGTTGGTTTGGATGAATTCAATTGACAACGTCGAGGAGGATTTCAGGGATGGAGAGAAAAGTCAGAATAGAAGAGAATAAGAAGAAGGTAGGAAGAAAAGTCTCGCAAGAGAGCAGCAGGGAAAAGGGAGGGAGGCAAAGCCTCGGGCAATGGTGAAAGTGAATAATTAGAAGGCCGCATTGGCGGTGGGCCGAGGCGGGGACATTGCAGGGCTCTCGCAGTGTTTTATATATATATATATATATATTTTTTTTTTTTTTTACGAAATTTGTACGGGGCCTTCAATGCCAAAGTTACTAGCACCCAACTTTTATGATTCTGTTGCAAATTTTTTTAGTCCTTGTACACATCGAATGGGCATTCATGAACGTTTTAGAAAATTTATTCCCATACCTGTTTATCGTATGTGTTTTTGAAAAAAGTTTTATTTCGCATCGGAATCCTAGACGCCTGTAACTTTGAATCGACGAAAAGGCGTCGGCTTCGATGATTTGCTTCGATTTAATTTCGACACCAAATTAAAACGAGTTTTCCTCCAAACTTGAATCTTGACTTTGCTCATGATTCGCTAATCGTAATTTTTATTATCTTTTTAATTTTTTCTCTCTACTTTTGTGTTTTCTGTTGATTTTTTAAATCCAGAAAACCAATAGCAACGTAATTCGTAATCTCTTAACTTTTTTATTCTTTCAATTCTTAATACTTATGCCGTTAAAACCTGAGAAAAATACTGGCTCCTTGTAGTATCCTGAGAAACGAAAAGAATAATTGTCAACGAGATTGAAAAGTCGCGAGCTCTTGAAATGTCCCATATACAACGAACCAGTGGAATTCGGCCTGAGGAATTGCAAAGAGAGAGTGAGTGAGTGAGAAAGAATGAAAGAGAGAGAGAGAGAGAGAGTCAAAGTGAGTGCAGCAAGTGCTGCGACTCTCGCGCGTGATGGCAATTACAATGCCGTATTACCCGACCCGTTAATTGGGTGCACCGAGAGAAACGAGTCGTGACGATTTCTCTCTCTCTCTCTCTTTCTTTCTCTCGATGCAATGTGCATGACTCTTTGCGACGTCTCCTCCCTAAAAAATAACAATGGGTTCCTTTCGATGGAATTTTATCGGAGCTCGTATAATGACGAAGCTCTATAATCGTGAAAATCATAATCACAATGTGAATAAGAAATTTATATAGACAGTAATACATACATTTATAAACACAGATATATTTATAAATATATCTACAAATGGAGAAAGCGTGAAATTATGATAATTGGTAATTGACTTTCGAAAGGACGAATTATTCTTTTATCACAATTACAATAAATCAAATTGATAATAAAATAAAATAATATAAATTTGTATTGCATGCGTATAATTGGAACTTTTTCGAATATTAAAATCGGATATTTAATTTGATTAAATGCGTTTGATATTCTTCATATTTCATTAATATTCGAAAAATTAATATTTGCGGATTTATTAATTATTATTACTTGAATTACTATTTATTTTACATTTTATTCACTCGTGAGTATAGCTTTGGAGGTTTTTAGGTGCCGATCGCATCACTTAAACCTCTTTTTCCACTACTTCATTATTCCTATGAGACTCTGGAGTTTTATCTCGAGTGTTGTCCATAGCTAATTTCCGATAAATTTTTCACTTTCACTTTTTCTAATGCACTGCTGTGTTGCAATTTGCACAAGGGCCCAAAAAAACTGTGAAAAATCCGATCGTTATAGAGGTGGCTATATATTTTTACAAAGTTTTAGTTGCTTGGTACCAATGGACACTTAAAAAAACTGCCTCCTGGCTACTCAGTGATCGACATCCAAGACATTACATGGCTAAGCGGCCACCCAACCAAGTATTGCCCACGCCCGAGGTTGGTCAACTTTGGTGATCGCCGCACATTGACCGAGAACACATCTTGCCATCGTTCTTATTTTATTATATAAATAATTAAATTCATACTGAGAATTTGAAAATATCAACATTTAACAGTTTCGATCGATCGCTCCTTCGAATCAAAACAATTGACGCAATTGTGACACAACAAGGCTTATTACCATAGCGCGATAGAGTAAGGGGAGAGGGAAAAACCCTTCACTTGGATATAATATTGAGAAGGATTGATCCAACAAGAAGAAATAAATATAAAAATATGCCCGAAGGCTTGGACGAATTCAAGTAGAGAGAAATGTACTCTCGACCGTTGCCGGATTGATAAAAAGAGAGAAAGAGAGAGACAGGTTAATATGCGAGTCCTCATATCTCGATAGTTTCCGATACAAAAGACAGAGAGAAACAGAAATAAAGATGATGATGAAAGCTCTTTCGAAGACCGCTCGATCTCACGGATCGTGAGATATCTCTCGGCAACATCGCGAGAGGTGAGAAGAATTCTCAACAATCTACTGAATTCAAGCGTCCTGGTAATGTTGTCGTTTCTCGCTCTTCTTCCCACTTCTCATTGAATTTTTTTTTCTTCTTCACGATCTAATGTCGTTTGACAATTCTTCGATCAAGTGATATAAAAAAATTGACATATGTATGCACTCGTAAAGCGTTGATCCTGTATATGGTAAAGCAAAAAATTTCCACTTGCCAAGCAATTTAAAACCACAAAGATCCAAAGTAAGAATAAAAAGTTGAGCAAAGAGAAACAAAAGCGAAGAAAAAGCGTTTTTTTCTTTCAATCTTTTTGCTCGCAAAGTTTTCAGCTCCGTGCACAAAACTCACCGGTGTGAAATAAAATAAAAAATAAACGAGTGTGAGAGAGACAGAGAAAGAGAGGATTGCTCGGTGCAAAAGCGAGGCAGTAAAAAAGACTCGGCCAGAGGTATATATTCTTTGCGTTTCGAGAAAAAAAAAAAAAAATGAGTTCAAATCCCTTGGGTATTACTCTGCGTTCGTGCAACAAAGTCGAGCGCATGCACCGCAGTCCAATGTGAAATATCTTCCCATGGACGAACCCATTGATTATTTTTCTTTCGTTGATTTTTTATTTTTTATTTTTTATTCATTTTTTTCGTATCACAATTTTGACAACATGAATTTAATTTACAAAAAAATTCATATACTCGCAAAGAAAAATTAACATATCTTCTTAATCCTCATATTACATTAATTCCAATGCGCGCGTCAAATTAAATGAACGAATAATTGAAAAATTACAACTTTTCGTACACCGGATGACCATATATTTACCTCGGAGCATACAAAACCCATAAACGTTTTATTTTCCGAATAAAAGATTTCCGCGAAGCACTTTTGTTGAAGCGTTGCTGCACATGTACTCTCATACACAGGATCGTCGATGCGGGATCAGTAAAATCTATAAATATCCTTACGAAGTAAAACACGCATATACAAGCATATAAACATATATATATATATATATGTATATATATTGTGGCAAACATTCTGATGGATTCTGGGGAGAGTAACGCGTAAAATTGGTGCGTTTTGTGAGAACTCGTACGAAAAGGTAGTGCACCGTGTACTTTTGCCTCGTTCGAAAATCAAACTCCTCGCATTTTACTTATATGTTTGGCCGTGGTGTGTATGTGTGTGTAAACGTTTATGTAGTTGTTTCTCGTGATAATCTCGCTCGCCTCGCCCGGCCTCGGAACAATATCGAATCGCGATCACGCGACAACAACTCGTGGTGAACGTTGACGTCGACGACTACGACGTCGCTATGCTAATTAGATTTCCACCTGCCACAGAGTTTGCACCAACAGGATCACGAGATATCTGTATAGGCGACGCGTTCAACGCAACAATTATATGTATAAATATATTGCCTATTTTCCCATCTTCGCTTGGTTTTCATTGCAGAAATAATTTCTACGCTGCCGAAAATAAGAAAACTGTGGTCAAAACTCATTTTATCTCAATGGGAAAAATCTAACGCCATTTTATTCATTTATTCATTGAATAGATGAACAATCGATGCCCAATTACAATCACGTATAGAACTCCATACGATCGTTAAATAAGAGACTGTGAAGTCAGTTTCTTTATTAGTTTCATTAACTTTTATTTAAAAATTTGACGAAAAAATGATTAATTCTAAAATTCTGATTACTGGATTTGAGTGAAAAGAATTTAAGTTAAAAGAAATAAAAATCAGCTACTTTTCGCTGTTGTTGGATCAACGTAACGTTGAAATATGGATATTTGGCTCATCGATCAGCACTGATGCACACATTTTTTCAGATTTTTGTTATGCTACCCATATATTTTTCTATGTAGATATGTCGATAGTGATCCTGGTCCTGGAAATAATAATAAATAATGTATTGGATGTTAAATCTACTTCGTAAATCAGGCGTGACGTGTAATCTTGTGTTTCTCTCTATTTTCTTCGTTCTTTCCTGTAATCAGATCGGGAGAAAATCTGTAGGAGTTTTGCGGTTCTCTTCGATCATCATCATCATCGTCATATCTCGTCGATGTTACTTTAAAACACTCGAACAGGATCGGAGAATTTCAAGAGAAAAACAAAACTGTATATAAAAAAAGAATAAATATATCTTGGAAAGAAAATAATGCAAACGCTCCACTTTCAGACTCTCTCGTATCTACTTCGACCTCGTTTTTCATTATTTTCAAACCTTTGAATAAAAAAACGTTTTACATAAGTTGAACGACGGCTGGTTTTTAATTCATATTCGAAAAACAATACAATACCGTTTTCCGTCGATCTTTTTTTCTGTCTCGAGACTGTTGAGATGATTACGCAAATCTTTTGTTATTTGTAATAATATACGAGGATTATTACGGAGACAAGGAAAAACATTGTTTCCTTTTTTTTTCTCGTGTATACGCTGAGAACCGAAGGAAACGAAACGCTCGCCATTTTAATTGATGCGTAATATGAAATTACACATATTCATATATTCATGCGCAAGAATGACCGCAGAATTATGAAAATAATGGGGTTGAATGTTACGGGGCAATGGGACGAGGTCCAACGATGACGAATGTTTCGTAACCGCGCGTTACAAACGTTTCGTTATCACGATATTCCTTTTTCGTCTATTCATTTGGCCTAATTTTCCCGCGCTCCATTTTCTCTTATCATTATTATAATTTATTTTATTAATTATTATGAATTAGGAAGGTTGCATCTTACTGCGAAATGTTCTGCTGACCTAGAATTATTATTTAATTAGTTTTCGCGATCGTAATTAAATGCGCTAATTAAAAATTGCTAATTGATTGAATAAAATACATAATTGACAATGACTCGAATTTGATGAAAATTGAGTATAGAACGTAATCGAAAATTCGTTAATTGATAATAATGTTGGGTTAGGAGATAAAACTAGTATAAAAAACGTAGAGGGGCGTCTTGCGATAATGTAGAGCTTCAAATTTCATGGGGCGTTTAATCCATCGATACACACGCATGCAAGTAAAACTAGTCAGTTGCGCTATTGAAAGCGACCGAGAAGTGATCTTTCGTTACTACAATGAGAACCGTGAAAACTTTTATTTTGGTATTTCTCATAACTTGTGCTCTCGCTGATGACGAATGTAAAGATATCGCTTCGAAATCGTTGTTAATGCGTCTCGAGAAATATGTCTTCTGTGGTTACAACAGTGACGAACCACCGCCCAAAAAAGGTGGCAATGCCACGATCGTCTCATTGGGAATGATACCAAGAACAGCCACTTTTGTAAGTATTCAGTAAAAAAAAAAAAAAAAACAAAAAAAGTTCGAACGCGAGAACGAACCAAGATTTTTTTTCACATGATTGACTATTTGTTTTTCAACTCCCGACAGGACGAAGCAACTGATAAACTTCAAATAAATGCAATTGTTTACATGGTAATTACGATCTATTTGACAATCGATTCTTTTTTGTCTTCTTTTCTTCCATCATTTTATACTTATTGAAAGTATGCTTGATTTAGAAACTAAAGATTTAGAACTAGCTTAACGAATGTTACATTTTAAATAAATTGTTTTATCGCAACCTCCAACATATTATCTTTGCCGTGACAAGTCTTGGACGGACAAACGACTGAATTGGGAGGCGACATCGTTCGATAATGCCACCATGCTACATATACCATCCTGGATACTTTGGGCCCCCTACGTTGAGGTTCATGGCCGGTGAATATTAAAATTTGTGAAAAAAATTATATATTTATTATAAAACTTAATACGACTTGTCATTATTTTATTCTGGCTTCACCGAAGCTATTCTGTTTTGAGCTGATAAAAATGCATCGAGCTTTATATTTCGTCAAGATATCTTATGAGAGAATAAAATTAAAATACATTCTCACAAATTTTGCAACGCACAGTGGAGGCGGAGAATCCGAGGGTGCAAGTAGTCCTCAATGTGTTGTGCAGGATGCTGGCAGAGTAACTTGTCTCCCAATGATGACTTACACAGTCAGATGTAACACCGATTTTACACTTTGGCCTTTCGATCGTCAAAATTGCACCCTTGTTATTGGATCTTGGAGTTATACAGGCGATGATATAGTATTCGATGAAGCTATGGATCCACCGGTACATCAACACAGTTTCTGTTAATTGAATAGTTTTTTTTGTTTGTTTTTTTATTTGACAATACAACTGAATTATTATTGGTTAATCTTCTACAGATCCATATGGATTATTTTTTAATGAAAAGCGAGTGGAGGATCATCGTGACGAGAGCAACTTACGATAAGAAACCAGCTCATTATTTTGAGAATAAAACTACTTCGATATTGACAGCTGATTTCATATTAGATCGGGTCAACGATCATACGAGTGCCATCTACATAACACCTGGAACAAGTAAATTTATTATTAATATTGTTATTTATCCTTCGAGCCACAGTGGGCTTTACGTTTTCTCATTTTTTGTTGTTACAGTTTTTTGCTTATTAAACTACATTTGCCAACAACAAATTCAGGGTTTTTCACAGTTCTACAAGTTCTCTCGAACATTTTATAAATTAAAAAAAAAAAAACAAAATCATT
Organism: Campoletis raptor; assembly: GCA_948107755.1. Lineage (NCBI taxonomy): Eukaryota > Metazoa > Arthropoda > Insecta > Hymenoptera > Ichneumonidae > Campoletis > Campoletis raptor. The sequence continues at coordinate 5,191,568 of OX403624.1, forward strand.
AGTTTTTAGTTGTATGAATATTACATTCGAATGAATAATCGCTCTTCGTACTTTTTTTGTACGTTCAAAATTTCGAGGGTCTCCACAGCTGGTCGAATCCATTTTTATAAGAAAACCTGCAGCGATCTAAAAAATTTGAGTCTCGCGACGAAAATTTAACAGGCTGTTTATGATATTGTAGATTTTGTAAATTTTACACTGAAAAGGTCCCTTGAATCTCCAGTAGATAGAAGGTTAATTAATTGTTGAAATGACATAATAATATCGTTTATTATTAACGTTATTATTTGCAGTATTGATGATACTTACGATGACTACTTTGTGGTTGGATCCACGCTCCGTCGAACGTATTTCTTTAGCTTTCTTGAACTTGATTCTCCATATTTTGTGCGTATTAAATCTTCATTGGGCCTTGCCACACAATGGTTCCGCAATTCCCAACATCTGTGAGTACAGAAAAATTTAAAGCGCCACTGATTGTTCATAAATGGATAAAATATAGTAAATCCTATAGAAACACGGTTAAAAGATTGACGTAAATTTAATTTCAGTGATCTATTATACGAATTCGTTTTTATTGGCATTCATTGTGCTTGTACTTACGTTTGTACTTCGTAAAATACAAGAACTGAAGCAATCACCACCAAAGTGGATTTCGGCTACAGCGACGGTTGTGTTACGCAGCAAAATCGGCCAAATATTGTTACTCACTATACTCGATCCTAAGGCATCAGCCGGTATTGAGTTCGACGCTGATGACACGAGTGATCTCGTAAATACCGACCGGAAGGAACCAGCTTGGGGTTATCTGTCAATTTTGATCGGTTGGCTTGCATTCATTCTTATATTTTTCGTATATGTTATCATGTATGCAATTTTTATGCCTAATTCATCCATGAGAGCGCCAGTTGAGAGCCATAAATTTATGATGATGTATTAATGTAGCATTTCCGTTTGGATTAAACAATTTTTCGCAGTCCCGGGCTTCTACACAGTTCGACGGCGATGCAATTAAGTTTTTATTTTGTAGAACCCCTCGATCTGTTCTTTTATTCATTAAACGCTTTGAAATTGTTATTATTTTGGTTCCTCTTTGAAAACACGTTAAAAAATTTTGACTATCTTTTTAATTCGGCAATTATAGATATTTTATAATACCGCGTCGATTATTTACGATACAGTTTTTATCTTGTCTTATTTTCGCTTTTAATTTTACACGAATATATACTTTTAATATTTAAAAAATAAAGAGAATTAGCTAGTGTTTTGGTACCTCGAACTTTTCCTGTATATGTCAGAATATAATGTTAATAAATACGATGACAAAAATATGAAAATTGAACTTATAAACGCACTGTGAACGGTTATATGTATATATTTATTCACATAAATGTGTTCATACGCATATGCATACACACATATATAAATATATGTATACACATTGAAAATAACGTAATATCGTGATCCACCACGGCGGTCTTATCGGCAAGGCGGCATATAACTGTACCTGTCCGCGAGCCCGCGTTTTCTTCTCGTGAAGCCACGACCACAATCACGCTTCTCTCTCTCTCTCTCTTTCTTTTTCTCTTTTTCTCTCATTCTCTTTTCTCCTTTCTGTTCTATACCCGACACATACACGCTTATCTTTTTCCTTCTCATTCTCTCTCGAGGAGAGATTCGTCGCCGTTGCTCGAAGACGTCGTCTTCGTCGTAGTCACCGTTGTCGTCGTCGGTGCTTCTCGCGCGCCCAGCAGTACTTCAGCGCCGCATACCGTACTATTAGCAATTCTACCGTTACGATAAATATACGTGAAAGAACACACCGGAGAGCAGAGTGAGAAGTAAGAGAAAACGCATTTTCTATTTTTTTCTCTCCGTTTCTTTCTCTCCCTCCCTCTCTCGGTTTACATCCAAAGTCAGTGAAGTAGAAAAAAATTACATACATTTACATTGCGCATCCAAAAAAATGCAATGGAAAAAAGCAATTGACTATAAACGTTACAAAACGTCTTTCGAAGTGTAATAAATATCAGATTTAATAAAATTTACATAAAATTTTGATATATTTTTGGCATAAAGTTGACAAAATGTCAGGGTTCTTGAAAAAAAAAAAACACACACAACTCCCCTAATCAATTTTTAAATATTATCGGTAACGAATAACCGAATCCGTGCCGATGATTTTTAACTAAAAGTTTACTCTTATTTTACCTCCATTTCTTTTCAAGCTACTTCCCGACTGTTCTTGGCTCTTGTAAATATGGCCGGTACAATATAATGCCACATCATCAAGCTTGAGTTTAGAAAATGCACACCCTTTGGCGCTCATTATATAAAGTTGGAGAAGAAACCGAATGAGCTAATGTTCTCGTAATACTACTCACTAATATACATATATATATAGTTATATATAGTTATATATATGCTTCTGTACGACGGAAGAAGAGAGAAAAAAAATGTGTAGTAGAACTTTCAGAGACGCTCACCCTTCGATGAATATTTTCCATCTCCTTTTTTTTATTTATCTCATCTCTGTCTCTCCGTCTCTCTTTCTCGCTCGCGGACAAAGATTACCGCCATAAGATTAGAGGAAAGAAGGATCGCGAGGCGAGAGACGAGGAAGCCGCGCGAAGGAAAGGAAAAGGAACGAAGAAGCGATGTATGGAACTTTTCATGCAGGACTGACCTATGTGTGACTCCAATTTTTTTTTTTTTTCTACATATGTCTCAATTATATTTAAAGTTGATTTTCTCTTACGCATCATATCATGCATTTCCTAATATCGTCAATTTTTATTTCTCCAATTATCAATCAACAAACTTATAGAAATGAATCGATACGATTTTTCATGCCCTCGAACTCATGAACCTAATGACAGGTGAGTGGTAAAAAAATGAGGTTTTTCTGTCGATTTTCTCATTTTTGAGGTTTAACTAGAGCTTCTCATCAAATTTACTTTCATGAAATTCAATTTTTCGCGTATCAGTTAAGTCGTTATTAAAAAACGAAGAGATTCCTGTGCTCGAAAGTCCTCTTAAATTTGAAACAACGATTTCACAGCCACAAAAATCATACTGGGTTCAAAAGAAACCTTAATCATGCGTTAAAACGTATAAATAATGGGACTGATCCTGAGGCTAATTAGCGTCGTTCTCAACACTTTTAATAACCGTTCAACAACTGATAAGAAATTTAAGTTAAAAATTGAATTTCCCTTTAATTTTTGTCACTGAAGAATTTGACTATGGACAGAGAAGAAAATGTGAAAAAAAAGGTGTTACGATTCTCAATGGTACGCCCCATATCCGGATAGATATCTGTATGTATGGGAGTTAACTATAAGCGAAGAAGGAAGGAGAGCCTAGGTGCCCGCGAGGAAATATTTTCTTAACTATCGGTGAGTCTCGATCGACCCGGAAACGACGTTGCGGTATTTCCTGGAAACTCCGGGGTCCCCCCGAAGCCAAAGAGAAACAAGAGTGCATCTTATAGGGTGGTATTAGTTGCCATTGCTATATCTATAACTCGCGTACTCGAAAGATGCACACTTCTAGGCTGCATTTCAAGTTTCATAGTAATTCTCAATTCCATCAGTTATGTTATTTTTTGTTTCTTTTTAATCCTCTTTCCTTCTACCTCACGCACGTATGGGACGTTACGTGCTAAGACAGAAACAACGGAATGTTTAAAAAGACAAAAACAGAGCTAATGACTTTATTTCGTATTTCAGATTTTCCGATTTATTGCTCAGTCTCACATTTTTTTAACGATTTTACAAAAATCGTATTTAAATTTGTTAGTATTTGGAAGAAAATCAAAGAATAATGCGATGGACGTTGACTGAATTATTTTATCGTTACTTTTTTTGACACTTGATACAAGTTGAAGAAAATTTATTGAAAATTTTTCAATTCTCAATTCTCACGGAATCGCCCATATATGTATGTCATGGTTTTCTTTGGCCTGCATTTTTTTCCTCGAAGAAAATGGAGCTCTCTATGAATGCTGTAATGTTTATGTTTCTGTATCTCTTAATTATAGAGCTCGCATTCCAAGATTTAATATTTACGTGCTTTTTTGTCATTGTTGTTACTCTTTTCAAGTTTCTTGGTATGACGAAGAGACAAATGGTAGAACGGGCAAGTTTAATAATAGCGGAAACCAGTGTCGGAGTAAAATGTTGTTAGTTAAAATTATCGAAGGAATTTTACGCTGGAATGAAATTACGTCGAGTCAAAGTTTCGAGCCAGTGAGGACTGAGAGTAAATTAAATTCGTTATGATAATACAAACGGAAACGAAATCATTTTACAAGAAATGTATGGAAAATTGAACGAAAAATATTTTCCTGAAAATTAATGACGACAAAATCGCGTGGCACTGAAAAATGAAATTATTTCATAGATTGGACTTTCAATCGATTCAAAAGAGACGAATCAATTGACTACGATGTTAATTATTTTTCTAACAATTGAAATTGTCATATGAAATCGATGAAACGAAAAAAAAAAAAAACAAAACAAATCTTCAACGTATGTATTCGTTTCGCCAAAATAAAATAAATCAAAATAGATTGAAAGAAATAAAATAAATAAATAATAACAACATACTGCTCGAGCTGTATTAATCTCTCATGAGAGACAGGAGGGATCATTAATTTTCCTCGAATATATATAACTCAAACGCCGGTTTGGTATTCGCGAGTATCACGTTGAGTCTGTTCGCCATCGGGGAATCTTTCTCTCTCTCTCTCTTTCTGCTCCTCTCTTGATGGGGAAACCAACCAAGCCCAAGCTCGTTTGATTAATCGTTCGTGCATATGGTGGTAGGAAAAGAGAGAAGAGGCCCGTGTCGATCGCCAACGATGACGTGACACTTGACGTGACGTAGTGCTCAATGTGCACTCGCCGTGCAACTGCATATCGAAATAACATACTATATACAGGCTTTTCGGTGCTGAATCAACGCACCGTTATGTTCATTGATCAAAAAAGTACTTCATTGATTAAAACCGAGCATTTTCATTATAATTATTCATTATTCTAGAAAATATTGTGATTTAAAGAAAAACGAGAAGACGGAAGAAAGGAAGATAGAGAGGAAAGTGCAACGATTGCAGGTGCCGCGCGTGATTTCCTTCAGTCTTCATCTCTTCTTTATCTCTCTCTCTCTTTCTCTCTTTCTCTTTCTCTTTCTGTTGGAGCACGAGGAAGTGAGCGCATGAAACAACGGAGATTCCATTAAGAAAAAGAACTAATCTGCATGAAAAAAATAAAAAATAAAAAGCAGGTTTGTTAGAGAAAATGAATGAAACAATTGACTTTATTTTTAATTCGCAACGCCTCATTTAGAGTCTTGTGAAACGAACAAAATTTTATTGTTTTTTTTTTCTAACGTCTCTTACTTTTCTCTTTCTTTCTTTCTCCGTACGTTTGTCGCGAGGTTCGCGAAAGCTGAAGAGACTGTCCGGGTCTCCTGTCGCGGTGATGGTTGCGATGGTTGTATGCTGGTGGTGGTAGTGCTGCCGCGCTGGTAGGACTCTCGGTGTTGGCGTGGCGCGCGGTGTGTTACGGTAGGTTATGCCTTGCATTCCATCCTCGGTCGACGAACCGAGACGAACCACCGACCCACCACCAGTAGAACCAACCACACGACATACACACACGTACACACATATCGACGTATTTAAATATGGACATATTAACATATTTATCGATTTAAAAAAAAGTATAATATATTCGTTTTTACAAAATACGATCAATTTTAACAGTAAATTTATTTTTGTTGTTGTTCAAAACCCAAATTATTTATCATTCTTTTTTTAAATTTATTTATTCTTTGAATTCAAACCGTTTCCCACATCATTTTTTTTTTTTTTTTCGAAGTGAATTTCATCGAGGGAAATCGCCACATTTTATTATTGCATTTATATCTGTTTCTTACACTGACACTCACGACGATATGTTGGTCGTGGTTACCCTCGGGTTATAATACGATGGATAGTCCAACCATAACGTCTAAACTTTAAACAATTTATATACATATGTATATCTCTTTTTTCGTCCACCAGCAACTGACGAGAATAAACAAAACCGAGTCGATCTCGCAATTTAATGGACCCCCAAAGGCTCCTGTACTTTCTCACGCGATTTTACCATGTCTCGTGAATCTTTTGCACACATACAAACACATTTGTGTATATCATATGTATATATTGATATCCTTCTTTTTTTATACAATGAATTAGAAATACAAGTATATGCACATGAGTCTGTATACAGTGAAATATTTTATACATTAGATTAATGGTGTTATGTAGTTACATACATAAGTATAATATTTTCGTAACTACTTTTAGTGTCTCGACAACTGGTTTTTAATATTTCCCTTCTCTTAATACTATTGGAAGTTTTGATATGCAATATATTTCTCTTACATTGAAACGTTACACAATTCGTAGATTTTTGATTGATGACGATTGACACGATTTACTGGGGCGTTATGTTATTCCATTCACAAACAGAAACAAAAAATAATTGCATCATTTTTTCCGAGAGGATAATGATTTTTTTTTCTCATTGACTATTTTAATAGCCCCACCGATTTTTGAGTAATACAAACCCAATGTATTACGTTTAAATGATTTATAAATTGATGAATAAAAGCAAATGATTTTAATTGAATACAAAATGCTAAATTGCGACTGAATTTTGTCACGTTCGCTGACTGGACACTGAATTGAAATAACGTTGCGAATAAGGAAGAAAGAGAGAGAGAGGGAAAGAGTGATAGGGATGAAGAGATGGACAGTATTGTGGTAGAACGCCATGAGTTCACTTTCTAATTCCTCTCGTACACGTTTCACGTATATATTATGGAGGAGGAGTAACTGGCCCCAGGATCGAGAATTCGCAATGTACTTTTATGCCATGCTTGCACAGTAAAGAGTACGCGATAAGCATGAGAATGAAGTATTAAATAAAATTCAAAAAAACCTACAAATATATTTGTATATGTTCTGAAACATCATGTCCAATCTTCCAATATCACTGGATGACATAAGAAGAAAAAAAAACATCTCACGCGATATCGTACAAAGGTGAACATTCCCGTTACTGACCCCTTAATAACGATTGCTTAATATCCGAAAAATAAATTCTTTGACTACGATATTCCTCAATTTATTTTCAAATTAATGATTGTATGAATTTTTTTCTTATTACATAAAAAAAAAAAAAAAAATGACGAAATTAAACCGACTGTGATGTTTTTTTCTATATCTTTTTATTTCTAATAATGTAACAACCTTTTACGTAATCGCCGTTTATGTTCTCGTAGGATATAGAAATAGAAAAAAAAGAAAACAGTAAAAAAAAAAACGCGTACATAGGTTCACGAGAGATCGGGGAGAGACTTTAAGGAGGATGCGAGCACCGCGAGGGTCCTTTGACCTCTTCTTCGGCAATAACTCGCCATGGAGAATCTCTAGTCTCTCAATAGTATTTTCATAAAATGATTTTACGTAAGACTTGATGTAGAAGAGAGAAATAGAAAGAAAGAAAAAGAGAGGGGGGAAGGGTGATCTTGTGTCTATACAGCTTTCATTCGCCTCGAAGTTACGATGGAAAATATTCAATATCTGTGTATTTATGTACATGTATACGAGTTATATACTTGGAAACATTTCGTATATATATCGATATATACATATATGAAGCAAATCGTCTCAGCACGACTGAGGAGGCCGTTCGCTTCGAGAGTGTGTCAGCAGTGGCTTATCTCCTTAAATAATCCATCTATATAAATATATGTATATATGTATATTTATATTAATGATGAATTTCAACATTTAAAACATTTTAATTATTTTTTGTTGTTGTTTCAATGTAAATAACTTTAAAAGAATTCCCACGAGCAAAAATCTTTTCTCACCATCTCAAAGCGCCTGAGTATGTGTTCAATATTTTTATATGTATCTATATTTGTTTGTAAACGTGCGTATGTCGAAGGATCCGTTTTTTATCGTGGTACACGTTGAATTTTTTGCTTTTTTTCGTCCTTCGCAACCCGCCGATGCAGGTGAGAAATAATATATAGGTCTCTTGGACGTGGTCCAGTATCACAGGTGTCCCTCTCGTACATTTGTAAGTTGATTTTTTTTTTATTTTTTGTTTGTTTTTTTTTTTTTTTACGTGTCAATCGATGCCTATAAAGAATTTTATGTATACATATATATGACAGCGTATGTATTTATTTATACAAAATATAGAACGAACCGTGGGCGTGCGTTATCTGCTATGGCCTCGTTTAATTTATTGAACACGCGAGAAACTGAGCACACCGAATCGGACAGGACAACCTGCTGCACTCTCGTGCGTACGTTCTTCTTTTATTTTTTTTTTTTTTTTTTTTTTTCATTTTATTTTTCGTCAATTTTTTTTCTTTTCCAGTTTTATTTGATCGACCTTTTTTTCGTTTAACTTGTTTGCCGAGATTTTTTTCTCTCTCCCTTTGAGACAAGCTTTTTATAGTGGCCGAGCGAGACGTTTCGGCTTCCGAAGGTTTATTAAATCTCGCGTAAGAAACTTATAACCGGATTACTCGGTTTCATAGAAAAATAACGAATCAATAAACGATAAATATGTTCGAACAACAGTTTTTAGCAGAATCCTTCGTCATAGTATTCGAAGAAAACAAAGTTGTTTCGTCATGATTTATCATTAAGATAATTGTTTCGCCACAGTTACCATCAAAAGTTTCGACTTGCTTAACAATACAAGTCTTAATAACTCGCGGAACAATCTATTAATGTTAGTTTTAATATCTTATGAGAATCTAAAAAGCATGTGAGAACTTTTGGGAAAAACGTCTCATACGAAGTTTGAAGATTGAGAAATAACCACAAGTCCCATATTTAATGGACTTTGTATCGCTGTAACTCCGAAACTGAAGAGTCAAAATTAAAATTTTTTTTAAACAAACCTCGTCACATACGTTTCCCTGTAATCGAGGGAAAAAATGAAAACTTCTCGTAAAACTGTTTCGAAAAATGCTCTGATTAGATAACAACCTTAAGCATTTTTTTTACTACCATAATCTGCCATTTTGTGTCTTGTTTATTCCGCACAAATGACGTCGGGTAATTGTAATATGAACGTTAAGAAAAATGAGAATTATTATCGCTCGCATAGACGAATGTGTCTTTGCGATTATGAGACAAGAGTGAAGAACAAAGTTGAAAATAAGAAGAGAACGCAAGAGGAATGAGTAGAGAATACGAGGTTGACAGGATGGTACAAGACTATACGCGCCTCATGCTAATTTCTCATACTCCTCTCGTCGTTCATACAACAGTACATTATACCAACATATTTCATATATATATATTATACATGTATATATTAGTACATTATGAATATACGTGAATTCATACCCATGTATATTTTACCGAACTATTCGCGTATAACTTAAACTGCCATGCCAATTTCATGGTTCGTTCGTCATTGACGAACATTCCATAAGATTCGTTCTTTTATGCTGTTGTTGCCAACAGTCATTTTTTCTCTCTTCTCTTCCATATCTCCCCTTGCATCGGTGACGAACAAAAAAACAATAGACGAGTCGAGGTTGTTCAAATTGTACTATATCAATCTTTGATTACTTCTTAATAGCTGCTAACTCCTTTGTGTAATACTTTTTTCTGACGTGGAATATGAACTTGAAATTTGGTACTCGAGGGCTTTTGCGGTTGCCGGTTATGTGTCTGAATCGGAAAAGATTTTTTTCGGTAAAAACTCATGAAATTCGGCTGTAGAATCAAAAAGCCTGGAGTTGATTGTTAAAATCGTAGTTTAATAATCGAAAAAAATGCAAGAATAATCGGTGGGTCTACGTATGAGTCCTTTAATTCTTCAAAGGGTTAGTAATCAGAAAAAAACAAGTTTAATAAAAAAAAAGGTGTACTTGGATTTTCAATCGAGTTACTCGAACGGGTGAAAATGTATAGACATAGGGAAATCTTACAAGGTAAAAATAAGGCGTATCTGCGATAGTTTTCTCTATACACACTTTGCTACTTAGCATCGACGTGAATCTCTCCCGTAGTTCGATTCTATTCTATCCGTTGGAACGACCCTGGTTACCCGATAAGCACCAAGAAAGACCGGTGCACTACGTTCGCCCGAGTCCCTGCCTGTACTCGTATGTCCAAGGAAAAAGATAGAGGTCGCTTTCGCGACTCCGCCAAGTCGGATGTCGCGTTATCACTGATAAGCCACAATTTCGCGCAGTAGCAACTTCTTACGTTTGACTATCTCTTCCGTGAGTGCCAATATGTGTATTGAATGGCAGTAACAATGATTACGTTACATCGAGTCTCAAGATTTCTTTTTACCATGTAAGGATCGTAGATAATGGAGGTTATACTTGGAGAAGGAAGAGAAAAAATGATGTAAAAGAACCGATAATTTTTTTTAGACATTTCCTTTTAACGAACGTCAATCATCACAGACATACTTTGGAATAGTAAAAAATATAGAGTTTCTTTTAGTATTTTGAATACTGTTCCAAATACTTGAGACAAATTTAGGCGAGAAAGAGGAATTTGATCGTCACATTTAAATACGTAATGGCGTATCGTCGGTCGCCTTAGCCGCGAGCGTGCACAGATTTTCTCGCGAGACAACGAGACGTACTTCTCTCACAGCGAGGAGCCATGAACTTGTGCCTGGTCATATATAGAGAAACTCACACGCACGGCATTCACGCACGGGGCATAATACAGTCGAGAGTACCTACATATAGAATAAATAGGATTAGCATACAATGAACCGTGAAACTCAGAAGGCTCACAGCTGCGCACCTCCAAGAGTGTCCTCAAAGATCCAAGTCTCTTTTCAATGGCGTCACTGTAACGTGTGCTGTCCAAATATTAAACGTGAAAGAATCTCGTAGAGACAAATAAAAATTTGATTTTTTTTTCGCTTTGACTTCAAAAAGAATTGTGTTTGAGGTTCAAAAGCTGACAGAATTTCAGCGAATTATTGTCTTTTTGACTAATTTCACTTCAAATCTTCATCATGGGTAGATTTATTTGATTTTTTAAGATGTGTCCAACTCAGCGAAGACGGTCGATGTGTTAAATGCTGCTGGGAGTTTTTAAATAGTGAAAAAGTTAGTGGAACTCGAAAGGTACTCAGACTGCCAAGTGTACTGTAATCGAAGCCGGTAAAGTTTAGTTCCCGGTGAACGAAAGAGGGTTGAAGAGATGGTAAGAGGTTGAGGAGAAAAAAGGTGGGGCGTAATATGAGGAAAGAGCTCGGAGCGTGATGGAATCATGCTGCCGCCTTGGGGTTATCGAGATTTCCGATCGGGCGTGACCGCCGCTTCCAGTCAGGACCCTGGAGACCGTGTGTACATGTGTAAAGAATAAGAGAGGATGGAAAGAGAGTCAAGACTGTCGGTAACTGTTTTAAACGTACTCCGCGGTACGTTCAAACACCGTCGAGTATTTTCAAACTCATTAATAAATATCAATTATTTTTTGGATATGATAAAAAATCTATATATTTCGTGCTGTAAGAAATCTCGATGTTAAAAAATAAAACAGTTTTGGCAATAATACGCTTAGAGAAAAATTGAACGAGAGAACTGAAGTACTTAGAAATGTAATTTATCATTATTTCAACACTCATATTACAAATGTTCGTACGAGCTATTGGGAATAAATATTCAATAGCATAGCCGTGTGGGACTGAACAGATTGAGAGTCCCGGTCGGCTTTCGCCCCCACACGCCCCCATCCCCTTTCGTTGTCCACGCTCTCGTTCGCCACGAGAAAAGAGATCTCTTCGCCCTGATGCGTACATCGTGGATCGATGGTATGCGCATATTGATCACCGGCCATTTATATTCGCATGACTTAATATGACCGATCACTTCGTTCATGTTTTCCGATTTGACATTGGGTGGCTTTACATTCGTAATAATAGAGTATCATAGTATTAATTACAACGTGAAAACAATTTCAAAATTATAATTATCATTGTACTTCATCGACATTATTTTTCAACAATATTTTTATTGTAAATTGTGATAAAAAAAACCATTGATATGTTGTTAATAATTGTTTATTTATTATTTAATTGTTACAGAGATGGCAGAGAAGATGGTTCGTTCTATACGACGACGGAGAGCTCACTTATTCCGTGGACGAGCACGTAAGTCTTTTTTTTCGTGTACGTTATCGATGGACTATGGATATTTGTAAATGCTATTAAGAAGAAAAAAAAATTATAAGTACTGATTCTCAAAAGTTCTCGGAGTAAAACGAGCCAACGATTAATTGGATTTTCTCTTCGGGGAAATCCCGTAGGAGGCCCAAGAAGGGCGAGAGGGACTCTGAGAACGGAAATCTCGGTTGAATAGTCGACAAATCCGTTTATAGACACTCTCGTGAGGTTTCTCCATTGATTTCGTGTCGTGTTACGCGATACCAGAGCGATAGGCTCGCCCAACGTTGATAGTCAACTAAGTCGACTTTCAGCCCTCTGTGTACAGAATTACCAGTAGTGGAACGAATAAATGTACACGTCTAGCATAATCCAAAAACTAGAACGACTCCAGTTGTAAGTTTCGTAATGATTTTATGTAAATATTTATGTAAACACGTAACATATTAAAATTATAATAATATTATTTTTTCAATCAATTACATAATTTTTAATGATATGCATAAAATTGAATGAAATTAATACAAGCAGTTTGTATTTATATGTTGTTTGAATCAAAATTATTAATTATATATACAATTTTTAAAGCAACCCTATTTGATATACATATATATTTGGGTGGATAGGTGAATTAGCATAAACGATTTAACACGGTTTGCCTTGCGTTGACTTCTCTCATTCGCGGCTCTTGTCCTCGGGATAGTTCTCTTCGGGGCAACCGCACGAAGTTGCGTACCTCATAAATTCTCAGCGAGGATAGAAAGAGATTAAAATGCGAATGGAAGAAGGATGCAAAATAACGATGGAGAGTGGTTATGGAGAAGTTAAGATGAAAGGTGGAAGGAGAGAAAGGAGGGGGAGGGGGGAGGGGAATTCACATGGCGCAAGGATCGACGAGACCGTTGAGAAACGATCGCGATATTAACCCTCCGCTCAGACGAGTCTCTTTCGCTAATAGCCGAAGACTAATACCAATAACGTGCCATATCATAAAATTGCCCCGAAGCTACTTCGCCAATCTCGAAATAGTAATAAAATAAATAAAAAGAAAACAATAAGTTGTAATATATCCGACTGTGTAAGCCTCAGGCGGATCTCCGTTGTCGTAAAATTCGACTGTACGAGAATGCATTTTGTTGTCGAACGGGCCACGGCGCGACAGAAAGAAAAAAAATTCTTTCAAAAATGTTCATCTCCTTGTATTTCGTTCGTGGCGTTTTTTGTCAACTGATCTACGTTGTCTGGAACTCTTAATCCTCAAAATTAATCAACGTAGGAAGATAAGCAGGTTTTGTTGATAATCCGTCTTGTTAATTGTTCATTCTCAGCCAGGCATGAGAGACTTGCCCAGAAATTAAGTTCGTAAGAGCAAAATGCTGGTTTCTCGTTTGAACGATCCGGTATTATTAGGTGCGTTCAAGGGAGATCCCAAGTCGTTTATACCTCTCACTCTCTCACTCTCTCTCTCTCTCTCTCTCTCTCTCTCTCTCTCTCTCTCTCTCTCTCTCTCTCTCTTATGCGTGGTAACGTGCTGAAATGAACCCTGACTGTATAAGTATATCACGAGGTGGTATCAAGGGAGCTATAGTATTCCAATAAGAGCCACGTGCTTCCACTTGGATCGAGCTTTTTTTTTTCATTTCGCCCTCCTTCTCCAGGCCACGATCGCACCTGGAGAATCTCGCACGTGGCAGGTGTCTTGAACCCCTTAAGCCGGCAAACTCTCAATATTTTATAAGCCCTTCTCTTGCAACAACATTATACCAGTCTAGCAATGCAAGCAAATATCCGTAAGTACACGAGCGGAAAAAGGATCAAGGTTGCAAAACTTATCGGTTGGCAATCCAAGTTAAATGCTGCCTCATCTAATTCCTGGATCGCGTTTCCTGTTACCTTATAGGGATCTCAACTGTTTGAATCATTCGCTGGGCCCGTGCCCGTGAACGGACTTGCCAGCCTCAGCCAGGAGTCCAGACCTGAAGAAGGAGCGAGGTATAGGTTGAAAAGTGCAGAGGGAAAGATCTTAGAGGTAAGACCTTCCCTCTTGCCATCCCGAGCTATCTTCATCGGCTTGGCTACTTTGCTCTCCCTGCCGGCTTCTGGATAACTCGTAAATAGTAGACTAAGAAACCTCCATGTTGAATATTACCATCATATTATATATTTACCAAGATATTATAAAATTTTAACGCTGCCAGAGCTAGGCTCCCCCACTATACACAGGGAGCCGTACTGTGGAATATGAGTCGATAATTGTTCGTTTTTGAATAGCTGATGAATTCTAGGGTCCCAGGACCTGAAGATGGATCAGTAAAGCCTCTTGTTTTGTACGATTATCAAAAATATGTGTTCCCTCTTTTCACTAGGAAGATTCTGGGACCTAACGATCAGCTGAGCCGCGACCGGTGATAATTCTTCGTCCTCGATCGTTAGACGCTATTTTTTTCATACTTACCTCGTTGTTGGCTCCGTTAAGCGATAAAATTGGAAGGCCGAGTACTCGAGTCTCATGGACGATTCACTGAAGCGTGCTGCACGCTGGCTTTCCGTGTTTCGGGCTGACTAACTGTTGGCTACTCGTGTTGGGTCAACGAGTTATTCAGGGCTACCTCGTTTTGTGGTGAATGTCGTAAAGCCAAGGTACGAATCAACGGAATGTGTGCATAAGAGAAAGATGAAGGGGGGAAAGGACGAAGAGGTGAACAAAAGGAAAGCTATTAAACGGACTACGAGATCAAAGGTACAAAAACCATTGAACTTAACAACGACTAGGTAAAGAGGCTGAACTAGTTTAGAACCGAGTATATCTCGAAATAGGTAGTCGCGGAACGCCATCAGCTAGAGGTAGCTCAAGTACCGGGCTTGCGTGATTCTGATTGCAGAGTTGAACAGGTTCAGTACCAAGCCACAGGCTCACTTCGTTTAACGGACATTGGCTGACTACTTTACTCTCTCGTGTCTTTTCCAATTTCTCCATACCACATGGGTATATGTTTGTGATGATGCTCTAGCGGTAAACGCCTCGGATCCACTATCTTTTGAGCCAACCGAGGTTAGGTCCGACCATGCATCCAGATTGCAGGGAAGTCATAAGAGAGTCTGCAATCGCGTGGAGCTGGAGGTAGGCGTGGCTCGACGGACTACAATAGAAACTTATGTCATTGGAGAATTATGGAATTGGTTACTGCGTTCAGGAATGGGCTTAAATCCATGTTGACAAGAGCAACATTCAGTGGGTGCCAATGCTTTCTAAGATCAATGGAAAACCGTTTAACGGACCAGAAGAAATGTAGGGAGCAGGGTATTTTTACCAGCTTCTCAAGCGGCCTTCCGAGGACGTTTCATGGTGGACAGGAAGTGAATACGTAACGAGAATCGCAGATTCGTTGTATGGCTCACTTTGTAACTGCCAAAGCGTGTGTTGCACATTTGTATAATGTGGCAGATCCCATGTGGAGCATTGCTCCGACTGTACGTACACGCAAATGCAAATGGCCCTGATCTAATTAGATACAATTAGAGGAGAGCGAATATGCAGCACATGCGAGAAGATTGCCTCGGTGAGCGTTGGCGGATGGAATGCAAATTTTTAACAGTTTCTGAATGAGTCGTTACAGGAAAAAAAATATCTTGAAGGAATACTGCAGTAGACTGTTTAAATTTATTCATTAGCACACAATTATAATTTTGATGAACACTTGTAATATCTCAATTTGAGGCTTAGGCAAAAAATTGTTAATCCGGGGAATCGATTAGCTGGTTCCTGGAGCTGTGAGAGAGGGGAGAAATTGAAAAAACTTATTCAGAGCCAGGAGGATCGATTACCTCCACACATGACACCCGGAAGAGTGGTCTCCACGAGGTTCGAATACCACATTCTCCTTTTCCTTAGCCTCTTCCTTTCCTCCATCTCTTCCTCTTCTTGTTCTTCTTCTCAAGCTTCTTCGATTTCTTTAGCTTTAGCGTTCTCTCTTTCACTCTTCATGACGCAATGTTGCCAACACAGGCGCTGGCTCTCTCTCTCTCTCTCTCCTCTCCATCGCATACTTACAAACTCACATGTACGTATGTATGCAGTCACGGTTACGACCATTCATTCCTTCTCTTCCTGGTGTCCAGTGGGCAGGGGCCCTTTGCTCAGGCTGGCTGCTGCGGATACATGTCACATGCGCCCGTCCGCATGGCTCGGAAGACGGACGTGCTCCAACCAACGGTACGAGAACTCGTGAAATGTACGCGTACACAGGGTGTCTCAAAGGCGATAGGAAACAAAAGCGATTCATTTTTCCCAAGACCAAAGAAGCAACGATTCGTTTTCTCTCTTGTTTTGTAATTTGAACCGATACTACAACCGATTTCGGGAAGATTCTGTAAAGAATCCAAAATCTAACAGTTCTTATTCAGACTTCCGATCTTGAACTTTTTTTTTTTAAATCTGTTTTTATTTATCTCTTGATGGCTTTTGGACTGTCGTCAGATGGTAGATCAACAAGACCATTGGGTCAAATTGATCGAAAAAATTCTGCTAGCAAGGTGAACGAGGATGAATGATCAACACTTTTTTACGTCTGCTCTTAAGTCTTTTATTTATCTTTCCACTCGACTGTATCTGTTCTAGGATTTCAGTACGTTTGATTTCTCAGGATGCAGGATATCACGTGGAGACGTGACTCGAATCCTTGGCGATGTTTTCACGGCTTCTTTTATCGCATCTCTTCGCGCCTTAAAACTTTTATTTTGTTATTTCCAAACACGTATAACTTTACGCGTTTATCTTTTCTGGTTCTTCTGCTTTTCTTCTTCTTCTTTTGTTCCTGCTTCGTGTAGTTTTTTTTCATTATTATTCCACGAAGTAAGGAGAACAGACGGAAGATGGGGCCGGGCCCATCACGCGTTTACGTCTATTGTTTCCTTTTTTCTTCTCCCAACTCATTCGTTTGTCTGCCTTTTGATGTCTCTTCGTAGAATGGCCTTCGGGCTCCATTCGCATCTTCAAAAAGTATGTTTGACTATTCGACGATGCGAGAACCTCCAGACGATGCTCAAGAAGATGAATCGACCTGGAGACCCACTAATCATCCTCGAAATGGACCCACCGTTCGTCTGTGCCAGAGATTTCGCAAAGTTCTCTGCGGCTGAAAAACTAAACAAGTCCATCATCCAGCGATCCAAGAAAAAGGCGACCCCCTTTGGTGCAAACTCTTATCTCCTAAACACCAGCTCCGTCCAGTCCGTCATTATTATTCCTACGCTCTTCTGAAGGGCTCTTTGTCAGCTCCACCGTCTATCCTCCGAAATATTTTAGAGCCTTCTCGAGTCTTAATCTTTTTCCTTTTTATCTGATCCAAGCAGAGGTTTTCGTGTCTTTTCGTACACGGAGTGTCTGTCTCCAATCCCTCAATCAACTTCATTGTCCCTCATTTGGATGAGCGAGACAGCTAGTTAATTGAATTCTTATTTCTGAGCATTGAAACGCCATAGTCGTCTTAGATGCAGCAGCAATCCCTCCATTCCAGAGCAACGAGTTCATCACGGATATCACCAAGGACGAGTCGAGTAACGAAACTGCTCCTGCTTTTTCTTTCCGTCTCTCTTTCTCTCTTCCTCTTGCCTACCCTCTCTTGATTTCCCATCATTTTATCTCTGCCGTCAATGCGATTCGATTCATCGCATACTGCTATTAAACATACATGTATATTTTCTTTCTATCGAGACTCACCTCGAGAATCCCCGGTGCATAACGCCATTAACGTAGAACCAATTGACGTATGCTAATCGAGAAAACCTCTTAAAGAGGTGGGCGTTTTGATCAATCTCTCTTGGATACGCTTTGATGGTGTTCCTAAGAAACCTGATTTTCGTTATCTTATTTAATGATCGGGACAATGTTACCCCAAAGGAAATGGATTTTCTGCTTGATCAATGTTTAGTAAGATTTAAATTTTTCTAATGATACATCAATCGAATTTTTCGGTAGAATCTGATTTTGCTGTACAGTTGTTTGGGTTTGGAATTCTTATTATATTTTTTAATATAACTGGTTGTTCAAACTTCGACATGTAAAATCATGCAGAACAACGATACTAGCTATGAAGAAAGAGAGAGAGAGAGAGAGAGAGAAAGAGAGCATCAAGGAGACTCGCAACGTCCTCCAGTGTATCAGGAAATGTTATTATAGAATGCGCTCTCTCGGACTCGATATAAAACGAGCTTAGAGCGGGCTGGAACCTGCTAATCCCGTATTCATTCGTTGAATAATTAACGGGAGCACGTGGCGAGTGAAGCACGACGAGTTAACCGACCATAGTATACGTGCATACAAATAAATGACATATACACACAAATGTTTGATACATACCTATATTATTATACACATATAATTTAAAGGCTTCCATAGTCACGATGTTTCATAAAATCCGTTCTTACACACTCTCATCGGTAAACCGTATATACTGTTATCCATGGTGATGTCTGTACACGGGGCTAAACAGGCTTCGTTCTCTGTTACGGTCTCAATTACATCCACACATAATACGTAAGACATACTCGCATGTGTACACAACGAATTCCAGACTGCCTTTCCTCATCTCTGTTTCACAAAGTTGTCGTAATTCAGAAATAGTTTCCCGCCGAATCCAGTAGCAAACTTGTGGAGGACAGAGAAACAAGAAGAAAAGTTGGTAGCTATCAAAAGCTGGTTTTAAATTCTCGCTATCCTTTCCTTTCTTCGTTCCTCATTCTGTATCTCTATCTTCCGCGCATAGCACACACTTCTAGTTATTTGAACACCTGGCTCGCATAACTTCTGACCAACTGTATTATCGGGCTCCGGAATTCTCCAGCGCTCGAATTTGGCACTTCGCGGAATAGCGAAAGATAGGAACTCGGTGATGAGGAGGAGGAGGGAGAGGAGTAGAAAATATCACATTGTCAGGGCATCACAATTTGTCTTTGGACAAAAACTATCGAAAGATGCGACGATGCAAGGAATGAAAGTTATACCAAACCTTTTGCAGTCATCACTCTTTCTCTTTCTCACGCGTTCTTGTTGTGGGTCCTGGACTTCCGTGTACCAAGATTAGAATTATGGAACGAAACACAAGTTAGCTGCTTCCAGATCTGAACAAATCCATGATAAATATACTTCGAAGGCTATCAGTCTTGTGCATCGTCTTTTGCAGCCTCCGGGTGATAAAAGTTTTGGAGTTTTTTTATCACTATTCAAATCCTCCATAACAAGGATACCATCACCCATTTTAGTAGGCTGCTATTTTGGATCCTATGAACTCGTCCTTGGAGATGCCCTTGAATGTTTCCGTTCGCAACACTCTGCTTCTGGCAGCGAAAGAATGCCATAAATTGGACTATTCTCGTGAAATCCGCCAGGTAGTCTCACTCAAAAGAATATCCCTGACAAAACACAAGAACGGGATTGAAATGCGGGGGATTCTCCGTTCCGTATCTTCTGCACCTGGAGCATATACACAAACCCGATGAAATCCTCTCACTCTTCTCTTCGCGTGTCCGTGGCTGTATTCAAATGAACAACCCGCCAGTCCCCCGGTTCCCCCAAAGATCACCCTTTCTTATTTTGCGAAGGAAGACCAATTTAAAACTCGTTTCGTCGGGCACCCAACCGACGGGTCTTGGCTAACTCTCGACAGTCGTCTCGTAGGGCGTGCCTTTAGTAACTTTTCGTGGCGTGGACCATCTGCTGATTCTCCAAGAACACTTCTTCTTCCTCCACTTTGTCTTCTTTTCTTCATCGCAGGAACATGAAGTGGACAGGAGAAGTTGAATTTAATGAAGGTACCAAGACTTTTTTTTAAATGGTCCGAACCCCTTGATGGTAGGGGCCTCACTTCCAGAACTAATTTTAAAATCCGTCCATCCGGCTTCCAACTTCTGACGGAAGATTGGTTGAGATGGAATCTGGCAAACAAAGAGATCCTACCAGTAATTATTACATGCGGTCTATCGGGTAAAGATTGGAAAAAATCTACAAAAATGGTTCATCGATGTCCTAGCAGGACGCGGGACTTATGATCCTGACTGTACGGATGATTCGGGAGGGTAAACTTGATGGAAGCGAGAGTAAGGAGCGTCCCCCTCCCCCTTGCGAACGAAGACTGCGCGGGAAGAGGGCATCACGTTGTGGTGCACTCCCAGCCCTCTTCCCCCTTGGGGTACCCAACACTTGGCAATCTTTTCAAAGAACGCGTCTTGTATCACTATGGCCTTTGCCAAGAATCTCTGTCTGCCCTTCCACTTTGCTATCCCGAATAATACGCTGATGGCCTCCCGAAGCCCCCGCATCCGGCGTATAAAGGAGAGGAAGGAGAATAAGTTTTTTGCCTCGCTTGGTAAAAAATAAAGAGCTATTTCGAAGAGAGCTTCGCTCCGGAAGATTCCTCCTTCTTCCCCTTGCCCTGAGCAATAAAAGCAAAGAATCACAGGGAAGATCTATGATCGCGGAACTTTTAGGAAAATTTAGTTTGCTCAAGCTATGGAATATTCCATTGGCTACGAACATCTATAACTTTCTCTAGTAGCCCTTTAGAATCATTGAACGTTGCTGTTATTATTCCTCTGTCTACAGATAATTACGGGGTTCTGGAGAACAGAGCTCTTTGCTTGGCAGGTTGAACCGATGAGAGGGCTGGAAATTTCTTGTATGCCCAACTGAACGCGACTCAATGGAATATTGTTCCACGTGTTTCTAATCGATGCTGCAATTTTCATAGTTGCTTTCCGATGATTCCCGTTTAGTAATTTTCCAGGGGAAGCTACAATACAAAATATAACAAGACTCTACACTGGTGCTATATATTTATTCGTTCAGAACGTCCAGTGCCAGACCTCTCTTCCTCATGGGTTGCATCAAAAGCCAACAAATTCCATGCACTCGGTATTCCACCGTAACTGAGTGAGGGGGTCGGGATTTACAGAAGAGTATACTTTTTTGTAGATTCTTACGAATTTCCTTCTGTGCACTCCGATTTAACTTGGCGCTGACATTGAACATGTGAAACTCGGACGAAAGTCCGATGTGCTTTTCGCTGCTCTTTGTTCTTATCGACATGACGGGGTAAGAGGGAAGGTAGTCTTTTCTCTTTTTACAAGAACGAAACTCTCGGTAAGTTTATTTACGGTCGATCGGAGACAATGCACTTGCATTCGTCCGTACGGGTCTTACGACTCCAGAACTCGTGAAGTAAAACAGAGCTTAATGTTTATAGAGCCTCCTCTTTCTCTGTTTTATACTCGAATGAGAATTAAGTGCGTGTTATACCTCCTCGTGTACGGGGTGTATCTAAAATCTACCAGATTCGTTTTGAGTATATTAATCAATGAAATCTCTCAGCAAAGAACCAGCCAAGAGAACAATTATCAAGTACTTTTCTGTCTGAAATCTTACGATCTATGTAACCCTTCAATTTTAGGCGTAACTTCTGGGACACTGTATGTATGGTATGAAAAAAGAATCGAAGAATGTACTAACACGCACGCGTGTGCAAACACACACACACGCACGAGCACACAGAAATACTTAAATATATATGTAAAAAATGAAGAAAGAATGTGATATATAGAAACGAAGAGCAAACTCGCAGGAGGTTCTTTGCTCTTTTAACGGTGCTAGTCTTGCGCTCGCGAGCGCAGGCATACAGGTAGGCAGTATAACCTCCTACTCTCTCATATACAGCATACTTCAATCGGACACGCATTCCCTCTCGTGCAGTTTGTGACTCTCATCGACTACTTTCACTGAAATGCGTGAGTACACGTATTCGCATGCATACTATGAATACATATACGCAGATACATGGATACATACGTATGTTGAACGTGCAACGACAGACGATGAAGAAAAAGCGAAATTTTCCGTCGTCCGAAGACTTTCGCCCCCTGTTTTTCGAACCACACGGAAACAACGATATTCTGATCATTTCGATCGAGTATTCCGAGTACTTAGCATAATAATAGAGTATGTGTGTCTGAACTTTGTATCTTAGTGCTGCTAAATATTTTTACCAACTACTTGAACGTATTTCAAATTGTAATAATTTGTGCTTATTTAAATACAGTTAGTGCCGTGTGCAAACCACTGAAGTGAAATAAATCGTAGGCAAAATAATGAGAGAAAACTGATGATCGATCTTTCGTCCTAAATCCAAAACGAGTCCGCCATACACTCCTTCGTACACACGCAGTGCAATATTGTGGTGCGTGAAACTTTGTACATGTATATTTAAAGACGTGTGTCTTGTTTTCGTAGTGTGCGACTCCTCACACGGCCTTCTCGGGCCGTGACAAACGGAACGGAACCGCGAAGCCGACCACGCAAATACTCCACGTTGTGTGTGCAAGATCGCGCGGGGATCCTAGAAATCGATAGAGCGGAACGGAGTCTGTACGTGATTTCTCTCTCTTTCCCTCCCTCCCTCTCTCTCTCTCTCTCTCTCTCTCTTTCGCTCTCGAGATCTTGGACAACTGAGGAGAGAAGGAAAGAATGGAAAAGAGAGAGAAACAGAAATAGACGTGACTTTATATTCACGCGGGACAAAAGTATTCCTACGCTGTTTTACTATAACCAACCAATATATGCAACATGTGCATATTATGTGGACAATCTAATATGAAATAAATAGTACATACTCGATGTATGAGTCTCGGTGAAAATTCAATGCAGAACCGACCCAAGCTTGTTGTACATTGTCCCAGAAATAAGTGCCTCATTAAATCGGCTATGAATGTTTAAAAAAAAAATTAATATATAAACTTTTGGGTAACATTATTTTACATGTGAAGATATATTTATATGTTTTCATTCATTTTTCAAAGGTATACGATCGTAGAGTTCGTATCAGTGCGATTTGATGCCCGTATACATAGGGTGTCCTAATTCCATTACATTCAATTAATGAATTCAATTAAGTTAAGTGATCCATTAACAATCAGTAGACAAAAAAGAATTGAGGTATTTTGCATATTTAAACGAATTATCTTGGTCGAGATTTTTTTATTACTCCAATTAAGTTTTAATACTGATTCATTTTTTTAAAACCATCTTAACATAATTGGCGACTGAACACCCTGTATAATGGTCGAATAGTTCGAGACCAGGCGAGAGTTTCGATTCGCGGCACCCCAAGGCATTAATCGCCTGCCACTACGTTTAACGACGCTTTAACGATACTTTAACGCGGCGTGCGTCCACCATAGCTTCGGATGCCCCCTTAGGTACACATGCCATGCACACATGTTCAAATCATCTGGTATGCAATTCCACGTGTCAACATTATCTGCACGTACATTTATATGTATATTTGAATATGTAAGTGCATATATATATTATATATATATAATAAATTTCAAAATTGTCAAGTCAAAATTGACAATACGATTTTCGAATTCCCTTGTTTATTTCGTTTTTTCGTAAGTTTTTTATTTTCTACACTGTGCACATTATCGATGATTTTACTCGATCATCAGAAATCATTTTGTTGAATACGTCGCGATACACATTTTCCAAAAAATTGACCATGCGAATTTAAGGTTTTACGGAAAATTTCGATGAATCATAATTACCTTGGAAAATTAATAACATACAATGAAACAGTACGATCTTTGGATTCCATGCCTCTTTTTTTTCTCGTAATTTAGTCATTTTTTCGTTCTTTCTTCACGGTGCACGTATAGACGATAAATCCACTCGATCCGAAAACACTTTGTTTTACAATGCAATACGCATTGTTCGAAAAACTTAATATGTAAATTTGAGCCTACAGTAAATTTCAAAGAATCATTATTATCCTGAAAAATTAATAATATAAATGGGAACAATTTTGCATCTCATTTAAAAAAATGTTATGATTCGAAGGCTGATCGGTTTTTTGAGGGAACGGCTTGTATATGTGTATTATGCGGTACACGAGAGTCAAGGATAAGAAACGCACACGCGAGATTCCCGAGAAACGCCACGGGGACCAACGATAGAATTTTTCATCCGTCATCCCCCCCCCCTCCCCTCGCCCTCTCCTCCGTTCCTGCCCTTCGCATTCGTTCTTTCCTCATTTTTCCCTTCTTTATACGTCCCTCCTTTCCCTGCTTACTTCGCGCACATATGCAGAATCGCACGCTCGCGCCCAACGCTAATTGGAACCAAGAAAATCCTAAGGCGATATATATCAACGTCACAGCCACTTAATATCTCAAATGGATTAAAGAATATTATTTTATTGAAATATGTTTGTGCAGGTAAACAGAATTATTGCATTTCAAACATTTCATAATAATTATAATATTCATTCCTTAGAATTATTGATATTTTCGAAGAATTTTTTCTGTTAAACTTAAAATTCGAATCGGAAACCCTAAATGAATAAAATTAGAATAAATCAAAAGTGGAATAGCCCATAAAGTGTTCCTTAACGCGTCGACCGAAAATCAAATCTCCGAAGCCCTTCGAGAAAATATGAGCTGAGAAAGACTGAGAGAAGGGGCACAAAAAAAATGATGAATAAGAAAAAGAAGATCAAGAAGAAGAGCAGCAACTCGTTCTCTTCTCGATCGCGCAATCCCCTGCGTGTGTTATTGATTGATGACCAAAATGGCCGGGCCAGACACTCTCAAAAGCACCATGCAGGACCAGCAGCTACTCTTCGATATAAGCGATGTACATGTACCATATATATTAAGCGTACTGTTATGCACAGGGTGTCCGAAGAGTTGTCATTGGAAATAAAAAAATCGAATAGATCGGAAATTGCCAATGAAAAAAATGTCCAAATGTTTTCTTTTGCGAAGAATCTTTCACGAAATATGAATAAATCAACAAAAACTATGTTTTTGTTATAATATTTCTCAGATTCACCGGATTAACTATCAACCTGATCAATAAATCGCAACGAAAAGCCTTTGGAAACTATTATTTTCAGAATTCTGCCACCTTTTTGCACAAGGAATTTGGAAGGTAGAACAATGAGGACACCCTTTAAATTTGTATATATAAAACGATAGGCACGCTGAGTTCGGGCCTGTAATTACGCTGAGAGGTTCAACAGCGGCGAGTTTCGAAGCTGCCTTGGGCCTTTTCTGTCGAAGACTCCGAGACAAACTCGGATCAAAGCAAGAGTAGGAAGAAGATGAAACAAACAGACAAAAAACATCCAACCAAGCTTCTAATCCAGAAGGACGAGATCCACTCCCTTCCTGATCGAGCGCAGAGATAAGAAATGTTTTAAAAAATGAAAACAGCTCTCCGTGAACGCGTTCTCCCTGCGTGGCTAAGAAATTACACGCATTTAGGACCACGCTTTCATCCAAGTGAAATTCTTCCCTCAATGATCTTTATCATCTCCTCTCTCGAAACCTTTATTTTTTTTTCTTTCCAACCCCACGTTATGCTAATTTAATCATTTGTTTTTATTCACTTTTTTTAAGCTCGCATTATTTAAAAATTTTGCAACTGTTGCTCATCATATTTTTTCTTTTGCTTACACAATTTTTTCCTCTAGATTTTTCGCTCCTATTAAAAAGAAATGAAATTCCTTTGAAGTAACTTGAAAAAATCGTTCGAACGAGAACTTGCAGTCTTTAGTTTCATCGTCCGTATACGGATCATAAAGAAAGTGGCATATATACATATATTATTATTACTATTATTATTATATGTAAGAAAGAAAGAAAGAAGTTTGAAACCGCGATGATGCTTCCGAGGGCCTATTGAGACGTAGTTACCCTTACTTATCCGGCTGTCGGTTCGTCGACCAACTACAGGGAACGATATATACAGAGGTATATATATGTATGTATACATTCACGTAGTGGTAGAAAGAAAATATATTTCTCACCGCAGAAAAGAGAAAAGTTGGTGCCCGACCGTGCAAAGAATAAAGCCTCGTGGAATAGCGAAAGTGCTGCTGCTGCTGTTGTGCTGCTGCCGCAGAAGCAGATGAAGTAAGGAAGAAAAGTTAAGGGAGCTCTCAGCTTGGTGAAACGAGCCAGGCTTGGCACGTTTATTACGTTTGCCCTTGCCAACAATATTCAGGCCTCACTTTTCTTCGATATATAGGTACAGGCAATTTTGTCTATACTTCGAACTCGCCCTTCTTTACTTTTTTCTAACTCATGGCTTATGCCCTTGCCACTGGTGCATAAAATAAATGAAAAAAAGTGGGCAACATGTTTAAAAAACCCTTTAACTTTTGATCGATTCATTTTTATTTTTATTTTTTATTTTCGAAAAACTATAAACAGTCATAAAGCATTGAATAAGTGAAGACGAAAAGATACTTAAATCGATTTACTTTTATTTTTATCAATTTTAATAAATAAAAATTGTCAACAATCATCAATATTTGGAGGAAACATGGAAAGAGAATTATTTTATAATGTTTTTGCATTAATTTGGACAAATATTTATGAAAATCGTCGATGTAATAAATATAGACGAATGAGACGTCAACGTTGTCGATCGGTCGTTCCATGTCATCGACCTCATCGATGTGTCAGCCACCCTGTTGAGAGGACAAGAGGAATAATACGTTCGCATCCCTATGACACTAATGCGATTCCCTTAATTAGCTTAAAGAGACGCTCAAACCACGATCGTTCCTCTAAGTGGATTTTCGATACCAGGAAGTGAATATGAAACTAAAAGAAAAGAACAAACCATATAACGAACATCTGTCATTTCCGTAAATTAACATCATTATTAAAAACAGATACAACCATTTTTTTTTCAAAACTTCTTTCACCCTAAATTGAAGCACAAATTGGACACAAAACAAGCACAAACAACACAATTTCAAGTACAGATCCGTTGCGCAAGTCGCCTTTAATTTTCAAAATCGTTTTCTTTATTTCTTCTTCGTAGTAAAACACTTGCACGTTTTTAAATATTTGTTCGAATACTGATCAAAAAAAAAAAGTGGCATGGGTTTTAATTACTTTTTTATAACGAGACGAAAAAAAAAGCTACGAAGATAATAATAATAACTTGAAAGTTTCATTGATAAGTCGATTCCACGTTTTATGCTGTAAACGAGATGCAGTCGATACGAAACAAGAAAGCACGAAGCTTCATCGATGCACACATGCATATTCGACCATCTATATACACACACATATATATATATACATCGACGTTGCTTTATTATTTATTTATCTTGGAGGGAGATCGTGATCGATGGGGTGACGAGGGAGCCACGCGAGATTGCCCAGATCATTTCTTACGCAATTGAATCTATATTATACAAACCATACGTAATACGTACGTATGTATATATCCAAATATATACATATATATTGATAGAGATATGTGTATATACGTGTCTGTCACTTATTTATGGGATTGTACTGGGATTGTGTACATACATATACACAAAGAGTTTACGGTCTTTGACGGTAGTCGGCCTTCGAGATTTTCGCTCTACTATATTCTCGTATTTTTATGAATGTCTCCACAATGTATTATGTCCCTCTTTCTCTCGTTCTCTTTCTCTCTCTCTCCGCTCTTTATATATCATCGTATTTATACCGTGGTACTTATAACTGCACATGTCGATAATATCACTCGGGATATCTGCCATACTCACGCACAAACACAGACGATTTTATCAATCGATGATCTTATCGTTCGTCACCTCTGAGGGTTCTTCTAATACGAAATACGATCTCGTACTATTTTTGTTTTACGTCGGATCGATTTACGAGACAATGTTACCGTCGAGCGACAGGATAATCAACTTTTTGAACATTACTTTTTCATCATTGTTGCACAGAAAATTATTGACACTTTTTCGTATTAATGTATTAACAGTTTTATCATTATTTATTGGATCGTTTTATTTTATTTAAATTTTTCGTTCGAAAAATCGTTTGAAAAAATTCTGTCACCATTGAAGGAAAGAGAGTGGTCTGAAAATTGTGGACCAACAAGAGTTATTAACTCTCTCGTGATGTTTCGTAACGTAATGAGCGCACCTGTGACCAGAACTCTGCAAGAGAGAGAAAGACGTACACCTACGTCATGATAAACCCTCTTTGAATGCTTGCAATACATACACACTTATATATGTGTATATATAATGTACAAATGCGGTGCTCACGCAGAGGCGATAAGTATATAGTGCAGCTTAAAGAAAACTTCTGCTTTTTGTTTTTTCTTTCTCTCCCTGGCAATTTTTTTGCAACTGAACGACGTTGGTACTTTACTCTATAATATCTCGTACGTGGCAGCTATGCGTGTAGGGTTCGTTCTACGTGAATTAAAGCAACTTCTGATTTTCCCAATACGTCCCGATTTTTATTTATTTTTTAAACTTTTTAACTAAATTTCGAATTATTCTTGTTTATAAACGATATTTAATGCATTCTCGTAATTAATTCTCTCTATGTTTTTCTTCGCATTTGTTCTTCGACACCGAATATTCACTCTTTATTATTTTCATCTGATTTTGGACTTTTATTTTCGACCTCCGTTCGCGCTCATTTGGAGGTTGATATTAAAAGTCGACAAATTTAAATTACGCGATAGGAAATTTAATCGAATAGATTTAGCGGCACCGACGATTCAACATCGAATCGTCCATACACAATACACGGGATGCCTACCTACTGTTCACGAAGGCGCGAAGGTATCATTTCGCACGATTTGCATACGAACGCATTAAGAAAAGTGGAACGCTTGCGAAATTACTGCTGTATGTGTCCCAATGTGTTTTATGTCGTGTATGTCTATATATATTCTCGTTTTGAGCCCTAATACATAGCTATATATTTATGCATTTATATTCTCAGTCCAATATTCATATATGTATAGAAATACATAGATATATATAATTATTCGGACTTGTAGAGACGATCGTTCAAGGATTGCGTGTGTCGCCTCCACCTTATGTACCCTACACGTGTACGTATTACAGAAAATCCACTGGAGATGTTAATTATTATCCTCCATTGGATATCTCATTATCAATGACTCAGATATGAACTCAAATCAATTCTCTTCTATTTTTTTTTTTTTTTATTCATCTAATCCTTGACCGAGAATGAAAAAATCATTAAAGCAACAAGACAAATATATAGTTTCAAATGGATATTGAAATCGCTTTTCAAAACTTATTTTATGATCGCGTGCATAAGGGTTGATTGAAAATGAGCGGAGGATAAAGATTTGTAAAGAAAGAAGAAGTAATTACTTAAAAAAATGCGGATGATGTCGTGACACCAATCGTATAGTCGTTATCTCGTTCTTGATATTCCAGAATCGGTCTTTCATTTGGTTTAAATCGATAGAACATTCTACGAGGACAAGATAAATGCACCACTTACGCACAATTATTTAAGTCGTTTATTTTTATTTATTTTTTCATAATTTTACTGTCAAGATACTGAGAAAAGTATATGTCCATTTAACTGAGCTCATTTATTCATTTTAATCATGGAAAATCCTAGGAGACAAATTTTCTAAATAACTGTAGCAAAATGATTTTGTTAAAATAACTATTACGAATTTGAATTTAATCTCAACTATACAGCAATTTGACTGAATGGTGTATCGTTGGGATAAATCTATGATGGATTGATTTATTCGAACGATATTTTGTTATAGTCTCGTTAATTTGTTCGGCTGTGCTGCAGTTTTGTTGACTTTGGCCAACAAATTTGTTGCTAGCATTTAAAAATCATTTTGTCTTATCTCAAAAATATTTATTTCGTCCTATCGAACTAAATATTAAAGTTCAAAGAAACAACATACGTTTCGGTCAACAAAATGTTCTTTCTCAGTGCATTTTTAAGATTAAAATGTTACAATTGTATCTCGTTGTCGTTATCTTCTGTGGAAGGGAAAGTTGTTATCGTCCGAGGTTAAAACCTCTCAAATGATGTTATCGTCGTTCGGTGTGTTTATGTTCCACACGTCGTGATATTATAAAACTTAGCCAGGAAAATCTCTCGGAGATTGTAAGTTGTTGTGTAGTGAATTGAGTCAAGGGACGATCTCCCGAGGATGATCTCGAAAGGTTAACGATGTTTCACGACTCGCCTCGTATTTGCGATCCCCGACTCTCCATCCATACGTGTATAATCATTCTCCCCCTCTTGTACCTTGTATTTTACCATAGAAGACACTCACCGAAGCGAGTGAGATTAGTAACCCAGCTGACATTGCTGTTCATTAAACACTCAAGATATACTCTATTTAAAATATGATAACAACAAATTTTCAAGGGATAAAACGATTGATGCGACAGGATAAATTTAATCGAAATTGAAAATTACAAAATCAAGTCAAATTATGTATAATAACGAGAAATGATTTCAATGAAATAAGAAGTTTGAATCGTTGTGACACAGAAAGGTGCTCCGTCATGAAATAAATTGAATAATTATACCGATTGAAGCCAATAAGAAAAAAAAACGATATCAATTGATGTAATTGACAGAAAAACATGACAAGTTTTTCCTTTTTCTTTTGCGAGTAATAAATTCAGTTTTCTTTCTCTCTCTCTCTTGCTCTCCCAAAGGTTGCGCAATCAAATTCCATGATCTCGAGAGATCTCGGGAGCGGGAGAGTCGCGCTTGTTCACCGGTCGAAAGATGCATGCGCCGCGTTGAAACCGTTTTCTCGGTGTGCCTCACGAGAGATGCGAAGATGCTCGCCACCCGTGGAACGCCGAGCGGCGCGAGTGTCGCGAGGTATGCGAACGAAAGAAACCTCGAAACCGCGACTAAGAAGGGACAGGTGATTTGCCTGTTCCTCAGAAGCATACACGAGAGGCGTTTACGTATGCGAGATAAAATGGGAATACCAGCTAAAATTGTGTAATTCACGATGATGGGAAGTTGCGCGTAAGATTAACGAATATTCAATCTTCAAGCGGTTTCATTTGGGTAGTTTTTTTTTTTTTAACGATTCACACCATTTAAAAACTGTCTAATATATTTTTTAAAGACGTTTATCATCGTCTACAATAGGCAGATTTGTTGAATTTAATAACAAAACTAATTAAATGGATTTTTTTTAAAGTCCAATAAATAAATAATAAATGATATATTGTGTTTTGAAAAATACGACAGAAAAATCAGCGATTAAATTCAGAGACAATAGAACAAATTATGAGGCACGGGTGATCCATTTGATCTGGAACGTCTCTTATTTTTACATTCGTAAATGACCTTACGTCAGAATGAAAAAAAAATAATACTTAATGTTACGAAACAAACAAGTGTATTTGTGTATGAATAAAAAGCGAAGGTACGTCATTGTAGAAGGACACGTGTACGACTCAGAGATCGATCGATCGTCGATCTCTTGATCGATAGGCTGAATCCCCTCCTACTTCTCCGCTTCCTCTCTCGTTTTTACCCGTCCATTCTCTTTGATACCTTCTCGCAATTATTCTTTCACAGTTTCTCTTACAAATATGTATAAAAAAAAAAGCTGCCTGACATTACGATCGACTCAAAGTTATAGATTTGGTATATGTTGATTATCGTAGGCAGGGACAAAGTGTCAGAAAAATATAACTACAAATTATAAATACCTGAGACATATGGCTATGATCGACGTTTTTGACGAGTGTGCAATTCTCTTATATTTATTCATATATCTTCATGTCTGTCTGTACGTGAATTTTGAACAGGTTATATCAATATCTTGATTCTGAACATTGATGAAGTTGTGCAGAGATTTAAATAAGACGTTTTGTCAGGCCCAAAACTCGTGTAATATATAAAATGACAGAAATATAAATGACGATTCTTGAAATTAACACATTTAATTACACAAATATTAATTTTTATTTAATTCAATAATAAGAATTTTGAGAAATACATTAAAACTTGTACCTATCCCTTTTGTAACGACATAAAGCAGTTAGGATTTTTTTGTGCCTTTCGTACTTTCGTAAAGCTGAACTGAAAATACATTCGTAGTTGCATATATTGCTGTTTTACAAAGCTGCACGATGCACACAACACACGCTCACACACACGACCACGTGGATATGCCTTGGATGTAATGTGATGCTTTTTCCGCATACTCCAAGGAAATAAGTTATCGTGCACCGTGCAAATCATCGCACATAGGCATGTGTATATATGTGTATTGTGCTTAAACGCTTATTCCCTTCCTCATTTCGTACAACATGTGTGGCTGTACTATAAAACCTATGGGCAGTTCGTAAATCCATCTCGACTGGACAGAGCATCCAACATCGGGACAGTTGAATATTCTTGTTGGCTTGTATTAAACTCATAGTACATATTTATGTTTACATATACATGTTAACTTTAGAAATATGTATAGAATTTTCCATGTCAAATTGTCGTGCGTCTCAAAGATATCGATTTGTTAATTTTTGTTTCAATTTTTAAAAAGTTTTTATTATATACGTTATTTTTTAATTTAATTTAAATTTCTTTCGTTTCTGTGCGTTTTTACGAGCCTGTTCCACCACTTAAAACCCACTTCATTGTTCCTACTGCTCTTGTTTCTGTGAGACTCTCCAGGGTGTTGACCACAGACACTTTTTCCTAATTCTTTACTGTATCGCATTCGCACGAGATCCAAAGGAAACCGTAGAAACGCTCGGCCATTGATATACGCAAGCCCGTGCATGACTAAGCGGTCACCCAACCAAATATTGCTCTCGCTCAAGGCTACGAAACTTTGATGATCGCCGAAGCCACGCAAGGAGCGCACACCCTTGATGGTTATTGTTGTATTATTTATAAATAATCATAATAAATAACTTATGACACATATTTATAGAGACTGGTGGGTTTAAAAAGGTGCGACAAGCCATGTTTTATGTAACCTACGCGGATGTTATCTCGGGGAGTGCGCGCTGGTTCAACTCTCTTGCTCCAACTTTTTATCTCTTTATTTTTTTCTTTCTCTCTCTCTTTCTCTCTTTCTTTCTATCTCGTTCATGTTCTTCAGAGTTGTACACCGACCGCAGCCAGGTCACGAGGAACCAGGTCTATCTCTTTTACTCACCTCTCGTAAATATACATATACATATATTTTTATGAATTGAATTTTTTCTTCGCTTCACGAAACACCTGTTGTTTAACCCTTCGAGGCAAATTTTCTTGTTGAAATTTCTGTTCCGCCAAAGTGACGAAATTCAAGCGATATTATTGAACATTCGAATGACTATATTGTGAAATCATTATAATAATTCTCAAGGCTTTTCAAAGATCCATAATAATTATCTAGCATTTTTCCTGCTTCTTGACAAATACTTCGTACTCGCCTCATTTTTAACAATTCTCATTTCCTCTTGATGTAATGTTAATAATTTTTCATCGCGAGCCACTAAAGAAAAAGTTCTTTTCTTATGTTAATTAATTAAGAAAAAAAAAACCAATTAACAGTCATACGATACAATGAAGAGAGACGAGAAATCGTAAATTTGTCCTACAATATATGTTTCAGTCTTTAAATTAGCTCTGCCTGAAACTTGGAAAGACAATTTCTTGCATTCATAAAATCTTGAAAGAGAGAAAGAGAGAGAGGGAGAGAGAAAGAAATCTGTAGAGAAAAGACTGTGAAAGCAGGTCGTCCCGTGGTTCTTTCTCGAGTTATTAGAGTACTACTGTTGCCTGTGTGTATTACATTTTTCTCTGCATTACGCTTAGGAGACACGACACTCAACTGCGTTTCGTCTCGGTCGTCTTTGTCCAACCATGACGAAAGCCTCGATTTGATTCTTTGAGAACGTTACGAAAAAAAGGAGAGGCATAGAAAGAAAGATAAAAAAAAAGTTTAAATAGTTCCTGGCGCTTACTCTGTATCGAAAGATTGTACAGAGAAAATCTAACGGTTCTATTTTCTGTGGTTTCCTCAAGAATTTACACGAAAAATTATACATGTATTTATATATTTTCTTTTAATTCAATTTAAATATCTCATATTTATTATCGAAGATTTATTCATTTCATATGTATTACGATGTTTTTTTCGATGAAATTATTATTTTTTTCTTCAAATGTCACTACTCGTGGCAACGGGTACTCGTTGTCGACTTTCTACAAGTTCTAATAAGGAAAGCGAGAAATGTCCCCTTGGCTCGGGCACGTACCAATGTCCTATAACCACAGAAATCGCTGCGACAGTCAAGAATTCACATACTACACACGAGCTCACGCGGTGAAAATAAAACGAGCGTTTTTGAAGCGCATTCATTTTCATTTTATTCGATTTCTTTTTATTCTTCCGTTACTTCGGTCTTTACACACGATCTTGGAAGATTTTTTCTTCTTCTCCTTTTTCTGCAATTGTATAAATGTGTGTACGTGTGTGTGTGTATATTTGTGAGAGAAAGAGCACAAAAGGGAATAATTCCGGTCGATTAGTCGCGCGAGCGAGATCAACAGAGCGAGGAAACGAGATGAGAACAGAAAACTCTCTCGAAGTGTGTACTCGGTGATATTTTCACTTTTCGCCATCAACCAGTAATCCGTGTTGCTTATAACCTCTTTTTTTTCTTTCCTGCACTCTATTTTCTACGAGCAATATGTAAAATGCTTTATAAATATATTTATATATAAATAAATATATGCATATGAATCCGACAATATCAGAGAGAAAAATATTCTCGATGTCGTCGTATACACTTCATTTTATCTTCTTTACTATCCCAACCCGAAGTTTTCTAGACAATTTATTTATTTTCTTTCTCTCCAAGAGATAGCGACACTTTCACCGGACTCAACAAGTGACATAGATTTTTTTTTGTTATTTATTTTTCTTCTTTTTTCTCGTACAACTTTTTTTTCTATGTTAAAAGTGTTTTATTTACTCCACATACACAGTGCTCCGATTTATTGAAAAATTTATTTAATATTTCCACGCGTGGGCTATTATTCTTGTCCCGAATTGGCCTTTTTTTTCTGAATTCTTGTTATAATTTTGGAACATGAGTTATTTCCATGGAGATAATTAAAACTGAAAAATTATCGTTACAGAATAGCAACAGGATATAACCTTGAATTTGGGGAAAATGTCACTTTTAAGAATATAAATTTCCATTATAATATAAAATACAATTTTATTTATTCTCTACAAAAATGATCTGAAATTCAAGGTCCTCCGTTTTCATTCTGTAACGTTGACTTTTCAGTTTCAATTTTCTTCGTGTATTCGAAATGAAAGAAAAATTTTCATCATCATTGTATCATTTTCGATTCCCATGGATATTTAGCGATATTCGTTCGTAAAGAAAAATAATATTTTATTTTTAACATAATTCAACACTTTTGGTCAAACAGACGAAATGACATAAAAAATGTGTTTTGATTATGTTGCAAGTAAAAAAGTATGTCAATTATTGCATCAACTCCTTGCTGTGAAAAAGCAATGTAAGGAGGAAAAATGACGGGACTGCAGAACACACAAAATTTATTTTTATTTCTGTTTATATGTTACAGCCGGAAACGGTACCACAATCGAGGATCGACATGACCCGAGTTTTAGAGGTCGCAGCTGCCGAGGATGTGACAGGTCATCCATACAGTCTTGCTATTACGTCGCCCGAAGGAGTAACCTTCGTCAAGGGTACATGTCGAGAGGAGACTCGATGGTGGGCTGACGTTCTTCAGGTCTACTCGAGAAATAAGGTAAATAAAACGACCAAAATTTTTACAAAATCACTCAAACATACGGTGATCGAAATAAGTAAAACACAAAATTTAACATAATCTCGAAGGCCGTATAAAAACATAGTTTTTTAAGCATTTTACGTTCAAACGATAAAATTAAAAGTCACACATTAATTTCGCACAATTTTTCAACGTTTCTGCCACGTAGGTATTTTTATTTTCTCATTTTCTCTCACCTTCGAGTTCTGCGACTCTGCATTTTTTTCTCCAGTCACGTGTTTATCACGTTTCGCTCACAGAGTTATCTCAATAATGTGAGAGATATGTTCGAGGCTTTGGCTTACTTTTCTTCTTCTTTGCAATATTTTGTTCGTTCTTTCATCTCCCTCTCTGTCTCACATACACACAACTTAGAAATTAAAAGATATTGATGGAAAACGAAGAGAGAAAAATGTCTTTAAAAAATCATGTGTGACATTGATCGTTCATGAAAAGTCGCGATTGATTTTTACTTCTCATCGTATTTTATTCTCTCGTTTTGTACCTTGGGTAAGCCACAGATACAGGAATTTTTTATGGAAGCCAGCGAGACTCACAAATCTCCGTTGAGCACTCTATTTCTTAGCAAATTACGTAATACATATATATATTTTTTTCTTATTTTTGTATATAACTTGGTGCAGTTGAAAAAAAGGAGAAATACATATGTGTGGTTTGGTATATATTGGTTTTGGTTTCTTCGTAAGGAGCTATAAATTCTTGTCTCCTTGTCCGAGTCAAGAGACTCCTCGTCTCGCGTTTGATGTTTAAATAGGAGATACTGAAACTCGAAAGTTAACTCGATCTTATATATCACTCGTGGTTTTAAACAGAGACTTCCCTTTGGTGCACTTAACTCTGAAAACACAAAACGTTGTGAAAATAATAAACAGTCGTCACAATTGTATTTTTCTCGCTAAAACAATTCTTTTATTTTTAATTATTATTAAAAGAATAAATTTTCATTTTACTTGTATTTTTTTATACATCGATATCATTATACTAGATTGAGGTATAAGTATTTTTATTGCATAACTTTATTCGACGCACGAAGAAACATCTACAAACGTGAAACATGTATAACTATTTGTAATTATATAAATATATATATGGATAATTACATATAGTTATATACAAACACTTCTCGCTCCTCTGTGAATTATTCGCGAGGCGTTAGGAGGCCAAGGCGATGCACATGACTTTTTTTTGCACACTCACACTCGTATGAAGTGAAGATATACGGGGTGAACGTGCAGGAAACAGTAGATCTCTTACTTTTGCCTTTTTTAGTATACGTCTCGTTGCTCCTTCGTTGTGTTAGTTTATTATTATTATGATTTATTTTGTTTAAATCATTTTTAATGTGGTCGTTTTATCTACTGAAAAACCTTCGTACTGGCTCGTCGTCAACCCACAACGACAAGAAATATTTGTTTGTCAAAATAATATGTCTATATATTTATATAAAATATGAATAAAAATAAATTCAATAGAAAATATACATTCTCGATCAATTCCGATGATTCTGGGTCATGGTCCCAATGAACGATAGATTTATACAGAAACACACACACACAAATACATTCATGCACTTCTTTCATCGAGAATGAAAGAACAAAAAATATATGAACCGTAAAGAATTTCTAGATTGAAACGGTGACTTGTCACGAATGTTCTCTTTTGCACCTCACTCGCTCATCAATCGCGACACCTACAGGTTATAGGCTAGTTCACTATCAAAATGGGAAAAAAAAAAAATTATATTTACAAATATTTCTACAACTAAGTTACTCGAGAGTCATTCAACAAGAATGAGATGATAAATTGTTGATATATATGCGGAATGAAGAAAAAAATTAAATATCATTAGTAACAAAGTACCAGAGCTTTTCCTTCATCGCAAGTCTGGGATCTTAAATAGTAACTCTAGAAGAAAAATCGCAGAATCTAAAATCGTCGAGAATTTGATTCCTTATATAAATGAATTAAAGTTCGTTGATGCTCTAAAGTGATCAATAAACGAGATGATGCTACAATTTCATTTCGCTGCTTTTTTAAAATACAATTAAAAAAATATCGATTGTAGAGTAAAAACTGTCATGATCAAAGATGTGGAGAATTCCATTTCCTATGATTTTCGTCATTGCCAATTTCAGTTAAAAGTTTAAAATGGTCGAATTATTCAACAAAAACAATTTCTTCTCAAATTCAAACTGACGACCCCCTCCCCTCCCGACACAAGAGTTAAACAAATAATAAAGCAACAGGGAAATGCAGCAATTTCGAGGGTTTTTTTTTGGACATCTCAACGAGATTGCTTTGAATTGAAAAGCAAAATGTATTGCAGTAATTTTTATATTGCATCGTAAAATTGGAACCTGGATAAATAAGAAGAATATCCAATTTTTTCAACGCTTTTGTCTTGATCACTTCCGAATTATTGCATTATAATAATTTGTATCTGTCGACGTTAGAAAATGTTAAGCAACCCAGGACAGTAAAATAGTAATAGTAGAGATGTAATATATAATAAGAGCAACCTCGTATTGTTGTTCGCGCTGGAGTCTTGTTCATCGATGCGTGCTTCGAGAGCATACGAATGCCTATGAATTATGCAAGTCTTTGCTTGAGTTGGTACTCGTGAATCTCTCGATCGCATCGAAACACACCACAAGGAAGCTGGGCCCGGCCCTTCAGGCTAAATTATCAGTACTCTTTTCACATGAATACATATATATATATAATTTTCTTGCATGTTATTACGGTCGCCCACGGTCTATTGGCACAAGAGACGAGCCAAGATTGGCATATAGAGTCGATGATGCAGCTGCATGCTAAAGAGACTGTAAAAATAATTTCACTTTGTTTAGACCTCTCCTCCGTGTCGAATATATTATGTCCCCTTTTCCGTTACTACTTACAGTTTCACAAAGCTTATGTTTCCTTGAGATATTCATATTTCCAAATTTGTTTGTTAATTATTTTGAGAATAAAGAGATAAAAATTAAACGATAAGATTGTAATCCATATAAATCTTAATGTAAATTTTATTTAATGAATTTTTTTGGTTTCTTTTTTTTTTCAGGGTCGTCACAAAAGAAATGCTACGTTTCCAGGTGGTCAGACAACGATACTTCAAGTCACACCAACGATTAGAA
The DNA here is from genome assembly GCA_948107755.1 of Campoletis raptor. NCBI lineage: Eukaryota > Metazoa > Arthropoda > Insecta > Hymenoptera > Ichneumonidae > Campoletis > Campoletis raptor. The sequence goes on from OX403624.1 coordinate 5,230,614, forward strand.
GTAAGTACTGTCATTTTTGTACAAAACTTTGACACTTTTAATTGAAATACGTTCGAATCGATTACCAATTATTTGGAATGAACTGAAAAACAAAATTCTGATGATAATTCATGTGTTTTGTGTTGTTATCAGATGAAATTGAAAATTTGAAAAGTTGCAGTAACTGTTAGCCATAAATTATTCGAGCAACTACACTGAATGCACATTTATATTTAAATTTCTTGTGAGTTTGAATGCGTCTAATACGATTTACTATCTTTCTCTCTTGTTTTCGCGTGTGTGTGGCAAAATTTATCATTGGAACACTATAGCTTTTAGTATAAGCGAAATGGCGAGATAATAATCGCCTCGTTATCCTAATCTCCCTCTCCGAGTCGAGACCTCCGACTCGGACTCTAATTGGACGATTAGCCTCGTTACGCCACTCGCTGACAGACTCCACGGATAATAATGTAATGAAAAGAATGAAAGCGAAAATAAAATCAACACGCGCAAGAGAGAGAGACTAACAGACATTACAAAAAAAAGGGTTGGAGAATGAAAACTTTCACTGAACAACTACAAAAATCATGACACTCGACTAATTGAACATTTATATTCTACAATTGAATTAACTTCCATTTTTCTTTGCAGTATTTAAATAAATGATATTATTCGTCAACAGGCAATACCCCAAATCCTCCGAGGCCACGTTTTAACAGTTGTCGTTCAGAGCCAAGGGGCACTTGGAAACCAGAAGCAAATAGTCAAGATTTGTGTAACTCTAGTTTTATCGGAGTAACAACAAATACGAGTGGTACGACGCAAAATAATACAAGCACCTCGAAAATAAGTAACAACGATGGGTCGCTCACGAGTGGAATTATTAACGGGAACGGGCCGGGCGTTAATTGTGTCAATGAGAATGGCAATGCAAGTCCAAGACAGTCGAGAGATTTACAAATATCGCCGCTGAGAAACGTCCCATTAGAAAACGGCAATGGACACTTGTCGTTGAACGGTACGACCCAAAATTTAACAAACTCAACTAACGTTGAAAATTGCAATAATTCGACGAATCACAATGCAACGGGAAATTCATCATCGACGTTGATCGTTGGTTCGGAAAAACCGCCAATGGTACCTAACGATGGACGCCCATATCGCGATCAACCAGCTAGCAGTGCTTCGCCACCCACTCGTGACAAATTAAGGGCCGAGGACAAAGCTCGACGGAGATTGAATCAGACTGCTCAGAATCCTCAACGAGACGACAGAAATTCCTCTGTCGGTGTCGTCGAAAACAACGAAAAATTAGGTTTGTCTCAATTATCATTATTTTTCTCTCACTTTATATAGTTTTATATTTTTTTGAAGCTATTTCTGTTCGGTATTCATTGCAAACGGTCACCCGTAGACATTTTTTTTATTTTTATTAAACATAATTATTTTACTTTGTATATAAAGTTATTAAAATTATTGAACCATAAGATTTAATAATATAAACACTTAATTCACAAATTAATAAGATTATTTGAATTAAAATTATAATAATTATAATATTTATTAATGATGAGTTAACTGTTTCTCTTAATAATGTGAGATAAAAATTTAGTTCAAAAATTCGATTTAATAAAAGTTTGTCAACGAATTCTGCAAGAGTCCGTGTTACAAGTAGTTAAAGTCCCTGTTGGTCAGACATGCTCACGGTTCTCGATCGTTGTCTTCGACACGGTGGAACGTTCCAAGCAATCGACGATAATTCACCGTGTTCAATTCCATTTGGGAGTAAGAAATAAAAATAAAAAACGAAGATCGTGATATGACGCGTATTCTTCGTCTCCCCTTTGCTTACGTGCGAATTCACTATAAGCTCGGATCTCTCGTCGAAAGTTTTCATCTCGAAGAGTTTCTTTCCCACACGTCGCCTTACGAATACTACGGTTCCTGCGTTACTGCTCATGCCAAGTTGCGTAATTGCGTGTACGCAATCGCCACAGAAAATCTGCTTGGCCTGCGTGCTCTATTGGTACAGGATCGCGAGGTCTCCCTTAACTTTCCTCAATAGCAATTGCCAGTTTTTTTTTCTTTTTTTTTTTCAAACTGTCAAACAGAATTATTTTATCGATGAAAACTTTATTCCATTCCTTCACAAAATCCTCAAAGTATTATTAATCATCCCACCACGAAAAAAACTATCCAATAGTTTCTTGTTACTTTCTTTAAAAGAAAGAGTGTTATCACTTTCTAACTTCCTTTTGAAACTTTTGAGCCATAATCTTTCCCTTACGTGCAATCAACTCGAAATTTGAAAATACGAGATTGTCTCGTTTCGTAGTGTCTCGTGTCGTCTCGTAAAAAATGATGTTTTTTTTTTCTTTTTTTCCACCCTGTTCGAATCTAAGTTTTACCCTCTTTAAGGCTTTATTTACCGAGCTAGGTCAGAAAAGATAGACATATTATCGACGAACCGGAAATTAACGCGTCATCACGTAAATGTATGATCGATGAAACGCTCGTTAACATTTGTATTTCCTTTATTAATATTTCGCTCGAAAAAAATAAGAGGCTCGGGACAGCCAACGGCAATTTCCTTACTGTACTGTTATAATATCATAGAACCGCAGTGGAGATACATATCTCAATGAACGAACACACCTTGGAATGTTGAATAATCAGGGTGTAAAGGAGGAAGCTTTGCTTTTCTAGTAATATCTGCTTTACCTTATAATTTATCACGATATAATTACGCTTTCCGCTAGATATATCGCGTCTCCGTTGCAATCGATAAATACATGTTGAATGAGATTCTGACTCGACGAACAAAAAATATTTATTAAAATGGACAATTTCGCCTGTCATATTGTTTTTTTTTTTCGTTAAATCTTTTTTACTTCGAATTCCTTTATGATCAGTAGAAGTTTTTGCTATCTCGATTTCTCCCGAGGCACCTAATCAACGAGTTAATAATTGGTACTCGTTAAAAAAATGCACGTGGGCGCGAAAAATCGACGCAGTCAAGCCTCCCCATCATTGATTAACTGTTTTCGGGGTCAGTTGCAAGAAACGTTATAAAAAATAATTGAAAAAAAAATTCAACCGATCGAGAATTGTAACGGAATTTAAAAATCGTACCTTATTTCATACGTAATTGTTAACGTGTGTTTCTCAGATGACGATGCCTGTCGAAGAATTCTTCTGGAGCACGAACGCGAGAGAGAAGGTAAATTACGAGATATCGCGGCATCTCTTACACAACCGAGAATACGTAGAAATAAATCGAGGACTTCCGAACCCACGAGAGACGTCGTTGATGCAGCGAACGCTGCTCATCAAGACAAACTTGTGAGTTGTTTTTATTTTTAAATCTACAATTATTATTGTTTATGGTTCTTAAACATTTATTGTATTGAACAAAAGTAGTTTTTTTTTTTGTTATCGAATAATTTGTGTTTGTAAAATCGTATTGTAAAATAAAATTCACATGATATTTTCTATTTACTTGATTAAAATAAAGGTTCGCGGCGATCCGGACGGTTGTGGTCTCGACATATCCGGCACGAGATACTCGCCCACCTCTGAATTAAGGGTCGATCTTCCGGCTGAGGATCTTTTGAATATAAAAAAAGGATGGTTGATGAAGCAAGGCTTGAACAAAGAATGGAACAAGCATTGGTTCGTATTACGTGGATGCGGTCTTATGTATTACAGAGACCCGAGCACCGAGGACAAGGGAATAATGGACGGTGTGATCGATTTGAATACCGTCACGGCCGTCACTTCTGTTCAAGTTGCTCGTAATTACGGATTCCAAACAGTGGTAATAAACAATATATCGAATTTTCGTATTTTACATTCGATCTCAATTCAATACAATTATTGCCACAGAAAACAACGGATTAAAAATAGTTTTTCTATTCATTTACAATTCTTTTTTTTTTTTTTACAGACTTGGGATGATCGAGGAACGACGTTATTGTCAGCGGTAACTGCTGGCATAAGATCGAGTTGGATGTCAGCAATAAGAAGAGCCGCCAATCTTCCCGATCCCACCGAAAATCCGGTTGACGGTGGTCATGTTACGTGTCAAAATAATCAGGCCGACCCGAAACGGCAATCACCCACCGTGTGAGTTTCATATTTTTATTATTAAAAATTATGCTCAAGCGCCAAATGAACGACGGAAATCGAGAATTTATTAATTAGGACTGCCAAGTCTGAATGAATGTGAAAATTGAGTACATTGAAATAAGACACCTGATGAAAAAGGAAATCGATTTTCTTGTATTGCTTTCAAATTAATAAACATCCGAAGATCTTGACTTTCATTTGCTCCGGATTACGGTAAAGGAGGTTTCTTTAGTAAAATACTGAAGCAATATTAAATGTTTTCTTCAATTTGATTTCATTATTGACGCCATTCACCTCAGGAACCCCCAGAAACATTTGATTTACAAAATTTTCCATTTGTAAGTTTTTCTTTAACGTTTCGGGCTGGAAAGTCGCAATATTCTGGGACTCGTATCCTCGGTTTTCTGAAAGCTAGTGAATTATTTTGCATTTTGTACTGAAAATATAACAAACTGGGGAAGAAGAGTGGAAAAATTTCAGTTTATAGACGTGATGATCACGGAGAAAAATGTAAACATAGAGGAAAAGAAAATAAATAAAAAATAATATAATTACAGATGCGAGCGAGAACGAGATCCGGCAGCGCCAACCACGCCGTTGACTCCGCGTTCAGTGTTATTTTCATCGGACGAGGAGTACCGTACAGCATCAGAAGGTGGTCGTCGGGAATCGGGTGATTGGTCGGAGATTCCAGTCTCGCCGCCACCGCCACCTCTTTCAAATCGTAACGGTGATTGGTCGTTATCGTTAAAGAGTCAGACAGAATGGACCGAAAACGTAGCGAATCACGAGTGGTCGGAACTGCCGCCATCGCCACCGTTGACACGTACGGCGTTGTCGAGAGTGAAGGCGCGTTCGAGATCGAGCTCGAGGTCTCGAGTTTACAAGAGAAGTAGAAGTTCCCCACCAAATTCACGGAGAAGCACTCTGGACAGTGTAAGATCGGAGGATCTGATGATGGCGTGCTGTGAGCTCGCAGAGACGCACGAAGGATCGGTGAACGACGGTGCCGTGTCGAGCAACGAGAGTAACGATTGTCCAGCGAGCCAAAACGATCATCCGCTCATTGTGGAGCTTCTCGAAAATCAAGTGAGCAATATGCTGCTCCGCGAAAAACTCGATCATCCCCATCATCCGAGTGCTCTGCTAGTCATTATCGAGCGCCAAGAGAACGAGATCGAGGCCCTCAAATCACAGCTACAAATAGCACGTGACGAGGCAAGAGAAACTGAAAATGAAATTTTACGTCTACGTGAACATCGAAACGAGAGCAATGCGAGAGATCGTAAGAATGACCAGGACGATTATGAGAGGATGAAGAAAATCTTGACCCTCGAAAAAGACAACCTCGAAGCGAAATTACGGGATAATGAAAATATTCTACGCGAGACCAGAGAACGATGCGAATTCTTCAACAACGAGGTCTCTTCTAGTCAACGTAATGCCGATATTATGCGAGCCGAGATCGAGGCGCTTGGTCAAAAATTGGCTCAAGGTATACGCACGCTCTTTTCACTACGTTTTCGAGCAAAAAAAAACATGACAATACTTACCATTTCGTTTTTTTTTTTGTTTTGGTTTTTCAGGAATTGAGGAAAACGAACGGTTGTACAGTAGAGTAAGGGAACTCGAAGGTAAAAGTGGCTTATCAGCTTCGAGAGAACGAGGTCGAAGCTTTGATTCATTGAGCGATCTCACCAACATCGATCTCGAGCTCGATATCAGTGGCTTTGACAAAGAGCGGTGAGTTGATGAACAAAATATCATTACCATTGCATTTAAATACCGTAAAATGGCGCGTATTCGTAAAGGACTGTATGAACAACGTATTTACTGACGAAATATTGAAAATGCTTGCAGTGTGATGGAAGAGTTCGAAGAGCTGCGGGGTCGATTCGAGAAGGCGGTGCTGGAGATCCGAGCAATGAGAAAAGAGCTTCGAGAGGCTCATGCGACGCAAGATGCTCTTGAATTGGAGATATTTGCTCATAAGCAGGACGAGTCACGAATCAGCGAGTCAAATCGAGCGCAGGTTGAATTGATGGCAGCTCGTATACAAGATTTGACGAATAAATTAGCGACGAGCGAGAAGCAAGTGAGAACGTTGAAGCAAAAATTGACAAAAGCGGAAACGAGGGACAAGAGAAGATCGTTGTCGTTGAAGGGTCGTGAATCGTTTCAAATATCACAAGAGTTGGAGGACAAGTTGGCTGAGCTCGAGACAAAGATTTGCGCGATTGAGAGTGGTGGTGGAAAATGTGGAACAACGTCAGGACACATATCTCTGTTACAAACGAGCAAAGAAACGAATGCGTCACCGAGACGCGAGCGTAAACGTGAGAATCGTAGTCTCGATCGTGGCAGCCGATTGCGACGAAAATCGTTGGACAGCGCGACAAGCTCAGAGCCGATGAAAGTGTTGATAAGGTTGAGCAGCCTGGAGACAAAAGTCGCTCAAGTCGCGGAAACGTTGGGTAGCGATGGTGAGAAGGATTCGAGCGAGTGTAGCGAGCCATCGAGTCCTTCGAACTGTCAAATTTCTACAGAAATACTAACGAGATTAAGAAAGTTGGAACGCGTACTTGCAAAATCTAAGAGACGATTGGAAAAGTGTTTAGGCTCAACGCAGGCTGAGGAAAAAGCAGAAAAATGTTTGCGCGACGTTAACGATATTCTCGAAACGTGCGTCGATTGTAAAAAGAATCAACAACCTTCGAGTCAAACGATCGAATCGGTACGAGTCGTAGTTGCCAAATTGGAGTCATTGTTAACGGAAAAAATAACAGAACTTGCGGAGAAACGACAGAGGCTAGCGGCTAATAATCAACTCGACGAGAGAACGAAGCTCGAACTTGTTGCTGAGAGGCTCGCTTACGAAACCGTTGTTTTGCGACGAATGAAGGCCTCCTTGTCACGCGGATACGAAAAAAATATAATACTCGGTGAATTGCTCGAAACTAGTCATCTCATTTCAAACTTAAAGTCTAAGGTTTATGGAACTAAGCCGAAAAAGTACCAAAACACGAGTTACATACAATATCTAACAAAAATATTAGCCAATAAGTTAGTCTTGATAGGTGGAGCTTTGTGCGATAGTAACGGTGGCGCTAACAATTCGAGGGAGGACGAAACGGTGGATAAAAAAGATGCTACGACGAGAATAAACGATTATCGTGATTATCTCACGTCGAAACAGCGTCAAGTTAATGAAATAATGAAACATTACAAAGAGACGAAGTTCCGTGAGTTGGCTGATGCATTGGCAGCCGAAACCTTGAGTCTGTCAGAGCAAGAGGACTTCGGCAAGCAATTACCAGCGAATAAATTACTCGAGGATCGAAGAATTCGGGAAGCTTGGGCAATGGCCCAAGAGACGGTAAACAAGGAGCTCGTACAGGCCGAAGTATCTCACGTTTTGACTCAATGTGGTCAAATGTACGAGCAAAACATCACCACGATAACGGACACTTGTCTCAATAGTCATGAGAATACGAGCCTCGAAACGCGTATCGATGAAACACACGCAAGATTACGTCGCCAGATGGAATGTACAATACGCGAATTAACTTCGGCCTACGAAGAATCTTTAAATCGCATGAAATCAATGAAAAATAATGTTACGACGATGCAATACGACTCGAGACAGTTGTTGAACGATTACGCCGATGTCGTAGCTCAAAAAGCTCTTATCGACGCTAGAATAGCCTTGCTCGATGGCGAAGGTGTCACGAGGGCCGAAGACGATGAGGGGAAAAAAGCAAAAGCCAATTGTGACGGGGAAAAAAGCTTCGTGTCTAGTCTTATAAAGTACGAAGATGTTTTAGCAGATCTTAGCAATGAAAATGGTAACGCTCCCAGCGATCCGCTTTTGGACGCTGAATTCGCATATCTCTATCGACGGTTTGCTAACGATTGCGACGAGATAATCACAGGAAAACAACGTAACAAGGATGACCTACGAACTGTGTCACAATCTCTGCATTGCCTTGAAGACGATATCGCTAACTTAGGAAAAGCCTTGTTTTCGAGAGATGACAAGCTCCAAGACGTTGCTTCGTCCCTTCCTTCGGGTTTGTACAATCTCTCCGATTGGTCAGACGTTTCACAAAAATGCGCTGATATTCGTGAACGCCTAAAACGTCTCGTTGAGTCAGCGAAAAATATGCAATGCAAACATTGCTCCGTTATGCAAGAAACCATCAAACGAATGAGCATTCAACACTCGGAGGAATTAGAAAAAACCCGAAGAAATCAGGAGAAAGAGATCTTAGAGGTTAAAGCAGAAATGAAGAACGAACGCGAATCGTTGACCAGCCAATACGAGAAAGAAGCTGCGAGCTTGAGAGACCGAGCTAGAAAATTGGAACATCGTTTGAACGCTATGGATTCAGAGCATTCGGCACACGTTAACGAACTTCGTGCTGCTTATCAACGCTCGATCAGTGCCGAGCTTGATACCGATGCCGAAACCCGTAAACGCTACAAAGAAGAGATCAAACAATTGCGAGGCTTGTGCGAAAAGGGCCTTCTTGCTATGGAAAATTCTCATCGACGTATTATCGCCGAAATGGAAGAGAAACATCGACAGGAATTGGAGAACTTACGCGTTGAGAAGGAACAAGCACTTTCAGAAGAGACACAAGCCACTCTGGCTGCCCTTGATGCCATGAGAAAAGCTCACGAACACGAAGTCCAAAAAGAAATTGCCAAATTTAAAGCTGAATTCATCAAGCAGATGCAAGCTCGCGAGGATATTGGAGCATTGCATAAAGAACACGAGTACGTTGACGTTTTGAAATTTTTCCAATATATTTTTTCTCTCTCCTTTTCATTCGTCTGTTTAAAAAAAATTATAAGTATAGCTTCTTAGTGTTGAAAAAGCTCGATTCTATCACGCTTTTGTGCGTGATTTTTCTTTTTTTTGTTTTAAGGCGCAGTTGTCTATTGTTCCGCAGGGACGAGATGGAGGAGATAAAGCAGGAAATACTCTCGTTGTCATCCAAGTATTCCTCAAAGTGTGTGGAATCGGCGGCGCTCGAGGAAAAAGTTGGATCTTTGACGAAACAAATGACACAAGCCCAACAACACATAATGCAATTGGACGCTCGAAATAAACAGCTTCGTGCTCATCTCGTTCTTGAGACTAACGATACAGGGATCAATGATACGATACAACTTTTAAGAGGAAGAGACAACGAGATTGCTGAACAGCAGGAAGAAATACATCGTCTTCAGCAACAGCTGAAGGTATTTTTCAAATTGTTTATCACTAATAATTTAGTTACGATTTATTTTGCCTTCTTGTGTATAACAAAATCTAACTCTATTCGGTTTTTTTTTTGGCATCGAGTTCGACCAAATATTCATGAAAAAATAGAGTGTTTTTTCAGTTTTGGTCAAGCTCTCAGCCGGGTTGCAATTGCATATTATGGTGTGTGGGTTTTTGCACGTTCTCTACTTGAAAATTTAGTTTCGAGTGCGGTAGGTGATTTGTTTAGTTGCTCCTTGGTGCGCTTTTCACCACATTCACAATTGTACATATCGGTAATATTTTGGATATGCCTTTTTTTAAATTTATTTCAAATAGCCCAACAAGACCTTGGCCATAACATGCGATTGCATACTATCAAAATTGCCAAACTATAATTATGGCTGGACCTATTGATCGATGAATTAATGGACAAATTTGTGAAATGGATGATGAACAAAAAGAAATTATCGATCAAGGAAATCACAGATTGGCAATTTTTTATATTGATAAAATTTACAAATGAAAAAGAAAACAATGAAACGTTTTAATATACATAATAATATTACACAAATCGTAATAATATTACGTATATTATTTGACTAATCAGCATGGGGACAAAGTACGTGAAAAAGCATGGTGCGATTTGACGAAAAGACCGTCATCGCTGAGCTACTTTACTACATCATTGTTGGACCCAAATTCATCGAGATCCAACAACGAAATGACGAAGGCATCATCACAAGACACAAATGTGTCTGTCGATTGTTCGAAAATTTCTCCCACGTCTTCTAATCTACGAAAAACTATGTCCGAGGATAAAACCTCACGAAAAAACAACTTTTCCTACAAACTCGAACGTCTAAGATCAATCTCATTGCCTTATACGAATTCGAGACAATTAAATGTTAAGAACGAGGATAATGACAATAAAAATGGCATGAGATCGCCATTGTGGGACAGTCTGAGACCGAGGACAGGTCTTCCTCATCAGTATCAAGGTACAGAGGACAAATAAGAGACAATTAAAAACATTAAATTCATCACTATCTACTATGATGACTCGACAACTTTTGGAAACTAAAAAAAAATCTTCTTACTGGGCTTTCAACGATCTTTTTCTCGTCTCGATTGTTTCTTCGAACAATCCCTTCGTCTGTAATTTTCATGTCTTCTGTACCGGGATAATTGAACTTTTAAGAACTAATAAAAAAGAAAAACATAATTGGTTTTAAACTTCCAACACCAAATCATAATCGAAACAAATTGGGTTTTTCTTGCTTTGTTTGTTTCCATATTAAAATTTAACACGCTTTACATAACATAGTGAAAAAAATGTGTGCATATGTGTCATTAAACGCCAAGAGAAAAATCAAAAAGGCCTAATATGTAAACGCTTTACTGACGTCAACAACAACAACAAAAAAGTCATAATAATGAGAACTGAAAAAGTAACTTAAACATTTTGAATGTACGTACGATAGTTGAAAACTAGTAGGTGTTTTGATAGATTTATAAACAAATATATATATATATCTAATCAATATACAAATTCTACAAGTAAAATCAAAAAAATTGAATCGATGGATCGTTTGGAAATTTTACTGTTTTGTGTGCGTGTGTGTGTTCGTGTCAATGGAATGTTGCACTTCTGGTTTCTGCATACTTGTCATTCTAGTCTATGGGCACTTTAGTATTTACAATACTACCTAGTCTTTGTATTTTCTATATACATATAAATACAGTCCAATTTGAACACATCACTTGATCGATTCAGGACCTCGTTTGCAAATTGACCGATTGGTCGTAACCAGGATCATAATTTTGTGCAAATTTGATTAACTTTCGAATGAGCTATGTTTCGTTTTGGTAGAGCGCAAAATAAATAAATAAAATTGACATACTTTTAAAACTGAATTCAATCGAATATCGTTATGCAATCCATCGAACGTTGGAGCTGATATTTGAATGAAAAAAAGTGCACATGGTATGGTCGAATCAGTCAACTTGTGAGCAAGATCGTGAAAAAACAAACGGTGCGTTCCAATTGGACATAACTGTATATCTTTCTTTGACTCTCTCTCGCAAATAAAAAAAAAAACGGCTAACAAAAATCGCTACATATTTGAAAGATTGCTTTTAAAATGAAGAGATATTAAAAATGTGAAATAATAAGGTTGCTCAACACCGATGCGAGTCAGGAAATCTGGGATCCAGTGGCAGGAGAACGAGCAAAGTGAAAAGCAGCAGCGGCAGAAGGCACACACCATCAATACCAACTCTCGTAACACATCCGGCCTCACCCCGGAACCCTCAGCTCTCTCCGTTGCAGGTTGATAATAACATTATTATTATTATCATTATTATTATTATTAAATTAATTTTTAAATTTTTCGTTGTTTTAAAACAATTTTATTGTTTATTTAGAGCTGATGAGGTCTCCATCCGTGAGGTGGTCGGGCAGAAGTTGCAGAAGCCTGCCCTCGACTCCAACACCAGGATACCAAAATTCTCTCTACCCCCCACTCCCCGCAGTGGGCATGGTCGCTGAGAGGAAAAAGAGATTCGAACTGTAACCAACATTTCGTCTCGATCGGTGTTGACGATAGCACTACACGCGCAACATTTTGTAAATCGTCCAAAAGCGACAATACAAAGAATTACCAATGAAATACCGTTTTTTCGATAAACCATTTTTCATTTCTTCGAACCTATTGGACGAAAAAAAGAACTCACACACTGAGGATCTCGGTTAAATCCCCTTTTTAGAGACTGAAAAATTCTTCCGAAAACTGCCTAATATAGAAGTTTGAGATTGAAAAAGAAAAATTCGAAAATCCCTCGCAAGCTGAATAAAAATTAAGTCCCATTGAGCCGACAAACGTCTAAGTACATCTTTTTTCTTACGTATGTTCAACAATTAGAACTTTCAAACTGTGCTAGAAGCGAACGCCTTAGATCGTTATAACTTCGTGCAATCATTATTTTTTTCCCCCCGAGTCTCGTCGAGAGAGTTGAAGCTCTGATAAAAAGAGGAAAATTTCTTCCTTGTTTCAAAAATTTCCTTATGTACAGGTGCGTTAAAAAAAGCAAAGCACACGTATACTTGAATTATTCGATTGAATTTTTATTTTCGAATCTCCTCTGTTTCAAAATCCTGTAAAAAATATTGTTTTCTTTTCTTCTATATATGTAGAAATTTACGAAATTATTTAAATGTTTATAATGTATAGTTTATGAAGTTTGAGTCTAAGAGAAAGAGAGAGAGAGAGAGGAAGAAAGAAAGAGATGACAAATTTCATTAGTCCCGGTTGTTTAATCCCTTCCCCCCTTTCTCCTACAGAAAATGGATTGTTTATATAGTTATATAATTAACGGTTTATTCTACATATATAAATATATAAATATATATATATATGTAATCACGAATTCGTTCTAGTGATTGATAATTCATTATCTATTATGTAGAGTAATTGCTCAGGATTGTTTAACATTTATAATATATTATTATTATTATTATTATTGTATTTGTATGATAATTTATATAACACGTTTGAAATAAAAAAAAAGTTTGTAACCTTAATAAAACGTGTGCTTCTTTTAACAATTGTATAAAAAAATTTATTTTTTTCGAACTGCCAAGAACCAATCGCTCAATGTTTTAAAAATCAATTATTTTATGCTTCATTAAGCTCGTCTGTTGAACTCAACTCTACAATTTGTCATACTATCGCATGAATCTAATGAACTTTTATAAAATTTTGAGACAAGATTCGTAGTTAATTGCGTCATTTTATCAATAAATTTACATGACAATGACGTTTTATTAGAATACGAAATTTAATGTGTTTACCGATCCGTCTGCTTCACGAATTCTTTTCACCTATCATGACACTTTTGCATGAAATTATGATTTTGAAAACAAGATTTGTCTGTATTTATGACGATTTTCGAATATAAATATCGCGACAGTGCAGTTACGGTACAAATTACCTTGGATCATTGAATTTGAAGCTTGTTCATTTAACAGACCTGGAAACTAACGTGAATGACTCGACGTAAGTAAAACGAAAAAAAACCAAATGGCATAGGCGTTCGATTCTTTTTTACTTTTGATTTAATCTTTCATGTAAAAAAATCTGGTGATTATCTCGTAGAACCGTCGTTCTGTTGATCGAAGACAATTGATCGTATACTTTTTTCATCTCAAGGAGTAATTCATTTGGAGAAAAATGGTTGCTATCGTATTTTTGGGACTTTTGTGCTTGGGCCCATTGGTCGTGATGGGAAATGATCGGAGTTGGATCGTAAGATAAATATGTATTGATCAATTAATGAATATTACAAAATTGTGTGAATTTTTGTTTGTTTTGTCATAAATTGTTTGATTGATAGTGAAAAAATTTCAGCCGGCCACAATACCGTGGCCAGCGCAGCAGTGCCGTGATATCAACTCGCAATATGTCGGAGAATGTGTCGTGAGTATCTCTGGGGCATTCGTGGCCAAACTGTTAAGGCCGTCTATTTATTTTTCAATTCTCTACCATGTACAAACCAATAACTTTTAATTCTTGTTTATGGATATAACAAACTGCGTTTTTTTTTTTTTCTTTTGGAGAAGTGTAAAAATATTTCTACAGAGATGGTGAATTATTATCTCAAGAATTTCGAAATTCGAATGGTTTTTGTTAAAATTACATTTTTCTGTTAAAACTTAATGAAATATCTGAAAAATTATTTCAATATTTTTTACGAGAGAATTTTTTTTGCTGATTTTGGAGATTTTGGCTAATTTTAGATTGCACCAGAAGTGAGCCAAGCAACTCCATTTTACTTCGATTCTTCTACATGCAGCAGTTTAAAATGCGCAAATCCAAGGATTGGTGGTACTTATGCGCTCGTCAGACACGGGTTACCTAAGGACGGCACCGTCTGCGGCTTATTCAAAGTAAGTTTTTTGTTCTATTGAGTATCCCGTGAAAATGAATCATTGAACAAATTGAAAAAAAAAAAATTGTTGTAAGTATTAATTGTCGGTTACAAAAAATCGTAGGTTTGTCGGAAAGGATTTTGCGTCGACATCGAGCCCCATGAAATCCCACGTCAAACTGGTATAAAAACCACTTTCTTCTGCATCCCTACCGTGCTGCCCAGACCGACCGTTAAAAGAAGTTAGAACTCGAAGCCTTTTTCCCGTAAAATCTAATTTTTACGAGGATTGATAGCCTCAAATAAAATATTAATAATTGAGTACTTTATACGTCTATGATGTTTAAAAAAATATCACTCGAGAAAGACTCGATAATTGTTTAACATGATTGCTTTGAATAAAAGCTTTTTTGTGTTAAAGCATCTGTCAACGTGAGATAAAATTAAGTTCTCATAAGTTCAAAATGTTATCAATTTTTGTCAAAATTTTGGAAATGTAATTTAAAAGTGATATTAAATTTTAAGGATAGGATTTAAAAGGAAGATATAAGAGTGACACTATCCAATGAAAATATTGTTGAAAAAACGACTTTTTTTACTTCTCCAGGTGCATGTAAGCCTGTGAAAAAAATTTATACGTACTTAATTTGTGTACTTATGTAAATATTCAGCAATCGATGATTTTGAGAGTTGGATTACTACGTCAGATAATAAATATTTCCGAAACACACTCCTGTCTATTCAATCACCTCGATTTCGTTGGTACCATACTTGAATCGATTTGTGAGTAATAACTCGGTGACAAAGCAATAAAGATATACTACGTTGCTATGTAGAAATAGTTTTCAATTATAAAACTACAGATAGCGAAGCACCGGTGATCCATCTTCACGCTATTTCGATAAAACATTTCAATTCGATCAGTCAAAAGAATACGTAGCACACTCGGTATAAGTACGAGCAGTGTACAGTTTTTTCCGAACGATTAATTCCATATTTTCATAATTTATCAATATTTATTTATCTAAAAATGCTTACCGGTGGATCATTCATACTTTTGTGTTTGGCCGTCATGAACGGCGTTCATGGAGATTGGAGGGTAAGTAAGGAGAATAAATATTGATAACAAATAATAATGAAGATTCGTTTGATTCGTAATCGTCTTTTTAGTCGCAAACGGAAGCAGTGAAGTGTGTTAATATGGGCGACGGTTTTGTGAGAATAAATGACGTAAGTTTGTTCGGATCATTCAGAATCTTCTACAAATCTATCTGAATACTATATACTTTACGACGTGAATCTAATTTTTAGAAACTCGATGGATGGCGCCCCCTCGGAAATCCTGACAGCGGCGTCAACGGAAATGGACCAAATGTTGTATAAATATTAGTGTTGAAATATAACTATTTTATAAAATCAATCAAATTGTATAGTTATCATGAGATTTTGACATTCTTTAGGAAAGTGCTCCTCAGCACCCACCGCCTCGATATATTGTCCAGTCTACTCATGAGGGGGCAAATACTTATGTAAGTTCACGAAATGTCAAATGTTTTACAAATCTTATTATTTCGTAAAATATATGAAATATGAGAATATATGAGATTTCGTAAAATTTTAGCCGAACGGTGTGTGGATTCCTTCTGGAAATAGTGCCACGTTATTCGTCGCAAAAAAACCGGACCGTGTAAGTATATATACATGATGTTGATTTGTTTTTTCAAATGTACTTAAATAGCACCATATTCATGAGATTCTACAAATTGTCAGCCAAGCAGTTGGGGAAACCCTTTTGACCGTCGTGAGGGGATCTTTGGTTATAGGCCAGGAAGCGATTAGGTATATATTCACGTCGTGGCACAAGTTTTCATGAATTAAAATAAATTACACGCTGATCATTAACCCTTCGTTGACGCACAGGATAATTTTGACCCGGACTCATTTTTCGTACGCCAATTATCCCCCAAAACACCGCAGAAATATTTTCAAAGACTGCTAACACTTTTCGAAAGAAGTATTTACGAAGAAAGTATTTCCTATGAGTACAGCGCCGGTTGTGAATCTCAATATTACAAAATTTGAATAAATTGGAGTTTCTTAAGACGAATGTTCACTTTTTCAAAACACAAACTTGACATTTTTTCTTTTTAAACAATTTAACCTGATATTTTCTGAATTTCTATGACCCGCACATATTAAGGAATGTTCAAAGCACTCTCGATATATTTTTTAAATTGAGTCGAATTAAAATGTGTCAACGAAGGGTTAAGTTTGTCAATTTTACAATCCTAATTAAATAACATCGCGATTGATGTAATTATGTAAATTTCCACTTTCAGAATTGACCCCTATTTTGAAAGGAAAGATTTCCGGCCCTCATGAAAAAAAGGAATGTGAAATGTATGCCAAGTCGAATGCTTTGCATGTCTCAATAGTGTGTCTATAAATGAATACTTGTCAAAATAAACAAATTGAATAAAGATTACACGGAATTTCGCTAATTTAAAGGTAATGCTAATCATTATTCTGATGGGAACATTGATTACTTGTTTTTGTTCCTGAGCACTGTCAATGAACGAGGACCAATCACCTTAAAGTGATCTATCAATCGTTCGGTCGGTAAAAATCCTACTATCCATTTTCTTCTGAGTAGCTTGATTTTTCAACACAAATATGAATTACACTTTGTTTTCCTTTCGTCAGAGAACTATCGCAAGGTTTTTTTTTTCATGCAGATTCCCCCGATACCATTAAACAGTAATGAAACAAAATTTCAACGAAAAACTATGCTCAATCGCTCAATATTTAGACGGGTCTATGTCAACTTCACTCACAAAAATTACCAAACAAAAAAAATCAATCATACCTGACACCTGAAAAGTGTATGTTCAAGAGCATACGAAGAAATATTAAAAATAACGAAAAAAAATTGAATGAAGAAATGTAATATTGGCCTGTCGAGCTGACATTTTGCCAAAATCCATATATAGGTCGTCGTGTTCCAACGATCGTAAGATACATTACGTCGTAAAAATAAATAATAAATAACATGTATAAAATAAATAAAAAAAGAAGGTACCAAATGAATATAATTCTTCAAGTATGGAGAAATTATGTATTGCTATATATATATATTGAACATTGCTATAAAACGTGATTGTTATCGCTACTTGTCATAACGTTCCAAGGAATAGACATTCCTTGTAGATTGACTTGCACGCTTCTGTTTATTTAATCAGAAACTTCTCAGAGTGTTATAGAGTTGAGATAAATAAATCGGTGAGATGTCACTGATTCAAATAATTCCTGGCTCACACTGTTACAATAGAACGTCATCTCGATCCGAAACTCAAATGGTTAAATATTAACGTAACGAATTGATCTTAAATTTATGAACAATTTACTTTCTTTATAATTGAGCTTCATAATTGATATCATAATTCTATATTGATCAAAAGATGAACACGATTTACATACAGTCGCAGGCTCATATTTTCTCCGCATAAAAGGAATCGTGCAGTTGGGGATAAAGAATTTGATGAATTTTCATACATCATGCAATTTATCACGATACTCACATATCAGTCAGTTGTGTGATCAATGAGGACCATCTTCCGAGTTAAACTGGGCGTCAAGCTATTTATCTATGGCCGGCGGATTGTCCAATAACTGTCCAACAAAAATGAATGAAAATAATAATAATAAATGATGCAGGAAGAAATAAAAACGGTTCTCTGCATATAAAAATATCGAGAATAAGTCATTGTTTATTCGTATTTGTACTAGAATAAGAAATACAAGTCGAAGAAATATGTTAACAATATAGATATTGGCAATGATAGTCTATAGCAATAGGGAAAATGTTCCGTTCCATGGCGGATTAAGAGTGCTGAAAATTGATAATCATTTGTTCGATATAATATATAATAATTATTATATCAGATGTGTCGTGCAATTGTGCGTATTGATATAAATATCACAATATAATTCGTAGCTTGGCCTCGAAGAATTGTTTTTTTTTTTTTTTTTTTTTTTTTAATTTGAATCATTCATTGTTCAATGATTCGATCGTCTTGTATGCAATAATAATATTTTCCTGTTTTGTCGTTTTTTTTCGTCAAACAGGCGCAGCTTGTGTTTTTTTTCGCAGAGATAAAAATTCATTGTTCCAGCTATAATAGCTCTTGTAATTGAGAATCATCAATTTCTCGCTACTTTCTTGGTCTACCGTTTCGTTGCATAAAACAACCTTTAAACGAATTTAGTCTCACATCGATCTCACCCTCTTCCAACTGAAAATAAAAGTTGATAAGATTAATTGTTGGATTACCATTTGAAACGCTCGAATCATTTCAGATCCAAGAGGTCTTTTACCTGATCGAATAAATAAATTTGTTTATAACACGAGGGTGACACGCACTCCCTTATACAACGTGTCTTGGCGACGGAGCTGGCTCTTTGATTTTGCGACAACATTTTGCATGCCCCGCTTTCCTCGCAGGCCTGCTCGTACTCCCTGAACAATAGTTCCTGCCAAATAAGTCAAGATTTTCCCCATCAAGTGATTTTTTAAACTCTAGTTACAACAATTCAGCTCCTTTTGTGAATTTAAAAACAAATTTTTCAAACGACCTCTCCAAACGAAGAGAGACCTTTCGTTCGAGGCTTTTGTGTCATGCGCCCTGGAAATTTCTCTCTTGTGACACACACAGCATGGAAGCGATCAAAATAAAAAAACAAAACAAATAGTTTCACTCCATAGCAATGCTTAAATCGAAAAATTCAATGCTGCTACTCACATTTTTGCTCGTCTCCTTGTACGGATATTCCGGAAAAGTAAAGGTTTTGGAAACCGATGAACCGTGGATATAACAAACTTGAGAGACGAGAAGGCAAACAGTAAACGCGTTAACCAGCCACGTCGCCATTTTGGACTACCCTCAACCGTGACCACGGAGGGAAGCTTCGAACGATCAATAAATATAGTTCGCTACGCTCATGGACCATTGGCGCTCTTATCTAGCGGGCTTCTTTACCTCTATTTTCAATTTTTTTATTCCCTCTAACTTTATCTCTCGATTATCACCAATTGAATATCAATTTTATCATCAAAATAATTGTTTTCAATCAATCGTACATTTTTTACGAACTCTGTTCGTCTATTTTCAAAATAAAACCAAAAATGTTTAAAAATTCTACGATGACTATTCGACATGTGCTTCAAGGATACCCAAATACCCGATACACGAACATTCTCTTTAATCGATTGCAAATCTAATACAATACTTTTCGAATGTTCCTGGTAATTTTTCAAATTTTTATTATTTGTACTGAAATGGAATGTGAAAAAGAAGAAAAAAGGACAAGAAACTGAAAGGGACACGGAAAGAAGAGCCACTTTTGAGATTCGATGCGGCTTTTGAACCTCATTCATTCGCAGAGTTTAACGCGCGTATACCGCGCTTAGACTGGAAAATTCTCTCTTTCGCATTTTCCTTTCCATATCGCATGGTCCCGCGGTGAAAATCTACCAAGCGATGTCTTTTGCCATCTTTGGACGTACCGGAACAAATGAGGAAAAGCCCCCAGTGAAGAGAAAAAAAATAAAAAAACCAACTCTACAAAAAAAGATACGACGATTCCGGCAGCGAGGACGACGACGATGAGACTGGGGATCCCATCACAAAGGATGCCAACGTTTACTCGTTTATTTTCTCCCGTGGTGAAACCGCGAAAAGTCGATATACAAAAGAAAAATCGTCGAGCTCATTCTCGACCTTCTCTCGTTACAGCAAAGCTCCTTCCAATTTTGTTCGTTAGACGCTAATTAAATTAATATTTTATGTAGAAGAAAATTTCATCGTGATAATTAATTACTGTAACAATAAATCTGCCGCTTTATTCTCCTTTATACTAATTAATATTAAAAATATTAATAAAAATCTATGCAAACAAATTTATTAGTTCTTTATTGACGAAAAATTGCAAAGTTTGTCGGATTCGTCTCGTCATTGTTTGGTATTTTATTAAATAAAAAATAATGAACATTGTTTTTGTTGAACGTATGAGTTTCCGACTTATACATAGAGTTACCCTCCAGATTTTTATTGGAACAAAATGGTGTATTCGCTGAAAGACTATGAAAAATATCGCTCAATCGAACGACTTTACTTGGATTTGCTTTTTTTCTATAAAAATTCAAATAAACAATTCACATTCATCTGAAGAACAGTTTAAATTTTCTACTGAATATTTTACGTAAAAACTTTCGTATATACAGTTGCGTACAAAACTAAAAGAACAAAAATCAAATTTGCTGCTCTAAAAATTAGGCTAATTACAAGAAACGAATATAGTTATTTCTACCAAATTTTCTTGGCTTTCCAATAAAACTTGTTGCATTGAAAATCGCCGACAGATCGCAATTCTGGGGATCCTCGAATAAAAAAAACATTGTGTCTCACTTTTTGTACATAACTGTATTTGCCACTTTGGTATCCTGGAATTTGCATCCCAGATGGAAGAAAATCCCTCTGAATAGTTTGAAAAATTCAATTCCTTTTCACATTCACCCTAAGCCCTTCAGGGTTTTGCTGCGTAAATAAGGTCGCCCGATAATAGGGATCGTTGACACACCCCCGAACACATGTCTTTGCCGAATTCAACCCGGTCGTATTCAATTCTCTTTCGTCAGCGGTTCAATCTATGTTTCTCAGAGTGTTTACATTCCCTGCGTATTGTGCACCTTGATAGGATTGACATTCGCATCGATCCGCATTCAAACATACGTCAGCTTTCGGTTGACGACAATTTTTCACTCTAACGCCCTTGGATCATGTATTGAGAGGATTTGACAAAAAAAATTGGCAGCAAATTTGAATTGGAATAAGCAAACATGCCTTGCAAAGCCTGTAAACTTCGGGGCATTTGTCTTCGTGATAACGATTTGCATTTTTGTATAATTAACATGGAATTATCAAGCTATTTTCATCGTCCGCATATCATAATGTTCGTACGTATGACAGAACATGCCGCAGTTTTCGTATTAAAATGCCATCTTGACCATTTCTTGCCACCCGTAGCTGGCATCGAGCCAGATATTAGGCAGAGAGAATCGGGAGAAAGCCCAGGAACTTGGCCGCAGTCATTTGTTTGCATTACAGCCGCACGAAACCCTCGACTGAAGGGGTCGAAAGGAAGCGCGCAACAAGTTAAACGAAGGGAAAGGGCGACGGAAACTTTAGGCTCGAAGTATAACGCACGATTGACCAGTACCCTGAAGATAGAAAAAGCAAGACAGCGAACGCAAAAAGAACAAAAAATCAAGATATTGAACAAATAAATATTTTATAATATTCATTGTTTTATCATTTTTTCGATAAGTTTGAAATGAAAAAAAAAAACTCAATCGAACAATCCGTACCCATCGAAATTAAAATAAAAACCCGCCCAGGAATTGGCAGAGTACAGGCAATAAAAAGTCTGCAGACAAGGAAGCGTATTAAAAAAAGAATAAATATTCGTGTGCCAGAAGAACGCGATCCATTGGACAAGCACCCCGAAACATTACGATTGGAATAAATTCCGTGTTTCATGTCGCGTTTCGTGCACGTAATTTTCTTTTCCAGATCCCCCGCCCCTTCCGAAGCGACGATCCGGGAATTCGTGGGTCACGATATAACGTTTACAGCGCGCGAGACCAAATCCTCGCTCACAATTCCATTCTCGCCCATTAAACTCGTTCGCATTGTTGAATACTCGCATATACATAAACACATAGAATGCAAAGAAAAATTGATGCGATTTTATGATCTGATGAATGGAAGGGAGGGAAGCAAATGAAGACAAAACGAATCAAAGGAGGAAATGATGCGAAAAATCCTGATCAATCATTTTTTATCATAGCAGAAATGCAGAAATGCAAATAATAAAAAAAAAAAAGATTCCAAACGATTTTTCAAAAAATTCTTTGTCGAGTGGCAGAGAAATTTAGTATTTTCTCTTTATTTAATTAGCGCTAAAAATAAATCACCGATCACATTCGAAATGATGAATTGTTGCTAATGGCATTTTAGCAGAATTGCCTATACATCAGAAAATCAAACTTCGACGTTTGAGAGTCATTCAAAGAAGGACTCCGGGAGCATTCTATACTCAGTATGACTGTGGTAACCATTGGCAATAGTTAGTATCAGTCGAGAAAGGGATGCGGGTAACGGGAATGGTCGAAAAAGAAAGGGATGGAAGATCTAAAGGAGACTCTGTATCCTGTTCTCTCATTCGCGTAATTACGTGAGTGCATCTCGTAATTAGGTCGCTCGGTCAAACCACCGTTGCATGAAGAGCATCCACCAGCCCTCTTCAAATATTAGATATATATATCATGTACGGTTTGGCGGATCGGTTTAGACTAAGGGTTTTCAGTTATAATGAAGCCTCACCATCCTTATGGAAAATGAACATTTCCAAGCCATACAAATTTGTTAACTAATGAAATATGATGATCGTAAACGTGTTCCTCAGTTGTATTATTAGATTTAATTCTGTTTAAACCAAAAACAAGTTTCTAGACGATGAATGTTCATTCATTTTAACTCAATTTTCATTTGCATTATACTACAGTATTATATAATTTTCGATTTGAAAGCGAATAATTCTCAAAGCTACGGATCTTTTGAAAGCAAAATTGTTATCATTTTTCCACATGTGCATTGTTCTTGCATGGGATTCTTTTGGAAGAACTTTTTTTTTATTCTGATCGTAGGAAAGATGTGAGAAAATATTGTTTTCAAAATTTACAGCCATCTGTCTCGCACTTATGACAGCTCAGTCGGTATGACATTTGGCTTCGAGAGTTATAAATCCTTCGTATTTCCTCACTTTTTCTCGTTGAATTGATGGTCAAGTATTACGTGTGCATATTCGTACACCAGAGATGGTGAAGTACTATGGTTACAAAGTTACACACAGGGGATCATATTCAGTTGGGGTTGAAGGGCGGTTGAGGTTGTGTAATACTTGACGTTTGCACGCTCTGAGTTCGACTGTTAGCTGGCTAGAGGGAAAATCACGTAGAATCCACAAAGTTCTCGCCATGTGAACAAAACGTCGAGAGTTCTGTACAGTACTCGTATTTAGTCAGGAAGCCACAAAGTACACACAATACTGCAAATGGAATATTAAAAACGAAGCTAAAAGCGCATGTAACTATATGATATAATTACCTCATCACTGAAATGACGAAAAGCTTGAAAAGATCAAATCGTCCTGAACTTTCAAAAGACTGTAAATAAATAGCTTATTGACGAAAAAAAACGGTAGTACATTTTGTGTATTCGAAAATCGTTAAAATGGCACTTTATCAAACATTCTCAATGTCCTTAACGGATCTATAAAAATTCTTTGTACAAAGAAAACAAAATAAAAAAAATTGAATGTTCTCACTCGACGTACACTCGATAGAACCATAAGATCTCAAGCGTCGGATGCACCCTCAACATTTTTCAACTTTCTGTCCGCAAGACTGCGGTGTGGAGATGAAGAAGGATAGGTGTGGAGAGGTATATAAAAAAAAGTAAGAATAAAAAGAGAAAAAAGTAAAGCATCGTCGTCTGTCGAAGAGGAGTTGGGCAAAGTGCACGTTCGTGCAGCAGTTGGCCACCGGAGTTTTATCATCTCTCGCTCTTGCAAAAACTACCCCCTTGCACTATTACCTCGGAAAGTTCCCCTTTTCTTCAGCCCCAACCCTTTTCGCTCCACGTGACGTGCGTATCGAGAATCTCTGTGATGTCAAGAGGTGGAAAAGAGAGAAGGATATAGGAAAAGAAATAGACAGAGAGATACGAAACGAGCTTGAGACGAGGGAGAAGATTGTGTCTCGTGATGAAAGCTCTGACGAAATAATGGACTTCCTAGTATCCGGATACAACATAGGACGAGTGTTAAAATGTGATGTAAGGACCGAAGCCACAATAAAAACCAACGGTACGAGAGGCAACGTATCTTTAAAAAAAGAGCTCATTTAATTGTTGGTATTAAATGGAATAAAATGACGAATCAAATGTCGATTCTTCTTCATTCTCTCCTCAAAATGCTTATTTATACCAAATACAAAACGAATGATAGAATTTCAGGTGAAGACTGTCGTTAAATTCATGAAAAAGAGGGAGTAGAGAAAATGAAAAAAGTGGAGCCAGAGACGACAAGGAAGAAAGATGCGAACAGCAGAAATAGATAAATAAGTCTAAAAAAAATGAATTGAAACGAAGGGAGATTGATAGAGAAAAAAAGAAATAAAGAAAAGAGGAAAGGGAGACAGGGAGGACCCGCAAAAGGAAGAGAAAGAATACTCATGCATCGTCTTGAAAGATGATAAACGGAGATGCACGATGCGAGTAAAGAGCAAGTGGAAGCGAGTCGCGCGCAACTTGCCACCACTGCCAAGCTCTCGTGCCGTTACTACTTCGGTTACTTCGGTTTCTCGCCACACAGCTCGGCGGTTCTACTATTCAGTTCACGTTTGTCAACCAAACGCGTTACTTGTACTCAAAGTTTCAGTCTCAAATATAGCCCTTGATAAGATTTTTTTTGTGCACAAAACCGCAAATAACTAAAAATTTCATTAAAATCTCCAACGTTTTGAAATTTCTAGTGACAAGTGTTTCAATTGTGATTTCAATGATAATTGTATCGTTTATTATTTATCATTCGTAGTTTAATATCGCATAAGAAAAAAAGGCGCGAAAGTGTGCTAAAAAAATTCGTTTTGTCTGTTCACATACGATCCACAACTACTGTGCCATTTTACACGTGTATTCAGCTTCCGAGGAATGCAACGATACAACTGTGAATATTTTACACTCGAGTTTGTGCGACGTTCTCAAATATACAATTTATCAGCGCTAGTCTCTGTTTCGTTCTCTTCTTTTTTCTTCGTCTCATTCGTGCATGAGTTAGCTGTGAGTGATTCTTTGCAAAAATAAATCTAATAAAAAAAAAAACAACGTAACCAAAGTGTCGGTTTTGCAAAGTGCATCAATTTTTTTTTGCTCTCTCCGAGAAGGCTTTTTTTCCATCCAACTTTCGGTTATACAGCAGTCGCGATTCTACCGAACAGGATTTTTCGTGGGTAAGATAAAGTTTCGTTGTTTTAACAATAATCATTTATTCCTAAGTTCTTAATCCACGAGAATCGATAATATCTTTAAACTTTTTACACCCACAATACGAGTCCTTGATCTTAAATTATTCTATTTTTTTTTTCCTTCATATTTACAAAGCTCCTTCATCAAAGACGCGACATTTTGAAGGACAATAAAATGAGTGTTTGCACAAGGAAATCTTTGTGAGGAAAGAAAAATGGTGACGACTCGAATGTGCTAATTTAATATGTGTGTGTTTTTCTCTTTCCAACACATCATCCAGTTGCAATATTTGCAGTTTTACCAAGACTTTCACCGTTCGTCAGATCGTGCAAACGTTTGCCCCTCAACCATTTTCTTGTGTTTACACAACCCAATGATGTTGAAGTCACAATTTTTCAATTCAATTTTTGAAAGTTTGTTGAGTTTTACATAATTCTCATTGTTTACATTGAACAAATGAATTATTATAGCAAAACAGTCGGAAGACGTGTTTCCTTTTTCAAATAATTTTCTCAAAAAGATCTTCAGACTTTAATCGCTGAATATATTTATATATTTTAAACTCTGCGATCATATAACCTGAGTCTCATTAATAATCATGATAACAGCTAGACACAATATCATCCGAGTTTGTAATTCGATACGTCATTACGTACAAACCGTATTCATTGAAACTATTGCATTTTTGTCGATGAAACTAACAATGTCAGATAATTTTTCAAAATCGTTTTATTCTCATTAAATTTTATCCATGAATTGATTTTTATAATAATTTATGAAATATTTTAACTTTATTGAATACGTTCTGTTTGTTCATTATTACTAATTATTATTAATGAAACAGCGGTCAAAATCTCGATACAAAAAAATATGTTTTTTGGTGGTCCATCAATATCGCTTCAGCAAAAGCAAACACATGCACACGCCTCGAGACCAATACTCGTTTCAGATCACGTTAGACCGGATTTCGCGAGGTCCGAGTCCCGTACAGCACGTGGAAAAACTCTTGCCAGTCGTTCGCAGCCCGAGAAAGTCGAACGTAAACGAGATGAGACTTCATCACTATTATTGCTATAGTGGTGCTAGTAATGATGATAATTTAATCTTAAACGTCAAAGAAAGACGTAGAATTTGTAAAAATAAACGATGCAATTTATAGAAATTTTCGCGAAAATGTTCAATGTAAATGAATCAATATTTTTATCAAAACTAATTGCTTTGTTTAGTTATTAGATGAAAATTCCGAGAAAAATTTCTTGCAACCTTAATCAGCATCATTCTTTCTCGTCGATCATTTGCTGTAGACGCTTCCTGTCATTTTCTCAGGATTGGTGGAAAAAAAAATGCCTCTGTCAAATTTTTTTTCTCGGAGCTCGAAGAAAAAAAATTGCCCCGATACTTCAAGCTTGATAGGAAAGTAAAGATAGAGAAAGACGTCGCTGGTCTTGAGCAAAAGACGCCAAACCCCACGAGAGATCAGAGACATCGTCCAAAAAGTCGTTTGCTTCAGAAAAGAAAGGCAAAAAAAATTTCCCTATAATGAGACTTCTTTATATTCGCACTATCAAACGAAACATTTGCCTTTGTAACGTTCACGTTATTCATGCATTTTTCATGAACTCTATGACTTTTTTTTCCTTTTTTTCGTTCGTCTCTCTCGTTTTCTCTCTTTCTCTCTCTTTCTTTGAGGCTCGTGAACATCGTAAGTTGGCCTGTCACAAAATATTTCTCTTCCACACTCGACAGCATTGTACTGTCTGAGAAACAAAAATAATGTCACTTTCGTCGTCATGGTGAAGAATAAAAAAAAATTTTCGATTAATTAGCAATACGCGAAAAATAAGTTGTGACTTTTAATTTCCTTATGGTCCATTCAATATCGCATGCGCCTGACTACATATTTACACTTTTTCTCATACAATGCAATATATAGCATCGAGTCCATGTCTGAAAGAGATGAAAACTCAGCGATAAATTCGATTTGAAATAGGGCGACAACGATCCAAGGGCGAAGCGAAAAAAATCGAATTAAGGGCCAGCGATGCAAGAAATAAAATGGTGAAAATAATAGAGTACACTCGACGAAAGAAGAAATGGGGAATAAAAGAGGCAAAACACTCCCTGGGGCGGTAAATCGAGCGTGAGTGAGAAAAATGTAAAAGAGATCGGATTTTTTTTTTGTTATTTTACAGAAAAAAAACTCGCTCAGCGAACCACGACGAATGAAAATAAAAGGGCTGCGAGATACTCGCTGCTCTGTGAAGTCCCTGGTACAATTATTTCGATCCAGCAGCCAACGAAAACCATTGGAAAAACTCGGAATAAAAATGAAGTTATTTTTTTATTTTTTTTTTATCGTTCGTAGTTCGAAATATTTTGTCATTCAAAAAAAAAAAAAAAGTAACCAAGAAATCAGCATATGAGTTTACATGGCTCGCGTGCATAACAAGTTTCGAAAAGGCACGTGAGAACTATTTGAGGAAATGGTCTAAGCTGAAATTAGGTCGATCTCAGAGAACGATGAATTCAGAAAAAAAGAAATGACGCATGAAAATTTTATTCCCTAGACCTGTTTGTTAAAAAATGAATGCTATTTTTTGCGATTATGAGAAAGAAAATCTCGCTGTAAGTTCGGTTATTCAGGTGAGACCCATACGCAACGAGATAAATCATTTTATTAGAATGTTTTTTTTCTTTCTATTCTCCACAGCTTATGGTGAAACGAAATAATAATATTTAAAATTTCACCTTGGTAGATACCATTAATTACGATGCACAACACACCCTTGGTGCTTGGGTCCAGGCAAGTTGTTTCAAATGAAAGTGCATCGTAGCACGCGATGTTCGTCGTTATAGGAACAATTAATCGTTCCAAAGCACCACAGATATATCCTCTGTTCGATTTCTTTCAGAGAGAAAAATTGATCTGAAAAAAAGGACTAAAAATAATAGTGTCTAGAGAGAATGGAGGATAGCAATTTGTGCAATCGATAGCAACGAAAATTCTCATCAAAAATTACATTCACATGTACAGGTTATCCAGAGTCAAGTGTGAAATTTTGACAGAGCATTTCATTTTTTTTTGCATAAATTACAGTCGAAATGAAAGCTCTGTTCGAGTTTGTTTGTATATAAAGCTTTGCATGAATTTATGAAGTATGTCAATGTCCGAATGTTTCGAAACTCTTTTCGCACTTTCAAAAAGTAGTCAATGGTGAAAAAATGTGTAATACTTATGCCCTTTTGTATTCGAGCTTCGTTTCCATATGTGTGTACGTGTAATTGTATATACACGCAGGATAGAGGGTGCGAAGTGGATCTGCACGCAAATGTCGGGACTGTTGCGGTTTCTCATATCGTTTGGTAGCAGTTTCAGCTGCAACTTTGAACTCCCCCCAAACCCTGAAGGGAAGTATGAACTGCACGCTCTGTACAGAACCTGGTTCGTGTGTTCGTACGAGTGTTAAATGTGTAAATATGTAATACAGCCAACTTGTGGAAATGTATAAAGCCAAGGTGTATTAGTACATGGGTCATTCGAGGTTCAATCATCCGAATTATTCGTGATCACCGTAAAAAGTGAATATTGACAAGTGCCAGAAATGGTTTAAGTTATTCCTCATCCATTCACGTCTCGTTATTTGTCAATTAAATTTGTCAATTCGAGCAAGCTCAAATATATTTGACGCTTAGAATGTGCCATGGATTTAAAAATTGACAAATAATTCGTTAAATATTATGACAATCTCTTTCATAGAGAAAAATGGAACTTACGAAACGTCGATAAAGTTTCAGTCGATATGAAGAAGAAAAAAAAGACATTATCGATGTGGAAGAATAACGATCAATCACGATGAGTGCACTCGATCGTCGAGACCTTAATAGACAAAACTTGTCCAAGCACTATGGCAGCCAGCCGAGTTTAATAACTGATCGAGCTGCTCGCAGTCGCTTGAAACAGTGCACTCGAGGGTGTGAGACACACTTCGTAAGTAGAGAATATTGAGCAAGTGAGCTGACACTTACAAATCCATTAGGATATTGCTCCTGTATATCAATACGAAAAAGCACACATCTAGTCTTTTTTTTCTCAACTTGATCAATATTATGATCCATATTTTAAATAATTGCAACATTTCTCATTCGTCCCGTCACTTATTTATCGAAATCCAGCTAAAAACACGACGTGTACGAATAATAATAATAATAATAATAATAATTCAGTGAATAAATATACTTGTACCAAGAGTTTTTCCGAATAAAGATAAAATATCGATTGCTCCATACCCTGATGAAACCGTTTTTTATTATCTTGCATCTCTGCCATCATATAGAACGTAAAAAGATAAAAAATGGCACATGTCGTTTTAATTCATTAGTAATAACGAAAAATAATAACGAATGTATGATATGCATAGAGAATGATAGACTCTTGTACAAATAAAATATGTCCACGCTCATTGTGAAGAATAATAGAAATATTATCGGGACTATGAAATGAGAAGATAATATAAAAAAATCCAATAAAACGATTAAAAGGGAACAAAGAAAAAAAAAAGAATTACGGCAGCAAAGCAATAAGAATAATGAGAATGACACTGCAGAAGTAAATGCGAAAGATCGATCGCGCAGACGGGAACTTTACTATGAGCCTACGTCGCAGGACGTCAAATATTTAAAAAAAGTTTCCTCTTTTCAGTTCACCAACCATTTTTTTTTGTTTTTACAACTGCAAATTATTTCATAATTTTTAACGAACGTTTCCTCAGTTATAAAGTTTTATGTACTAAAAATAGCTGTGGGTAACGACGTCATTAAATTTTTTCTAGCTTCTTAAGCGAATGATCGAAACATTTACTTCTTTTTTCCGTGTCGGAAAAAGTTTAACCTTACTGTAATCTTGTTTCTTAGATGAAGTTGACATTCCGCTTTAAGCTCGTTTGACTTTACAATTATTTCAGCTTGAAAATGCCACCTTGGCCAACGGGCCATTATTTTTCATGTTTTTTAAACAACTTTTCGGAAATTTCTTATGGAGCGTGACTAATTTTATGTTTTTTTTTTTCAAACTCAGCAAAACTGTCCAACGCTCAGCGATTGATACGTGAGCCAGTGCATGGCTGAGCTGTCACCTAACTAAGTATTGAACCATACACTCATCGCTGTCGATTGAATTTTTTATTGAAAAAATTCAGTCAGAAATAATTTCATTTCAATCATATTAGTTTATTACACCGTGAGTTTTTTTATTTGCAATATTCTCCAAGAAGTTCATAGAAATTTTAAAAGAATGGGACAAGCTCAATCGCGATTTCTCAATTTTTCACAAATTCCTAGTATCGAAGAAAACTGTTTTCTCCTCGTTTATAACCCCTCGCTGTAGATCTATTGTTTAATATGTTTAAAAGCTTATATCATCGAAATTCAACCTATTGCCAATTGTTTCAACCTATTTTTTATGTTTGGAAAATAAATTTTTTAAACAATTAAAACATTTATCAATGCTTCGTATTTTTGTTTGAATTTTTTTCATCCATGTCTCCACGAGCGAGGAATGTCGAATGAAAGCTTGCTGGTCACAGAAATGGAATATAATGTTTGCCAGACTGTACAGAAGCAATCTGCTGTTGTTGACAAAAAATCGGGAAACATTTGGCCGTTTCCGTATTTTTTTCTATTGATGCCCCAATGATATATCAAATATACTGTATAAACGAGCCGTTCATTTTTCCTATTTGTTTTTTTTTTCTCGGCATACTCGATTTCCCTTCGTCCATATAGTCTCTTTCGGATTTTTTTTTGCTCGCATAGACAGGGCAAAAAAAGGAAAATAAAAAAAAAGGATTTTAGGGACGAAACGAGAGAGGTCTCGCTCGTATCGATCCTCCGAGGCCAATATGAGCATCGAGTGCATCGAACAAAACCGATCAAATAGAGCGATGTCCATCCGCTTTGTTCTCCACGTATTCACTCATTCGTATTCTCTCGTTCCTACGAATGATTCCCTATTTTTTTCGCAGCTTTCCAGATTTCACAACCAAATGGATTGAAACTTTGATTTTTGTAAAAGAAAAAGAAATTCGCGCGATGGAATGTTAAGAGGGTAAGAAAGAAACACGTTGAAAATTTTGAATTCACAAATTCTCCTGGCATTCCAATCGTTTCTAGCTTTTTTATGTGTACTTTACGTGATTGATAAAAAAATGTACCCTCGTATCTGCGATGGAAACAAAATAAATACATCAAACGAAAAAAAATTGTTTGAAAGAGGAGAGGCGTTCAGGAGTGGCTGAGCGACTAAATAAACCAAAGCTCATCGAGGTTCCACGAGTAAAACAAACTTTAAATAACGCGGGTCGAGTGTACCAATTGCGTATCGTGAGTGGACCGTGTTTGAAAGTAAAAACTTTGTTTTATTTACGAAAGTCGCTCTATTATTTCAAGCTAAATTCCGTCCCAATACCTTTTTTAATTTATCACAAGAAAACACCATTCGAATTTATCACTATCAGATAAAACAAAATATGATATTGTCGAAATACATAAAGCCATACAGATATTTTATTTAAAAATACAAACGTCCACATTAACGTGGTCGATGTTAGCGATGCGCCAGCTTGCGCATCGTTGACCGCACGTTGTGGACACTTTTTTTGAGATTTGGTAATGTAGAACTAACTGGAAATCCGTTAGAAAGAGATGAACAGCAGCCTGTACGGCAACGGGCTCCTGTTTTTTGTTGAAATGAGACTTTTCATTGGGAATTGGGAAGAAGTGAAAAGAAGTATGACAAATTTTTCCCGGTTAAATATTCCGGCTAAACGGAACAACAATTAAATGATCAAAATATCGTGTGATAAAATCATAAAGCAATCTTCTAGTTTGGCGAAAAGTGAGTCGAAGTCTTGGTTGCGTCAAAAAGTAGTGTCCCTTTAGATTTTTACTTCTTTTTTCCAATGTTCTAAGTAAAAAAGTGTCATTTGGTCACGGCGGTATACGCAAAGAACCAAATATACGTAGGTTCGTGAGCTTTTGTATGAATTCTATGATTTACGAGCTGGAACGTTCGATTCCAGAGAGCCAACAGTTGCACTGAATTGCAATGCTGAAACGAAGGCATTGAAACTCTAGAATACAATACACTGCGATATAGATGCTACGTGAGGTATTTCGGATCAAATGAAGTAAAACCCTTTGCCCTTTGCGGAGACTCAGTTTTTATTGATTAATCCAAACCGTTTGATAATGTCAAATAATATGAAATAATTTAGCTCATATTTTGTTCCACCTTCCGATCAAATTGTTTTAGAATTCTATTTAAAAAATGGCCTACCTACTAAAATGTTTTTCTATATAGAACGAAATGTTGGGATATGTCCATAAAAGGAAACAAAATATCGGCATATTCTTTAAAAGAATTTAGTTTTTTAACGCAGCAACACATTATAAATGAATTATCTTTATACACTGGGCTCGAAATTCCCGATACATAAACTGAGAAATAAGGTATATTGAGAATTTCCATAAACCAGGAAACGAACAACGAGAGCGAGCCAGTGCCAGTTGCACACCATGGCAGTAATGGGTGTTCCGCAATCCTCTGGCCTTCGAACGAAATATATCAACGAATCGATATCATCGGATTCCCTTCCCAACTCTGTTGCACCCTACAAAAAAAAAACACCCTCTTCTTGGAGCCTCAACACTTGAACTAATTGGATGATTTCGAAAAAACCCTTATTTTCATGATTTCGATGTTTTGTTCCCTCTCGTAAATTTTTTTATACGAATTTTTTTGTATCCATGAAAAGAACATTTGCAGGAAAACCTGCTGATATCCTAACCGATATTTTGGTTCGTTTGGTTGCACTAACGATCTCGTATTGAATTCACGATATAAAACAGAGATAGCGAGTATATAACCGATCCAGATAAAATACCTTTTTTTACCAAATTTTTCCCTGAAACCCGAAACTCATATTTGCACCATGGAGTATCCGAGATAAAAAAAAATATATATATTTCCGGTTCACGGACTCTGTGAAACTGCAGTCATCCAATAATATTAGAGAAAAATATTCGTAATAATGTTTAAATTCAGTTTTCACCTTGGCTCTTGAAATGGTGTCATAAAAGCTTCACGTGTGTGAAAAAGTCTGGGTCCCATCATGCAAGGCGCTTCGTCCATTTATATTTTGCATAATAGTTTCTGCAGAGCTAGGGTTATGGATTCTTAGTTTAACACAAAATATGTGACAAACAATAAATGACGCGCGAAGATAAACATTCAGGGAAAATTCAAGTTAAAAAAAAAATCTGCGACAAATTTAAATGAGAATTTTCTCATAAATTCCTGTTAAAAATAATGAACTAGAATTAAAAGCGAACAAACATTTGTCAATACTTTGTATTATAAATACACGCACACAACAGTGTTTTCTTAATGTATGAAAGATAAATGAAAATTCCTGATGGATTTCGCTAGCGAAGAGCTCTCGTTTGTCGCTGGTTCGTTGCAATCGGGCGAGTTTGACCCTTGAACGAACTTCTAGATTGGTCTCGTTAAGAAAAGTCAGGCGCCTCAGCAAGCGATGAACGTCGACGTTGGCATCTCTGGTGATGGTAACCAAAACTTTATTGTCGATGGTACCAAGAGTTTCGAAAATTTCTTCGCTTTTCTCTGCCACTCGCAAATCACGTCACAAAACTCATAAATTATCGAAAAGTACAAGTTTGAAAACGGAAGAGAGCTGTAGCTATAGATTCATTTCCAGTGTGGAAATAAAAAAAAGGGCGCCATAAAAATCGCTAAATCGATTTACTGCATCCAGTAGGAAAATAAAAATAACAACGTTGACGCATTTTTATTTACTAATCCGTATTCCGAGATACACAAATGCTTTCTGTTTATAGTATTACAAGCTCGCGTCCATTATCCTCCGATTGGTGTAGCCAGATAATGATTTGAATCAGAAGATGGCGCTGTCGTTCACACGCACTCCTCTCGTCCATGTCGCACGTGTTTTCACGTTTATAACGTTCTCATGACATCAATTCCTATTTATTATGCAACCTCCACCTAATGTTGATCCTCGCGGAAACATTATGCTTTCATGGAATACTATCCCAGGAATATATTTGTTTGCACTGTCCATTCCGTTCTACTTCGTTCTCACTGTCTCGTATATCCTTCCTTTATTTGAATAATCCAATTGTCGACGCTATTACGAGCCCATCTTTTTTTACTATTTATGTTCAGGAAATATTTATTTTTCCACCGGATAAACGGAGACTCCGAAAAATACAATTTAATTTCGCAGCTACATGTGGCGAAGTTTCGAAAATTTTGTTTTGATTTATCGACTGTTGGGAATGCGCTTAACGCGAAAGGGTATTATTTACGTTATTGCCATTTCACCATACAGAAATTTAGCAACGAACAATAATTAGAAGTGTACAAAAAAATTGGTGGATTAATTGTTTTCAGCAAAAAGATAGCACGAGGCTGTTATGCCACGCGAGCCCACCTCGCTCCACTATTGTTCTTCCATCTGGTTCCCATTTTATCTCCTTCAAGCCTTGGTATCGCGTCAAGGACGAGGGAAAGATCGAGGATAAAGATAACTGGAGAGACGTGGAACGAGATTAAGCTTTACTTCCTTGCTCCCAGTCTTACTTCTATATTTCTCTTTTATCTCTCCCTCTCTCTTTCTCTCTCCTTCCTCTACTTGTCACTATCTTCAGACCAGCTCCCTACAGAGCTCTTAACAAGAACACCAGGGTTACGTATATATACATATTATAACTGTGCCCTCGGCTTCGGCCCCGTAATGTTTACCAAATCTGATCCATGTAACATTATGATCAAGAAACGTGGTAGCAGCTCGACGCCAAGTATTAAAAGTAAAGTGCTAGTGCGATCCCTGCTGGACTCTTACACGCGCGAATACCCCGATTTTTGGACGTAATATTTTCATAAAATACACGTATAAACTTTGACTAATATTGTTAAACAAATAACAATAGCTAGGGAGACTATTTTATGAATTTTCAACACATTTATTCATCGACGGTATTATTGAGTTTGTATGAGCCATCCATGAGTGCGAAAGAGTTAGTTGCAACTTTCAAAACATTTTCTACACCGTTCATCCGATTGGAACAATCCGAAACTAACACTTTTTTGATCCATTTGTTTTTGACTTGTGACAATTTTACATCGATATGTGAGAAGCATGCGTTGTTTGACACGTATTAAACGACTGGAGTATTACGAAGGGTTTTCGACTCGTTTCTCTTTAGTCCTGGAAACGAATTCGGTCACTGAACGTCTTTTCAACTGTTATCGAGAGTTCATAACGCATTATCTCAATGTTCTGAACTTTTGATCGAGGCTCGCACGAAAGTTTGAGTTCAAGTTTAAGTATATTTTTATAGGTACTAATTTATTATTTAAAAGTAATAAAAAAGGTGTCCCCTCGAGTATAGATATGTGACGCGACTTGCCTTTGGCGTCAACACTTTATTTTCACAACTTGAAGTCAAAACGCTGTTGTGTCGTGACATTGTTCAATTTTATCGTCAGTGTTAGAAAAAAAAAACAATAAAAGATTTTAATCGGAAATATGAAATTTTATTTTTATTTTCCAAATTCAAATGAATCGAATTAGGGACCTTCGTATTGATTAATTTACCTCGGATGCAAGAGCGATGCTCTCAGCATTATTACTGGAAAGTGATACATATACTGACTCAGTGTAGCTGTCCTCTAGATGCCAGAATGTTCGTGAAGATCACTCATGGATCATAATATCGTGACATCAATCCTCATCCCCTTTCGTCACCCCAGCTCTCGCGTTAATGCGATATTGCTCGTTACCACGAACAATCCCAAGCTCTGTTGTAACTATTGTTGCACAAAGTTTACATGTACATCCTGAAAGAGGTCTGTGTGTGTGTGGTGAGAAGCCGGGATGACATTGATCCCATTATGAGGATACTGATGGAGCTGCTATGTTTGGTCTTTTCATGATGAGACATTTTGATCAGCAATTTTTTTTTCTACCCTTTCCTTGATCTCCAGCAATAGTCTTTCTTGGCACTTAAGATATTAATTGTAATCTAGAAACTGGTGCAGGTCTCTCGGTGGCTCATGATCATCCTCATGGGATGAGAATCTTCCACGTCGATCTATGTTCAAAGCAAGTTAAACCACATTTCTCTATGCTTCGACTGAATATCCCCCAAATCAGTGGCTTCTGTCAAGGGAGCCACTTGTTCCAGCGGTTGATGATGAGAATCGATCGAGGTGAACCAGATAAATTGCAAGTTCAATGGTAAATTGGAATTGGTAAGAGTTTCCCCCGGCCAACTGATAGTGACAACAGTTATACGTTTGAAACAGCTGGACAACTATTTGGCATGAGACCGAATTAGAAGTTATATCGTACCACCGAAATGAATTAGCGTATTGAATGAAAACTTTTAAACTCTTCGGAAGACATTGGAAACAATTAGATCTTTCGAATTAATAGCCACTTCATTTTTCGTACTGTAGAACAAAGAAAAAATTGCTTTTCCGAGCATGTGTAACTTACAATGAATGGACTAGGATGCCCGTAAACAAAGCCGCCCTTGGCAAACCCTGGACTACGACAACTTTGTAACTCGTAGTCCCAGTAACCCACATAAGAAAAAAGGGACTGTGAAACAGAGGACTTGACAAAATAGAGAGAGCTCAATGAAGCGAGGGTTAACTCCACAGGGGGCGAGACCTAATCCCTGATTGAGATCTAATCAAATTAGAGTGTCATTGGGGTCAGATGAGACTTGGGAAATTTGTCATTCATGGACCAACCCGAGGACATAACGTAGTTACGTTGATGGACGTTTCCCTTCCATTTCCCTGAAGCAGGGATTTTAGGAACTGCGTCCTAATGGTGTTCCCGATGCTGCGTTCGAGACATTTATCAATAAAATTATTATGAAATACAAGTTAGTTCAATCTTGCTGTAAGAATGTCAGGAAAATAGATAGGAGAACTCGGTGAAAATGATGAGGTTGGAAAAAGAAATGAGAAAAGGGTTGAAAATAATGTTTTTCAGTAGTTTGGGCAAAGAAAAGTTGCTTCTCCAATATATGGGGTAGCGGAAAAGCTGGGCCACGATGGGGTAACGTCCCAGAGTGGCTAGGATCGATAGCCCGACACGCCATCATCCCTCTCTTTGGTCGCCGTTCTTACTCCGCCCCTACGGGATTCTCCCAGCGTGCTCGGGGCGCCAAAACCAACCCCCCTATACCAGCCCCATCTACATCCTCACTTCTGCCTTTGCACGACCAACGTGAAACCCTCTCCTATACTGTGAGAAAATAGCACATCAGCCACCCAACCCCCATTGTAGTCCCCGATGGGTTGGAAAAACAAGTAAACGTACACTCCAGAGTAACTATTCAACAGCATCCCAACATAGAAATATATGTGAACATACGGACTGTTTTAAATAAGACCCTCATTCGAGGTCACTAATACTAGTTCCAGAATGCAAAATCTAATCCATCTTCATTATGGAAGAAACTAAATATTATCTCATGCAACACCAGTTTCAAAAAGATAAACCCGGATAAACCGCTATTTTTATTTCCGAATGGTTTCTTTATTGTGACAAGTTCAACGTCCAAATATATTTTCTCGCTTCAGGATATACGAAGTGAGGTAGTAAGACATAATCATCTCATCGAAAACACGGAATGACATCCTTTTCCTCAGTCGTGAAAAGGAACGACCGTGCGATCGGAAAACAGACCATATTTTCTCTGGCTACTCAAAAGCTCAGAATATCGAGTGAAATTTGCATCAGCATGAACCCAACTGTTCGCATTGAAAAAGAGGGAAGAACGAGAGACGCTTTATTTTACGGTCATGATCACCAAGCACCAGCTGATGCCTATCTTCTCCAGAAAACCTCCAGCCTTTTTTTACAGCAACCCCTTTTTCGTCATATCCACCACCTTATGATAATAATAATACGAAACAGTGACAAATTATAACTATTGTTATTATAACCCAGGGATATGGTAAAAGACGAACTTTAAAGTTCAAATTTCGAAACGCAAAATGATTCGAAAAATATGATTGGCATAAGTATGTGAAAGAAAAGCTACGTGGATGAAATCGTAGGAATTGAGATTGAAAGATTTTAATGGAGAACTTTGTGTACGTATGTACAGACAGACACACAGTGTTGACACGAGTCCTGTAAGCTGCTT
The DNA here is from genome assembly GCA_948107755.1 of Campoletis raptor. Taxonomy (NCBI): domain Eukaryota; kingdom Metazoa; phylum Arthropoda; class Insecta; order Hymenoptera; family Ichneumonidae; genus Campoletis; species Campoletis raptor. The sequence continues at coordinate 5,269,311 of OX403624.1, forward strand.
TGCATTTCGATGAAGATTCAAGGGGTTTTTCGTGGAATGGGGAGCGAAGCTCTTGAGGCTTTCGAACGAGCATGTTGCGGAAGTGGTCTCGTCTTTCTAAGTCAGACAAAAAGCATCCCAGACCCTTCCGAGGAGTGTATAGACTATCAAGTAGTGCAGAACCATAGACAGATCGTTTTCAACCCTCCCAAGATTGTCCTACGTCCTTACACTCGTTGAACAAAAACTACAGCAACGACCACGCATTTAATTGCAACCTTTCATTCTAAGATCGATTTACATTTATTTTTTCTTTTTACCAGGAAATCGTGAAGCAAAATATTTATAGTTATACGTAAGGTATTCGTCATTACTAGTCAGTCATTCGGAAACTAAATTAGAAATATATTTTTTATTTGTATTGTTTTTACAATAAAAATAGGAAAGATGGGTTTTTATGAGTCTATCCCACTTTTTCCCTTTGTCAATTTTTCTGTTCCTGTGAGATCCCCCAGAATGTTGCTCACAATCACTTTTCTACCGCATCGCATATGCGGAAGGGCTCAGGGAAACTTTGGAAAACTTGGCTGATACAGACGACGATGTTTTACTGAGTTTTAGTTTTTTAGCACCAGCAGAAATTCAGAAAAACTGCGTCTCATCGACCATTGATAGGGTTCGGTGCGTGACAATGCGGTCACCCAACCAAGTATTGAACTCGCTCAAAGCTGCTGAACTTTCGCGATCGCCAAAGCTTCACTTCGACCACGCATTCATCATTGTAGATTTGTAGTTATCCATTTATGTGTGAAAAATTAAAAGAAATAAAAAATTTGACATTTTTTATGGAAGACAATTCAAATTTAAAGCATTTAGTTTCTATAAAAACATTCATTTTACCTCGAAATCATTTAATACTTTGAGTAGAGACAAGCGAAATGCTCGGTGTGAAGTAGACGTCACGGACTCTGTTGCGGAAAACAGCTCTTAATCACACCAGACTTGTTTTCGGCGAGATGCTTTGGTGTCGGCGATCCGAACCGTAAAAGGGACCGGATGAAGCCGCGTTTTCCACTTTTCACCCTTTTTCACCTCGATCACTAGTGAACTAGTGAAGAGGCTCTCGTCGTACCCGGTTTTAAGGAAAAAGGAGTAAAAGCATAAGAAGAAGGAAACGAGAAAGAGAAGAGAACTCGAGTGTTCGAAGTCTGGAGAGAAAAAATGATGAGAGCGACGATCCATGAAATAAGCTACGAAAAAAATCTTGTCACTTGTTCACAGATGAACATTCTATATGTTGATAACTTTTCAACTAACAACACGTTTTCCTAAAGATATTAAAATTGCAAATGTTTTTATTTTCAATTTCGATTTTTGTTGTTTTCTTGCAAACATCATTCAATTACAAATTACAATTACAAAAATTTAACTAAGGAGTTCTAATGAATAATTAATTCAATTTTCCCTTTTCACGTCATTAAGAAAAAAGCTGTTTCTGATACAAAATACGGATTATCTAATTACCCTGAAAGATCTCACGATTCGAACACTATTGGCGTTGCGAGAGAGACAGAAAGAAAAAAGAGAAGAAGAACCCGTCCGGCTTGATTAAAAAAGACAAAAGCCGATAATTGAAAAAGGGAAAAAACTGTCTGTCGTACAGATGTCGTGCTCGATCGTTGAAAAATCCACGAGCTCGTTTGTTCTCCTCTCGAGGAAATTGAGTGAAAAGTCACTCAGTACCGCGACTTTTTCAACGGGTTTTCTGTAGAAGAAAACCATCTATTTTCTTTTTTTTGTGTCCCACGTTAAAAAAAAAAGAAAAAACATTGAGAACGCCGGATAGCGAAAAAATTGTGAGAAGGAAAATGGCTGACTTATTTCGGTTTTATCCCTTAACGCCATGAGAGAGTGTCTTTGAAAGAAAACTCAATGAAATTTAACTCCATTCCGCTTAATTTACTTTAATTGAAATAGTTGGCCAATCTTTTTTCACTGGAAGACTTATTACATTCAATAGTCGTATTTACTCAGTACTAAAGCAACTTAAACGTATTTTTAGCGTATATTCGTGTTTTTAATATCGATATGACTTAACTGCACATTTTTTATGACTGCTGGATTGACACAGTCTTGGATAAGAAAAATCAATGATGCCACCACATGCCGGGATCTCTCGTTCTCCAGGCTCGCAGTCAGCCTCAAGCTTTTTACCCTTCTTCCCGGATCTTCTAATAAAAAAAATACCAGAGAAGCCGAACGTGCAAGACCAATAAGTCGAGCTACATCCCTCTTCCCTTATCCTCCATTTTTTTTCAACCACAATCATCCTTTTTCTAGCTCACATTTCCTTCGAACTTCGAGGAATAACGAAGATACTCGCAGCAACGAATTTTTATAGTACCTGGACCAACAAAAACGAGAATACTGACAGGGATGATAACGTTCTTTTTCACTCTTTATTCTCAATTTTATTCGAGACCGGAATTGCCTCTAAGCTTTTTATCAACCCTTAATATCTTTTCACGTTGTAAGAATATGAAATGGTTTGGAATGTTTGCAAGCATCCTTTCACAAATTTCATGTTCCATTCGAGATGTGACAACATTTTTTTTACAACCTCGTTCATTTTTATGAATATTATGATTTTCTATTATGTTATATATACATATTCCTATTATATTATATATTATGAAGATTGTGAATTTTATGATTTTGTAGCGGTTCTTTATAAAACTTGTCACTATCCGAATAAATGCGTTTTCAGACCAAGCTTCGAATCAACTAATCGGACCCCTCTGATGCCCTCCGAGCTTTGTATACTGTATAATTTTTTTCCATATATTTCTCATCACTACAAATTGAGGCCATAATTATAAACTGGTTCATCATATTTCATGCATTGAAAATATATATTTTATTAATTTGAATTTTTTTTTTCTCTTCAGGATTTTGCGAAACGTGGAGTTTCAACGACCGTTCGGAATACCATACGCAGCACAAAGGGTAAGTCGACGCTTTTTTTAATTCAATCACGGAATTGATTTATGTAAATAATATTAAACTATTATATCTACACACTGCTATTTTTTCACATTTATACTATTGAGTTGAATTTCATTTACTCAATAGTAATAAAGGAGAGCAATAATTATTACAAATACCGTTGCGATAAAAAAAATAAAAAAAAACATTCAATATTATACATTTCGTCCTAATTGTCGACTTTGATTTTTATTTATTTTTAATTTTTTAATTGAAACTCAAAATTTCCTCAACAATTTTCATTAATCAGAAAATTTCGATAAGAATTAATTTGATTCTCAATATTCTTGTAGAATTAAACAGATTGGTGGAGACTATACTTTGAACGAATATACCGGAAAGTACAGAAAGATGCCTTAAACTTAAGATTTCTGGTCAAATTATTTTTACTATTTCTGTCTCTCTCTCTCTCTCTCTCTCTATAATAGTCGAGAATACGAACGAGCTTTCCTGTTTGGAATTTTGTTCAAGAGATAGTGAGCAAAGTATTATAGTGGATATATATATTTACACACGTATATATGCACCGTATATGTATATATATATAAATATGAAGAAGTATATAACCGACACATATTTGACTAAGAGCTTTTTACATTGACGAGCACGCGAACTTATCGCGTGTTTCTCTCACGGTTTTCTGCTTCGTACACAGCTGGCACTCACTTTGCTAAATAGTGTGCGTTACTAATTTACTATATACAACAAAAAAAACATGGTATATATATCAGGGAGTACGGAGTAAAAGTCGAAACGTGAAATTCATAGGGTGCGAAGAAGAGACTGCAGAAAAAAATTTCTAGCAAAGCCACAATTACTGGCTGCAGCACAGGATAAAAAAACATTGACAATAAGGGATTATTTAACGATTGGAATATTAAAATGACTTACTTGTTATTGTTACGACTTTAACAAAAATTTATAGTTTCTGTAGAAACTAAATTATGAAACAATCTCTAAATATATTACATTAATTTTGTCATTAGTTCATTAATTGAGCTTTAAATGAAGCAATTTCATGACTTTTATTCAATCGCTTATCGAAAAATGTTTATTATTTTAACGTGAAAATCCCCGTATATTTATCGCACTACATTTCTCCCCCTTTCTGTCTTTGACTAATAGATATATATACAAATATGCATCAACACCAAGGTCTTTCAAGATATTATAAATTTTGTTCGTGTGTGTCTGTGTGCACCACATATTCTTTAGGGTAGAAAATCGGAAGTCCCGGCTTATTGCTAGCTCCCAGTGTAATATACATCTCCTGACGTCAGGATCGAGCCACGCGATGCGGACTTGGTAATTTCATGGATCGAGAACGTGCCCAAACCAGGAAGTCTCTAATCGGTCTTCCCTGCAGTCAAAACTTCTTATTCTACAGTATTTTCTTCCTACATAACCTACACAATGTTTAGAGGAATCAGAGGAAATTTTTTTTCTCAAATTTTTTTTTTTTTTTTTCAAAAATCATTTCCTTTAAGCAACTACGTAGAAAAAGAAACCTTTTTTCTTCAGTAAAAGAAGATAAAGTCTGTGCTAAGAATGGTGTCCGACGATAAAAAATGCTGACTCACCCTTTATTCGGTACACTATAGTGTATTACGAGACACTGGGGTGTTTTTGATAGTCTTTTTTTTACATACGAGATCCACGAGATCCATAGACACGTATATACACCTTAAAGGATTGTTCAGGGCTCTGAATTCCTGCTGTTTCTCTTGACACTGTCACGACACCTCGTAGACCATACAAACACAGAGACACGTGAATTCTCGAGGATATTTTCCTTCTGGAGCTTCGCTCGTCACTCCTCCCTCCATACGAAATAGCCCTTACGCTCTGGGTTCGTACTATGCCAAGAATTGTACGTTTGTTTCGCAGAATCCCTCAGGACTCTGTACGTGACTTCATTATACTATAGATATGTATAGTACGTGAGACTTTATATACACGTATAGTAATTTGTCTCCAAACTCACATACATCTGTATATACAGCGTCGACGCAAAGGTACTCCAAGTTTCTGCAACCTTCCACCCGTACATCTATTTACTTTCTGACGTGTACTGAGGCAATGGGGGTCGATTGAGAACAAATTATTATATTCCTGTTGAAAGCCAATCTACGTGAATGTAAACATATAAGATTTTCTCGAAAGTATAAAGCCAGATTTATGATAAAAAAAAAAGAAATGAACAAAAGTCGCTTTTTTTAATAGTTGTGCACTATTTTTCCAAAGGCTTAATACACCGTTGACCCTCACTACCCCCCAACCACCACAGTCTCAACTATTCAAATGTGAAGGAACTTGGATTTCTCCTGACTTTAGATTTCTCCGCTTCTCGGTCTCTCCCTCTCTCTCTCTCTCTCTCTATTCCATCCTTTTCCCCAAGGATCGTCTTCAACGTCTACCTCTCTTTTGCAATTTTCTCACTCGAGTTTTCATCCCCATCCTGCTCTACTCCCTTATGCGACTAGCACATACACAGTATACACAAACGCGCGCACACACACACACATACACACACACACATACAGCATCCAGGAGAATTCCTTCGCTCGAGTCCCTTGCAGTGCACGGCTATAAAATAATAGCCCGAGAGGTTCTTCATAGTTGAACTTTCGACGCGAAGCAAAGGCGGAAGGGTAGGCGAGGACGGATGAAAAAGGTACAGGAATATATAGAAACGAGATTCGTAGTAGTGCGCCAAGTATTTTCATGAATAATTTTGCAGATTCACGAGTTGACGGGAGCAACAGGGAAAAAAAACAGAGGCGAGAATAAGCGAAACCAATTTAGAAATTGCTTTAATTAGGTATACGGTTATTATTTTTATTTCATATTTTTTTTTTTTTTGTACTTTTGCCAAAATTTCAATACTTCAGTTTCGCTCGAACAACACAGCACGATTCAATTGTTTTTTAATCGGAGCTTAATACTTGTTGCCTAAACATTATTAAAAAAAAAACAACGTTCGAATGAATCTACTTCCAAAGTAAAGCGAGCGTGAAAATTCTGTGTCTTTTTCTCTTTTGCTATTTCTCTTCATCTGTTCTTTCTCTTTATTTACGATGCCTGGAGCGCGGGTTTTCCGTTTACTTAGACTTTGAGCGAGTCTCGAAGAAAATCGCTAATTTTGCTTCACTCGAGCTGCCACTCGAGAGTTTCACTTTGATCCATCTCGATTACACTACCGGATATAGGCGTGTGTCTGCATGCGTGTACGTAGTTGGCAGAGCCAGTTAAATCTTTGAAACGTAAGTTTAATATACTTAATCAAAAGAGATGAGATTTATCTAAAAATATGAACGTCGTTGCTATCCAACAAACTAAATTAAATCCTGTTCCTTCAACTTAATGTTGAAAACATTATAATATCAACTTTTACGATACTTGAACATGAAAATTCAACTGTCTTTGATGTAAAAAGCAGAGCATCGAAACATCGGATGCACGTGTGCGTTTATCCCTAATGATCAAAATAATAATCAATAAAGAATGAAACGCAGAGGCGACCGAGTGGCAATTAATGGCGAATAGGTAATTGACGTCGAGTGTTTGATAACCGTGGATGATTCGTTCATGGAATGTAAAAGCGAGTCTCGTAAAGTAAACAAATAAAGAAGCGAAGGTAAACGAATAAGGATGAAAGTGCTTACAATATTCGGACTAATGGGGAACGTGTAAATAAATGTGTACAATTTTTATTTTAATGATTTACGTGTCAGACTTCATATTAAAGTTTATTCTATGATTATTTCCACTTTTTGAAGCTTCGAGCGAGCACCGTGTGTACTTTATACACAAAAGCTTATTATGAGTATATTTCTGTATGGGGTTTCGTTTTATTCGTGCAGAGTAGAGATGCGCAGCCGCTGGACGGTTAACTATAATATTTATTGCCTCAGTTATTTATTTACCCAGTATAAGTGTTGGCGAAAAAATTCTAGACTGATTAGAATAATATCAATCATCGTTAATTGGAACAATTGACGTTTATTCGAGATCTTTTCACGTAGATATTTATCAAGGGGGAAAAGAGTCAATATTAAATTTCGTCTACAAAGAATGGTGGACAAACGAAAAGGGAGAAAATTCCAGTGATTCCGGAAGGTTGAAGAAGGAGAGAGAAACAGAGATGATGTGATCGTCTACGTACTGTCATAGCCAAAAGTTTTTTACTAACTTATCATCATCCATTCAATATTTTTTTTCCAGCTATTTTCACATCAAATTCAAGCTTACATTTACGTTTAGCGTTTTATGAAATCTGTGTAGAAAGGAGAAATCATTGACTAAAAGAAATGATGAAAAATTTGAATTTTCACTCAGAACCCAATAATGTTAAAAAAAACGTCGATCATATTAATGAATACTAAATATTTAGGAGGCCAAATACTTCGGAGTGGAATGGGGGAATTCATTATTGAAATGGAGGTGGATATTGGTTTGGTGGACGTTTTCCACCAAAGTTGGTGTCAAAGTGTCGAAAAAGTTTCCGTATAAATTTTATATCTGTTGAATTCTGCGCCTGATTGTACAGACAGGACACCCTTGAAACACTGTAACGGGGCAAGACAGACTGATTTTACTGGGCTGGAATTTCTTAGCTCTGTGGTCGTCAACGTCAACGGAATAACAAGTGGGTCGGTCGAAAGCCGGTTACCAAGCGTCCACTGTGGTTTTAAACATGCTGAGGGGGGGTTGAGAGGGTGTAAAACGTAATAGCGAAAGCGAAGCAAGTATCCGAACACGAGTGGAGTGAGGGTTACGTAAGGAGAGAATTGAAGAGTTAGATGAAAAGAAAGTCATGAGCTTGGTCCTGGAAACTGTGGATAAAGCCAACGATAAATAAATGGAAAAGAGAGTATGTCTAAGGAAGAGAAGAGAGGAGTAAGGAAAAAGAGAGAGAAGGCAAAGAAAGCCGGAGGAAGGAGAGAAATGCACGTTGGGCGGCGGCTTAAGAGTTGGAGTTAAGAAGAGCGAGAAAAAGAGAAGAAGAAAAGAGGAATAAGAACTATGGAGAGAGTTGGAACGAATGGAAGAGAAGAAAAAGAGAAAACGGAGAAGCAGAGAGTGGGACAGATGATAAGCGTCCTGAAGGGAAGCTCCGAGTAATGGAAAGCTAAGAGGTTTGCTTTGCCTTATACTTATTTCCATTGCCCTTCTGGTACGGTCCAAAGAAGAGAAGACGTGTTGCCTCAGCAAGACCTAAACTCTCAAGAAAACCAACTCCAAGCAAACCTGATGTAGAAAAAAAGAAAAATTCCCAACCCCTTTATCATGGGCCAACGAAAGAAACGACCGAGTCCGATAAAGCTTTTTCTCTTTGGTGTCCAGCCAGACGAACGTAAGCTCGAATTGCCCACGCGAGTGAGAGAAACCAAGCAGCACGAGAAATATGGTTGAGATATCGAGAGAAATATACGGTTTAGCCTTGACCACCCTTCGCCAAGAAAACATGGCCAGTCTTCCTGCCGTCGTTCTCGGAGTTTAAAAAAAACAGACAAAGATACTAAACGTGTCTAATAATTCGAAATATATTCAAAGTGAATTATTCCCTAAAAGTACCAAGAATTAAAACATTTCAATAAAATTTTCCTCGTACTTTCGATTTTATTTATTTTCCAGAACTCGGAAGATTGGGCTTTTTTTTATCAACATCGTAATGTTGTAGAAGGTTTTTTTTATTATTTGTGATTCTTCTTTTTCTCTTTTCGTGCCAATATATTTTCCGCATCTCTCGTAGTAATGGAAAGAAGACACCAATTCTTAGTAAGTTTAGCTCACCCGGATTCCGCCACTTCCGCTTCCAGCTCAACTTCCGGTAGACGCCTCTTTCCATTGCGCACGCATTATTCTCGCTTTATCTTACTCCTTTTACCCTGCTCCCCTTCTTACTGCGTATATCTCCAACGCAATCTCATATCTATAGATAATACTAAATCCACGAGAGATATGCAAACTCTGCCTTCAGTCTCGAAAAGTCTCAGTGATTCACTATGGCGTGTATATTCCAGTAGTACTCCCAACCCAAGCCTTTTTCCACACTTTCAAACAAAACAAACGCCTCCCAAGAGTATAAACGTCCATGCAGCAACGAATCTTTATACCTGTTTTGAACATTTTTTATTTGTCTTTTGAATTCGTATGATTTCTTTTCTGCTTCATTTTCGAGTGAGAGCATTAAATTTTCCATCCTACGATGAATAATACGCAGCAGGAAATGATTGGAATTTCAATATGAAATGAATGAAAGGACGATCGATTGTTTGCATTCCATCAATATTGCAAAATTGACAAAGCTTCAGGCCTTGAAGCTGGCCTGTAAATATTCGTTGAACGTCACACTCGGAAATGGGACAATATATATTCGTTGGTAGGGTTCAAATTTCGTCGACATCGATCATCTCTCTGCCGTACGAATTTTATGGCCGTGCAAATGCACCCCATGCATTTTCAAACAAAAAAAAAAAAAAATTCACTGACAACAGCTTTTTTTATACATTTCAACAATTCGTTATATGTAAAAAGATTAAACGATGTTTTTCGATATCAAAAAACAACATATTCCACGTTTTTCATATCTGTATAAATAATGCTTTTCATTGAATTCTGATTCGACAATTTTTTGCTGTTAACCTAAGCTTTGCAATTTTATTTCAGACCAACAAAAAACGAAGTTAGTTGGAAAATATTACAAAAAACATTATTTTCGGTTTTGATAGGTTTGGTGATCGAATGTTCACCAAATTCCACTTTATCATCCATCGATTTCTTATCAAAAAAATAGCGTGCTAAAGTTTTTAATAAAGTTTTGTGCTAAAAAAAAGATTCAGTTAATGATTCAGCCCAGTGTAGGGTTGACGTTCGATAAAATGTATTTCTGCGTTCTACGGTTGATCTTTTCTGACGAACGTGAAACGACGATGCAGGTGACTAGAGACAGATTGGCTCGTGTAAATTGTATACGTCTATAGGTGCAGATCGTACATATATTCCAATTAGTCGATGAAGACAAACTCGATATCCGTATTCCATTATTAGTGTCATAGATATACGTGAACGCTTCCTCGATCCATTCGAGTTACCATGTGATGAGCTTTCATCGCTATACAGGCAAATTCTCTCTTGTCGTTCCTTCTCTCGAGCTCATCTATGGGAATTTCTTCGACGAACTGTTTTGATGGCGCTCGCAACGTCATTAGAATCTTAACAACTTTCTATTCAGAAGCTCTACAAGCCAAATGAGGGTAATGCGGATCACTGACTACAAATCAGGAGAATTTCATAGCTCGACAAGGGATGTTATTTCCTTCGTGAATTCCTGTATCACGAACCCTGCTAAGATTTACTTCGACAAGTATTCGATCATTCTTAAACAAAGTGTGTCAAAATGACAGAGATTTTTTGCAGACGTTTTCCTTTTATTAACGAAACTATTTTTATTGAAATTCGTAGTTTTCGCTTCAGGAGTCCATCATTTTTTATTGTGATTAAGATTTTGGAAAATCTTTTTTTTTTTAACTGATATATCATCACATAAATCTTTCTGATTTTTTCATTTTGAATAATTCAAGGCTGAAAAATCGTGGTCTATCTTATCCTTGTTATTTTAACATGTTTCATTATCAAATATCATGGAAAACGCTTTTAAATATAAAATTATAGTTATCATGAAAATAGAAAATTGAGACCATCTCATGGCTGGTTGGAATTTAAAAAAAACGATCATGCCTCTTAAAAAAAAGGCCATTCGCTGTGTCGTTACTCGGTTGATCATTGATCGTAGGTCTGGATCATTAACTACAGGTTTTTATGAAAAGCTAGCAATTTCGTGTGCGACGTGAAGGACAAAACTTTTTTCATTGTAGACTGTAATTGGATCGACAACGAGACGTCAGGTCTCATCATTGCGAAAAGTGTTGGTACTGGAATTCTATATAATACGAAGCACGATTCACTGATTCGCTTAATTAATCTCATAATTTTGTGTTGCTAGTCAAGTCTCGTCTCGTTTTGAAACAGACGTGGTATACAATTTCATCGATTCGAAGTGCATGCACATGTGAATTATTGCGTTGCATGTAAGGGTGAGTGAGAAAGAGAGAAAGAAAGGAAAAAAGCAAAAAAAAAGCACGGTAATATTAACAATGCACTTGCCTTCGTGCGCTGTAGCACAAATGAGAGGCTTATCACGAAATCGAAGTAATTAAAAGAAAAAACCTCGGGAGTAATTAAGAATTTATTGCACACGTGTGTTCGCATCTATAAGTGATCATCAATGTGGATAAGTGAATAAAAAATCTTTATAAAAAAAAGGTGCAGGAGTTTTTTTAAAAGTAATTATTCTGAATTGAGGTTAAAATTAATGTTTTCTTGAAACAGGAAACATTTTGCTTCAATTTTGTAAGGGAAGAAAGCGGAGAAAGGATAGCAATCGGCTGATGGTACGCGACTGAGCGACAATAACGATTCTGACGTTTGATTTAGTGGGTCTGACGTTCATAAATCGTCCGGACAGTCACCTGTTTTCTGCGAGTCGATATTACCCCCTTTCCTTCGCCGACTAAAACATCACCAGGGAGGATAAAGAGAGAGAGAGAGAGAGAGACGTTGGAGCGTTGCCGGGCTGTCTAGGAACTGGATCATCTTTACGACCCCCGTAGGAAATTTCTACGAAGTCTCCCATCCCAACGAATTCTCAAAGTTTGCATCGTAGATTCCTAAATAATTCAACATTGAAGATAAACTTTTTCACTACCCCTACGGACCTGTGTATGAATTATTTTTCATAATCAATAATAACAAAAATTGTATACCATCATTTGATGATTTGTTTATATCGAGACGTGTAAATTTTTAGTGACTTGTAAATTGCGTTGCTCGATCGTCCGAGCTCCAAGTTACTGGTATATTTAACACGATAATTATAGTTTTCGAGATTGTATATAACGAGGATGAAACAGGTGTGGCTACAATAGCCTGATGCATGCCTTGCATCGATGTTCATCGAATTAACGTCCTCTTGCTTCGATTAATGGTACTTGGAGCTTCGAGCAAGCTCCCTCCATCCCTTTCTCTCGTGACCCTTACAATCTTTGGTCTTGTCGAACATGATTGAGCACACGAATCTCAACCTACGTTCAGGGAATTCAGGCCCCTTTGGAATAGTCCAACCTGCTACACTCCCAACCCAAGAACATTGGAGGTAAAGAAAAAAAGCAGACTGATAATATGATTTGATGAATATTTACGAATTTATTTCAAATAGATTGTCATTAATTTTTTTCTAAACCATTGAGTTAGCAGCGCTTCTCAAGCTCCGTGGCAAACGTTAAAGAAAAAAAAAAAGCATAAAATTTAAAAAGGTATCCTGTAGTGGATTTTTTATAAAAATTTGTAACCAAGTAGTAAAAGTCAATGCCTGTCAGACCCACTGACGTCTCTCCTCGTAATCGTTTGGTCTAAAGGCCTGTCCTCCGTTTTAATGGATAGAAAAGTCGTGACAGACAAAAGCATTGTCCAGAGCGTTCGGACAGTAGAGACAGAAGAATCTCTCGCATGTTCATTTGATTCTGACAGAACGGATTAAAGGGAATTCGAGTTCGTTCGGACTGATGCTTTGACACAGAATTATAGCCGGAAAAAAATATATATATATGTATAAATACGTCTATCTATATGTATATTGAACGAACACAGGAGTGAAGGGGTTTTGAGGGATTTTCTTCCACGGAATGGCACTATTAAGGACTTACAAATTTAAATTAATGGATTTCAGTAGCTCGCAATCCACAAAAGCAATTCATTACAATATCCCGTAATTAAGTTCGTCTCAAAACAAAATTGAACATGACATCACTCAGGTACGTAATCGATGAATTTTTAAATAATAGTGATGAATCGTTCGAACAAATAATTCGTGAAATTTCAAATATAAAATTAACATTTTTTAATAAAAATGTACTTCTACTAGTTTATTTTTTATTTTTTACTTTTATACCGCAAAAAACATAGACAAAAAATAGAAATGACGAGAACGCTTGGTCGATTTGGTCTAAAACGCTTCAAAGAGAGAGAAAAAAAGGACAAAACCCTTCACAGCCACATCTCTATTTTTTCCAAGCCTTTACGCCTCTTTATACTCTGTACTTTTGTCTCCCTCGTACGTTTGTTCGTGCTAAAAACAAACTCCATTTTTTTACACACTGTGTTTATCAGACAAAAAGTGTGTACGCGCGGTAAAGATCGAGGGAGGTAAAAATATTGAGGGAGGATTTACAGAGATAAAGACGGCCAAGGGGAAAAAAGAACATTGAAAATACAAGAAAAAAAGAGGCGAAAGTCGAGACAGTGAACGTGATACACTGCCACTATTCAACAATCTCGGAGCAGCGAGCATTTTCATGTTACACCCCTCTCACGCATCTCTTTCACATTTTTTTTTTTCCCATCCTCTTTTTTACTCGTTCCTTTTTATTCGGTCGTTATCCCTACAAATGCAAGAGATGAGTGGACCACAGAACGGATTCTGTGTAACAGAAAACCTTTCACACAAAAACGTTCCCTCTCTCAAACTCTATGCTTGTTTCGTTCAATACAGGAATTATATAGTCAAGCCATTAGAAATACGAAAAAAAATTGACAAGAACAAATGTATAGATGACAAATATGTCCGGACATCGTGCAACACACATTTATTTTAATCTCAAGGTCGTACCATACACCCAGAAATATCAAAAATGGAATCAAATTTAATTATTTTCTTTATACTAAAAACCTCCCTCCATTGTAACATCTTTTTGTTCATTTAAAAAGATAAACGATGAAGAAAAAATCGTTTTTTATAAAACCACTTCTTTACAAAATACCATTTGTGGTAACGACGATACCGGCTGTACGCTTTAACCCAGAAATAAAACGGAGTTATTTTCTTGAAGTTGACGAAAAAAAAATGGTCTTTGTGGAGGCCGAGTTTTGTTTTATGCATTTTTCACAAAACCACAAATGCTTGAAGCAAAAAAAACGATAATGTTTAAAGGAAAAAATCTCGATAATGATTAGAGTATTGGGTAAAGATTCTCCGTACAAAATTTCATACAAATCGGTTCTTCAGTTATCAACATGGAATGCTTCGTGTTATCAAAAAATAAAAAGAGTTGAAATTGAAGATGGTAGAATTCTTCTGGATCCCTGTCAGTACAGAGAATTGTTAAAATTGATAGGCAGATTGATCAGATCTTTTTGAATCATGAACGAAAATTCAATGAATAGAAATGAAATTCAAATGATTTAATAATAAATGGTAAATCTTGAAAATCGATAATGGCATATGAAATCGGCCGAAGTATAATAATGACGGAATTTTCCTGGATCCCAGTCAGTACAGAAAATTTGCGAGTGTTCGCTAATTGGCGTCATTGATCGAGCGGAAGAACGTGCTGGAGATTTAACGCGAGTTCTCTTTCTATTCTCTGTTCCATACGTGTATGAATGTGTGTACAAAAAAGAGTTTGAGGGTTGGGATGGGCGGCCAGAGAATTCAGGGGGTCAGGGCGGAGCACAGAGGAATGTAAATCGGAAATCGGATTATAAACGGTGGAGGTGCATGATTGAATCGAAATCATAGCGTGGCAAGAGCAAGAGAAAATATATATAGAGAGAGAGAGAGAGAGAGAGAGAGAGAGAGAGAGAGAGAGAGAGAGAGAGAGAGAGAGAGAGAGAGAGAGAGAGAATGACCAATTGTGGGTAGCGTAATCTACCGGTTCCCTTTTTGTTCAAAATACTCCAATTTCCAAGGAAAACTAAATTTTTCGCATTGAAAATTAAATTTTCATAGAAGATTGAACCGATGGGTTAATTGAATTAAATAAGAAACTGAGAACGGAAGATAGAATAAATTTTTAATAAATGACAAACTTTTAAGAACCAAAAATAGCAGAAATATCTTTCTTTTTTTAAAGTAAGACGTAAATTTATTATGAGAGTAACCTAACAGATTGATTTTTTATTGCTCGTTAAAACAGTATTCTGATGTAATATTTTCTTTTTCGTTAAGGTCATTTTAATTTCATTTGAAATTCCCTGTGAAAAAGAAGCGCGATATGTACATCTCTCTCCTTCATCATTTTCGATTCGACGTAAAAATATTCGCGCGAATTTATACGTGCAAATCACGTACTCGTTTCCATTCGTTTTATTCTCGCTATATCCGGGGTGTCACAATGAAAAATATATATATATATAAAAAATTAAATAAAATGAAGAAAAAGAGAAATGTGAAGTTGGCAAGTTTGACACGTTGAAGAAATCCTTTTTTATTCCTCCACTTGGGTAGTCTCTGATAGAGTATATAATTTATAGAAACTCGAGAAAAAGATTCATCAATTTATCTTTTATAATTATTCCAAATTTTGTAGATAAATTTCAAGTAATAGTCATTTGAACGCTTGTTTAATTATCGGAATTTACGCAAAACCCTTGTGTTATTCACCAGGAAATTGCTGCCAGCCCTTTATTATTGACGTTCGAATTAACAGAAGCCAATCAATTTGACTAATTACGATGGATGAATGGGATTAATTAATCCCGTTATTACGCTATAGTTTTTGAATAACAAATCCTGATAAAATATGTACAAAATTTGTAATCGTGAGGTAACTGCCAATAATTACGAATATGTTAGCGTCCGTTTTTTCTTTTTTTTTTTTTTTCAAATTAATTCAAGGTATTTTCATTCAATTTTCGACTGCATTATCGTATATTTTTAGATATTGTTTCAAATACAATTTTATTTCGTCTTTAATGATGAACAATCATTCGGGAACTTTTTGAGGTCTCAAAAATAACCGCAATAAATCGATTTTTGATGATTTAAGCAAGAGGGACGGAAGTTTAAAAAACCGCGATGAAAATGTGCAGTGAAAAGGTAATAAATATTTGCCTGCGTTTATTCCTTCACTAAAGTCTTCATGATATTTTGTTATTATTATTAAAAACAAAATATTTGATAAAACTGACTTTTTATCAGTTTGATCGTGTCATTTTCGTCCGCCGAAAATATTCAGTGCTGAGGAGCAGAGAAAAAAAAATACCTGCGATTTTAGTTTAATCCTAGGTTCGGGGAGTTTCCATAAGCTCCGAGTCTTCCGCTCAGGTCTCATTATTCATGCATTTATTCGTTCTAATTACACAGCTTCGCGGTTTTTCCACGGGCTGGCCTCATCCATTTTTTATTATCGAGACAGACGAGTCTCAATCCTCTTTTCTCTAAATAATTACTTTCGAATGTACAATTGTACTCCTCATTTTTTGATTTGACTATTTTTGAAAAGTCATGTGTGTCCTACATTTATGAAATTATTTCAATAAAGGTTTCTTTGAAGTTGAAGCTTTTGAGTAAATAATGAAACAGAGACTATTGATTCGATCTTTTATTTCTTTTAACACACTCCGTTGATGGACTGCGAATTGAAGAATATTTCTTGATGGTTTGTTTATTAAATATTTTGATGGAAAAATGTGAGGAATCTTTCAGTAAACTTTAAAATATTTGAGCTGAGAACAATTCAGTGAGACTTCGAGAAAAAAAAAAAAGCATCGATTCCTCCAACGACCAACGAGAAGAATCGTCAGATTCTTTTTTTTTTCTTCCGCCCGCGCCTCGTACGTCCTCTTCATCTTCGAGTAAGCTTCGAGTAAGGACTCGAGTAAAAATCGAAGCACTGAAGACCAGATCCTTGGGAACCTGGATTACATTCCAAGTTTTTTCGCTTTTCCTTTTGCCTGGATCTTCGAGTCCGGAATCAAAGTGGTGGAAAGGTAGTGAGGAGTAAAGGATGAAGCAAAAAAAGGGTGAAGGAGACAGAAGAATTTCCGGTTTACTGTGGAAAAGCCTAATTCGATTTTCCTTTTCCTTTCTGTTCTATTTCTTATGAATTTTCTTCGTTCTTTAATACCTTCGATTTTCCATTTTTCTCTTTTCTCTCTCTCTCTCTCTCTCTCTCTCTCTCTCTCTCCCTCTCTCTCTCTCTCTATTTCGAAGGAATATCTTGATCCATTGAGGATAAGAAAGACGATTATTGTAAGTGGAATCAAAGACGTGAATTCGTTAGAGGAACTTTTTTCATTTCTATTCTTTTCCACTCTTGCCACGAGGGAATCGACCTTTAGTTTTTATTGGCTTGTGTCCTACTTTTCTTATAAATTGTTACTTCGTCATTAAAGAGTATGTAACTATAATCCCATTGCTTACATTTCCAGAAAATCAAATTGAGTCTCCTTCCAATTTTTCAAGACCTAAAATCAATGAATTTGTTTGCTGTCAAAGAAAATGTATGATTCAGTGAAATCCTTGATTTTTAATAATTGTACGAGTTAACGAAATATATTTTCGTTTGTTTTCATAAGAAGTAGTAGATTTAATTTTCAATTGGCCGTATGTTGAAGGATTAATGTCCATTTCAAGAAAAAGTTTGCCCATTGAAAATCGAGAGGTGGAAGTTGGTTGAAGATCGTTGAATAAGAAATAATTGGTGGATTAACGGTGATCGGTTTTCATAGATATATATGATTATTCGTCGAGGTGAAAGGGAAGCCCGAAACGAGATAATCCATTACGAAAATTTCAATTAATACACATCGTCGAGTCGTCGAACCGTTATACCGGAATTTCCTGCTCATTTCGCGTTCCACGCCCCTCCCCTTCCGTTTCGAGTCTCCGCCACCGCCAAAATTCACTCCAATGCACACTTCGATTTATCGAATCTATATAATAGCATATATTTCATGAACTTCCTCCTCCTCTATGCGCAGCATATCCCTTTATATTCTCGTTAAACTTTCAATTACTCGTTCGAATTTTATAATAAACTTATCAATTTGCAAAATTTCGCTGCACAAATTTAAGTGAATCAATTATTTTCCATTATTATATCGAGTAGTCTCGACATTTATGTTTTTATTGTCAAAATAGACGCTGAATAATCGATTCGGATTATAATTCTCCAATGCACGATACAAAATTGAATAAATTTCAATAAGAAATATAAATTACCACGAAAATTCATTTTTCTGGGAATTTATAAAAAATTACTTTATCCCCTTTAAACAAATTTTTCCTTTGTCTCGAACTTAATAAATCATTGTTCATAACGAGGTCGAAAATTCGACGAATGTCCATGGCTCGCCTTGTTTTCATCTTCGAGCGATTAATCTTATCCATTTTCCTTCAGTCCCCGTCGATTCTCAACCCCCCCCCCCCCCCCCCTTGAGAATTTATCGTCCAGTCACGTCTCTCTCAGACCTACGAGAACCCTCTCAATCTTCGAACCTCTAGAAAACCTACATATATATAATTATATGTATAATAATAATATATAAATATACACGTGTACTAAGTGACAAGGAAAACGAGTGTAAATAATGGAAAACACTTATTGGAAATCGAGTTATTGACCTCAAATCGTTGACGTTATTGAACCTATTTATTATTTTTATTTTATCGAGGCTCAGAATGCCTAGATCGAGATTTGATTCAAGAAAAATAAATTGTTCTACTATTCGATCGAAAGTTTTATTTCAAATCTACTCGTAAATCAAATTCCATAATTTTGTACTTAGTTAATCACTAACAACAAGTATCCACGAACCATTGGTTAAGACTTATGAAAATATTTTCGTTGTTAAAGTTGTATCGACGTCTACAATCCTCTTTTCAGAAATGATTTTCTAAATAGAACAAATTAAAAAATTGCCATTTCTTTTTGCGTTCACGTGTTTATCGTTTGTTTGAAAACACACAGAAATTTTTGTAAAAACAATTAAACGTTTTGTCTCGTAACGAAACTGTTGTTTCATTACACAACGAAAGTGTGTACGAAATTTTAACTCAATTGGCTCAACTGTTTATTGAGATATTTTGATCACCGATTATTAGTAAAAACGTCTCTAAAGTCGTCTCTCTCCTGAGAATATTTCCCGGAAATATCATTCTAAATAACAATCCATGAAAGAAGAATGGACAAAAGATTTAAATTTCGCTAATTAAAAAGAAAACTTACAAAAGAAAAAATGGAAAAAGATTGAAGAAGTGATTCTCACCAATTGGCCTGCCATCCCAATGATTGGCTGTAATTCAGAAATTTAATTTAAGAAGTTGGAATCGTTCTCGTTTCGGAGTCTCGAGACTTGCGGAGAATACGAGAGAAATCAAGCACTGTCCTGGGGTTAGTAAGGAGTTGGGGTTGTAGGGGAATAGACTCGGAAATGAAATTCTCGAATAGCGTCCGGACCGACTCAAGTCTTCGAGCATAATACATAGATCTACATATATATGTAGATGACTGTCGATTTATGGTATATTCTCGCGGTCCAGAGACCTGGACCTTGCAACCGTCAAACAGAGACTCGAACCACTCGAATTCACTGTCAATTTCTATGAAACATTTCCATCAAAGCAAGCAACAGAAAATCCAAGTGACAATAAAAATGTGTAGCATTGAAAAAAATTAATCATTAGTGTCAAGGCTGAATGTTTATTTTTTTATTTTTTTATTTTTTTGCAAAAAAAAAAGAGCACGTGTCATGACTAAATAATTTCAAGATCATTCGTCGTTTCTCACGTGAACAAATTTGGTAAATGATCATAATGCACGAAACACTGTGCTCAATTGACAATGCAGACACGTGCAACGTCAACCAAAATGAGAAACGTCACTTGTTCGAGTCTCGCTCAAGCCGCGAATGTATTTAATGCCAAATAAAGAAACTGGAACGACCAAGAAAAATCTTTCAATGTCCCATCGAGCAAACAACAAACGAGAGGAAAAAAACTGAATCTAAAATTCATTTCTAAACGTTTTTGTAGTTAAATTGCAATGAATTTCATTTATCAACAAATTTCACGAAAGAGTATTTTTTTAAAAAAACAACAAAAAACATATTAAAAATTAAAAAAAAACACCACGTCCTGCCAGTTTGTTATTAAATTTCTTGTGGACCAGTATTCGCGTTGGTACGAACATCGATAATGGCTACTGAATAAATGTACGTATAGCAATACGTGGGGAAGAGCGAAAACGTTTTAAAGTTTAAACGAGACGGAAAAAGTACGAAAGCGAAGACGTTGAATTCCCTGGCACCTTCGCTTCGTAAGTTTCAATGTACAGAAGCAATTTATTATAGTTGGACGAATTGCTGTGAGAACGAAAAAAGTTTACCGATTTTAGTCAATCCCACAAGAAACTCTGGTGCTCAAAGAATTTATCAAGGTTTCAGCCTCAATAACCTTCAGAAAAATACAAAGACGTTTGTATCTTTATTTTGGTAGGAGAACAAATGGCAGGCATTATTTGAAATTATTTGGGAAGGGGACAGGATGACAACAATGAAATCTAATAATTAGAGAAATAAAATAAAAATGGCTGGTCTGGGAATACAGATTGAAACAGGACGAGCAGAGCGGATGGTAAATTATGCGAATAAAGGACCGGAGGGCTCGTGGTCTTGCTTTGAAATCTCGAGATCGTCGAGGGTGAGGAAGGAATTGCAGGAAAAAAAAAAGGGATAAAGAAAAAAGGGGCAGAAATATAAAAGTGGGATTAAGATTTCAAGACTGTGGTAGAGTTTTTTCTTTTCTTTTGTTTTTCTTTTATTTTTCACTCCGAACCGTTGGTCTACTCCCCAAAGCTTTACTCTTGAGCTCTAAAATTTTCGCCATCTCTTATTTTATCACGGACGAAAGAGAGAAAAGCGAAAATCCTGCGAGAAATCCTCCGGGTCTACACAGACGCCTCTTCTCTCTCCGAATGCCTCATCTTCTCTTCGCTTTTACTTCCTGAATAAACTTTCCCGGACATGTACAGCCAGTCGAAAAACGTGCGAAAAATATACACACGCTCGTTACCCAACGAAATTGAGTTTTCTCTGACTGCGCAAAATTAACAATCTGCCATTTTGATTTTCGACCATTTTTTATAACGATTTACTCTTCCAATATTCAATCCTACATCGACACACTTACCGCATTGACATACTGGGTCTGTGTGACTCAGAGTCACATTCGACTGTCATCAATAGTGCCCTTTGATCGATTTGTATTTTAAAAAAATCGAGAGTTAACTTTCAACGTTCCTCGATATGTGTGCATTATAAAAATTCGTTAAATATCAAATTTGATTGTTTTAAAAAATTATTGAAAACTTTGACTTTGAAAAATTGAACTTTTCACTTTGAAAAATCATGATTTTTTCTATTTTTCATGTCGTTGGGAGTAATAAACGGTAATGCACACACGAAGATCGATATTTTTCGAAAAAAAAAAAAAAATACTGCTGCTATAACGAAGTTTGCAAAAATTATTTTTTATGTTTTTGGCGTGAAATTAATTATTACCGAAAAATAAGTCAGGGTCAAAATGACCCAGTGTGGCAACGAACCGTTCATCCAAATTCGAGGTTGTACGAGGCTCAAGTTCGAGACATGTTTTTTTTTCTGCGATTTATCGAGATTGGAACAGGTCAAAAAATCTCGTGGGATTGGAAAAATGGCGGCGAAACGGTGCAGACAAGGGGATAGAGCGGTTGAGGTTTAAGGATGTCGTAAAAGTAAAGCTCGAAATGAAAGTAGTGGTCGAGGAAAGAAAGGTTGATATTGAGAAGTGGGAAAATGTACACGCTAGTGAAAATTACCAGAAGATGTTTTTTTCTCCATTTCATTCGTCCGAAAAAAGCCAAAAAGAGAAAAAAAACGTAAACGTGAAAAAGAAATAAAAGAGTCGAGAGCAGTTTCGATTTTCTCGGGACAATATTTGTCGAGAAAACGTCTCGTAGCAATGATTCGTTTCCTCCTGAGGTTTGTCAATCTCCTGTTTTTTATTTATTTCTCTCTCTTTCACCCTCAACACGTACATTACGAACGTTTGTATGACAAATAATCAAAAGCGAAGATTGCCCGGTATTTTCTCGATTTTTAATTAAATCGAGAAAAAAACAGACATAGGAATCCCAATTAATAATTTATTAATTAGTAAAAAAAATTGCGAAACGATAGCAGAGACGACAAAGTGAAAAAAAGAAAAGATTATTGAACCCCTTAACGAAGCAGCAATTAATTAATTAATTGCAAATGGCAGTAAGCAGAACAATTAATTAGTAGTTCGACTTATCGATAAGTAATGAGGAACCGAGAGAAAGTATTGAGTTTGAAGGAGTTGAAAAACTGATGAGAGAATCAATCGCACGAGTTTCGGATAATTCGACGTTGTTGCAATTCAATTTAGACGTTGAAAACGTTACAAGAGTTGCACAGACCATTCAAGACTGTAAACTCATTTATCACTATTCGAAACAGAACATTTTATTTGCTTGTTTGCATCAACCTTAAAGTATTCCTCTCACGAATTTATATATTTTACGAACATATATTTTTGTACCATGAAGTGAAAATACGTTGGATTTTCATAGAAAAGTATCAAGTCAAGTTATTGAACTTCTAGAAAAAAAATATAACCTCGAAAATCGTCTAATTCATGGGGTTCTTTATGGAGATAACCTGCCATTCCGTAGCAAAAATAAAAACAAGAAGTCAACGAATGTTTGACAAAAATATTGACGATAACACGTGGAAAAATGTAACGAGCAGCTGATTTTTCGTCGGCGTGATTTTTGGGAGGTTATTTTTTCATCGACAGTTTCAATAATATTCTTAACGCTAGGCTTCTTTTTGCCTCTCACAAATTGGTTCACATTTTTACCAAAGTTACTTTGCCCTTGATATGTACTTTCACTCACGTTTCGTTGTTATTATTACGTAAGAACAATTATTGCTGTTTAATTATGACAATACGGTTTTCGACTTTGTCACTCACCGGAAAAAGTTCTTCGAGTTCACCCGATTGAGCCGAAGTTTGGAAGTTTGTTTGGCCTGGGCATCAATTATTGGTTTTGAGATTTTTTTGTCCAAGGTCCGGTCGAATTCATACGAACGACTGTAGTGTGTCCTGTTTGTGCGTACAAGGAACAGGCTGTCCGCGAAAAAAATTACTTGAAACACTTGTTCCCCATCAATTTCAATACTTCGAAAGCTTCCATCACTTTTATTCGAATTCAAGGTTGTTCTGTCTGTCCGTTTTGCCCCCCATTTATGTAGAGCCTCAATATTTTCCGACTCAGGGATTTCCGTTTTTTCATTATTTCGTTATTCAATCGTCAATAATTAATACATCGAATATATTTCGAACGAATAAAATGCTTCCAACAAACCAAAATGAATTTAATTCTGCGGTGAATATTGAGAAGCTGTGTTGCTCAACTAGTCAACTTATTCTCTACTGCGCATAGCTTTGCGCATAGACGCCGCGTCGTGCTGGCCAGCAACAATAACAATAGACACAACGAGAGTCAGGCTGTACCAGTTAGTAGTTTACCTGATTTCGGAACGATAGGTTGGTCCTCATTGTTCCGGAATAAACTTCCAAAAAATGTCGAAAGTAACGATGCCAAAAGGCACACAAATTCGCAATATTTGGATGAAAGAGGAACTGGTCCACGAATGGGACGATTTGGACCGCGAAATATGGGTACGTGCCGATGATTACCTTAAAAAACGAAAGAAAAAGAATGCAGAAGTGGATGGCGAAAATTTCTTGTCGTTTTGCAGTTCTTCTCAAATCCAAATTTTCCCGCAGCATCTTAATCCCATTTTTTTCAGAATCATCGTAAAATACTTGAAAATTCCGGATTGATTAATATTTTTGTGTTTTTATCACTTCGAAATGAATATTTTCAAACGTAATTCGAAAGTAATTTCAATATTCGGAAATCGTTCGAAATTTTTTCATTCCGAAGCAATGTCAACGCGAAATTCGTAACGATAAAATATTGCCAGCTCTAACAATGTTATTGTTAATAACAAATACATGTTATTAGAGTGGCAGAGAACGTAGGACTATTTCTTCGAAATATATTCCATCGTGAATATTTTTTCGTTGAAATATTCGAATTCCATCAACAGTTGTTTTCACGGCTTAGTTTCGGAGTTGCACGTCCGAGAGCGCCACTCGTTGTTGTCTGGCGCTCCCAGACGCTGTTTGAGACCGAGTCGACAGATGGCGCTGCTCTAGCAGCGCATTTTGCTGCCGCTCTCCGCGAGAGGGCGCCACTGCGGCCTGTCCAGCAGAGCAGCATCGGGTAAAGTTTTGAGAGGCTGCGAGTACGGAGCTCAACATTACCGAGTTCCACAGTATCAATAAATTTATACAGAGTTGTGTTTTTACCGATTGTTATTATATCGTCGATCGAACGAACTTTCTTACGCTGATTTTTCGATGTTTTCAACTGATGGCGATGAAGCAGTGTCGCTCGCACGTGGTTTTCTTTATTGTCAGTCTGTAAGTAATCGAGGCAGGTTAAACCCACGCACCCCTACAGCAACGTCAACAGCTTTTTATATTTACTAATAAACAAGCTGAGTAACGACGCTCCTCCTCTCTCGCCGCCGCCAAGCAGCTTCTGGTCGCGCTACTGTGCAAGTTGCACGTTTTTCTTCCATATTTTTGATTTCTTTCGTGTTCTTATCGTAATATCATCCAAAATTGTCGAAAATTTGTTAATATTTCGGTTTCGTTGTTCTACAATTGGTCGAAGTATTTGGCGGAGCTAATTTCCAACGAGTTTTCTTATTCCCTGATTTTCTTTTTCCTCAAATATTCACGTTCAACTTTTGCACTTTGGTCAGCATTTTCAACGTATCTTTTTCCTGTCTCTTGACTTTTTCTTCGTATATATAAGAGCATATGGATTATGTATACAAAGACAAGAGGTTCTGTGGGCTGCTGCTGCTACGGTTTTAGTTTGGACGAGGAGGCAACCCTCGTAAATTCTTACGCTCGGCTGGTGGCTGAATTGTACGGTGGTTCGTTGCGTATTCTCGGACAGCCGGTAGCAACCAGAATTCTCATAAGAAAAAATATACAGATACGAACGTGCTCTCTCTTCGTCTCTCGAATTTCTTCACGTGATGCTCTTCTTGAGTTCGCCAGAAAAGCTCTCAGCTGCAAATCTCACCATGTTATGTATACAACACACACAAACACGCTTTACATAGATATTCTAATTTCTATACAGATGTATTTTTATTTATCTATTTACATTTCTCTGAATTTTCTCCCTACGAAGAAATACGATTTTTTTTTTATCTCCGGTAGTTCAAAACTTGTAAATATTTACAGTTAACCACGTAAACAGTTTTCCCATTTTTAGACGTATTTTTGTATCGAGAAATACGTCAGTTATTGATTATTAAGACAAAATAGCACAGATTTTAATCCTTAAGGGGTTTCATCAAGATAAAACGGTGATGGGTTACATTTTTTTATGATACAGAGACTGAATTTTGCATTTCTAAGTAAAAGTTGTCTCAGAATCGACTTTTTTCCGAAATAACATTTTTTTAACTCTATTAACTTTTCACCAACTTTTTGTGCACGACATGGGAGTTAAAATTTCTCGTACTTTTTTATATGCTCGATATTTTGTTGTCTTTCGAAATTTCCGATCGTTTGACCATCAAATTTTTATTTGTTTTTTTTTTTTTTTTCTAAATGCTTCAATTTATAATGTCAGATTACTTGTATCGCCGATTTGCGTCTCTTTTGACCTTGTACTTCTCACCCTCTACATAACACTACAAAGACTGAAATTTTTCCGTTCTATTGTTCCATCGTTATAGTTTACATGCCATGAAATTGAAAATGAATAAATTATATTATTTCTGTAAAAAAAAATGCTCAAAAATTCATGTTTTTCTGCCTTTTACTCTCGTGAAACCCCTTGATATGAAAATGTTTTGTAACGTCATCAGTCAATTATTTTATTCGATCAGAACTTCGGTGTCTGGCGACTCAATATGTGGTGAACATTCTGTTTGAATAATGATGACGTCGAAACGTGTTAATCATTTAATTTGAAGGAACAATCGTTCAATAAATAATTAAACAAATTATGTTTAAAATTGATGTATTGATTTTTTTTTTCTTTTTTACATTTTTCGTTAAAATGCCGAAAAGTGAATAAAAGATTATGAATTCTGGAAACATTTCCATAAAAAAAATTTCGAAAAAAGTAAAAAAATGTAATTATTTGTAAAATAATTAACTGTTTGAAGAAATTTTGAATTTTGTAATAATTGGAAATGAATTCTTGTAAAATGTCAAGGGTTGCTGAACGTTTACGAGTGCTGGTCGAACGAAATATTGGGCTAACTAAGAAAAAGCGTGTTTGCAATTTTCTCAAATGAGAAACAAGTGTGGCTTGAAAATTTCGAGATCTGCATTGCTCCCACACCAATTATCGTTCTCTCGTCATTATACGACGAGAGGAACGTCACTCTCGTTAATGCCGTAACGAGAAGTAGCGCGAACTAGCGTGTAACCCTTCCGGCGCATTAAACTTTCGAGAGTCAAGAGTCAGTCACAACATCTAGCCATCCTCCGCTCTTTCCACCAGCTAAACTTTCGTTCGTCACATCCTTATTTGATCCTCTTCGTCATAAATTTTTATCATTTATTTTTCTCGCAAAAATAAACAAAAATTTTAAGATATTGGCCAATTTAACTGTTTGTTGATACACCGGGTCAATTTGACCCGGAGCGTACTTCATCGATCGATCATGAGCAGCGTTCGGGTCGGTTTTCATTAGAAAAAATGAGAATTATACGTTAAATATTTCTTGATATGATTGGATCATAAAAATTGCGAAAATATCAAATTTAATAGTTAAAAAAAAAATAATAAAAATGTTGACTTTCCAAAAAAGTGCAAATTACTGAAAAAAAATCATAGATTTTGTAAACTTTTAAAATATTTTTATAGATTAATATTTAAATATGATTTCATGAGAAATGCCTTTAAAAATTATTCGAACAAGTGAACTCTGTTTATTTTCGAATTGAAAAATTGCGGGTCATTATGACCCCCGAATTTTACGAAATATTAATAAGTGCAAATCTTAAGTAATATTTGTCAAATTAGTACAAATAATAGAAGTAAGTCAATCTAATTTGTTTATTCTCAAGAGATCGACAATGTTTTTTTTGTTCACGTGAGTATTTCTCATTGAAATGGCTCACTTGGACATGAGACCGAAGCAAAGTACTACTCGTACTACTCAATGTGTCTCCATGGTAACGCCTCGACGTGATCTCACCCTATCTAACTCTGTACCAGCGCCCCTCTCCCTCGAATTTTCATCCTTCTTCCACGTATGGGCAATTTCGTTGAAATTCATCATTTTCAATAACCCAAATGTTTTTTAAAATTATTTTCCAGCATTTTGTCTTCGTAAATGAAAAATTATTAGAACAAATAATGAGTCAGTAATTGGAATAAAATGTTTGCAATATCTTTGAAATTTGTATGAATAATTGCAGAAAATATAAATAGTTAGAAATTAAATGACACTTTCATGAAAAATATTCTGTTTTATTTAATCATGAAGTATCCAATGTCGTAATGAATAATATTCAATAATATATCTCACACTTTTTAACAAAAACGTCGATATTATTTTACATAAAAGATCCTATATTAGTTTTTGTATATCTATAGAATCTTCAACGTTTTCGTAATGTACGTGTGCTCGCTTTTCCAGCCCCTATTCGCTCTTGTTGTTCCATTCTCCATATAACCTGTACAGCACGCGATTTCACAAGATTACGAGAATATCCCCTGTCCTGTATAACTAACCCTCACTCCCTCCTTCGTCTCCTCCATTTTGCTCCTTCGATCTCGTGAGCTTCGCCATGGAACGTCTACGTACTCATAAAACCTCAAAAAAACAATGCACAATTTTTTAATATCAGATTGAATTTCTTTAAAACATTATTATCATTAAATAAGAGAAGGTTTAAATAACTTTCGTTTTGTTGATTTTTGTTTGAGGTAGTTTTAAACTGAATTAGTAAATATTACAAAGTAGGACAGTGTCTCGTCTATTTTTTTATGTACATCACATAAATAAATATTTTTTAGAAGAAACGGCAATTGAAGGAATAAAACTTTTATAGATGGTCTTTATTTCAGGACTATTTTCTCGTTGCTATTTTATCACGTTCTTTTGATTCTTCTATATTTATCCCTTACGTAAGGTCGCGAATCAAACATTCATAGCGTCGTGCTGGTAGGGCAAAAATCACCTTTTTCTAAGTGCAAGCAAGACGAAGTGAGAGAAAAATGTACGAGGGCGTTGCAAGGTGAGCAAAAGTTGCATTTTTCGTCATCATCATACGTCCTGTGAAGGCTCAACTCTTAGTTGTATTTCTCACTGGATGCTGAATGGCGTCTCTTGGAAATTTGAAGCGCATGTGCGACGCAGCTGTGACGTTCGCGTTGCCCCCTGAAACTGCTTCTCGCTCATTCTAGTTTCCTACCTCCCTTTCTCTCTCTCTCTCTCTCTCTCTTTTCACTCTCGAGGGGTTCTAAAAATAAGATCATCCCCTTTTTTTGCCCCTTCCTCTTTCCAATGCATCAGCCAGCGTACATGCATTTAAAAAAATGGCAAATCTCACTCGAAGAATCTGAAGCAAAAATAATGACGAGGAATAGTATTTGTCGAAGTTTCGAAATTTTTTACAAAATTGTATAGACATTTACGTTGTATAGCGCAACGTCTTTTTTTTTCTTTTACTTTCGCAATAAAATGAAGAAAAAAAATAGAGAATTTTACAAACATAGCAAAACGCACGTGCGTGCCTTGAATTCCCTATCACGTATTTCGATACATTAAACGATATATCGTGTAACGGACATCCTTCTCCGATCGTACGTGCCCCGTTTTTATTGAGATATTGCTCTCAGAAAGCATGAAACTAAAAAAAAAAAAAAAAACAAAACTCGTTAATAGCTAAACAGATGAAAAAAAATTTCTTCATCTATTCCAATATTTTATCAAACTTTGTATTGTGTAATAATTGATTCGAATAATAAATAAGACAACGATATACGAGAAGCGTTCCATGGTGACAATTTGAAAGAAATGAAGGTCAAAAGATTGAAACAATAGTTTTTTTTTTCATCGAAGAATTCGATGAAATCTTTAATTTTTATTCGTGTATTGAAGACGAAAAAAACAAAACATATTTGAGCGGTCATAGAGGTCACGCACAGTCCTTCCAGGACCTTGACAAATGAATTTTGTGTCCGTAACACTTTTGAATAAAAAAATTTATGACTTTTTACTGAAGTATTGAAACTTAGCGAAAAGAATAGATTTATTGTGGAAAATTCCACAATAAACATCGTTTTTATTCCAATTTAAAATTGATATTTTTTTCAACGTTTTTTTCCATTCCCTTGCATACGTGTTGATCCTAACAATGAGAATAATAACGTAGCTTTGAGTGATATTGGATGAGGGCTCAAATACATATGAGGGTTAGATCGTTTTTAATAATAAAAACGAAAGAATCCTGGTGTCAGCTGGTTTATCCATTAGAGCCACGTGACGCTCATCTTCCGCTCAGTGTCTTCGTCTCATTCATTTTTTATCTCGCTCTTATTTAGCCTTAACTTGGATTTACAGATCGTCATACGCCAGAATCGTACTCCTTGGCCACAAGAAGAAAAATCATTTCGTTTTTTCGTTGTGCTTTTTTTTTCTTTTCACCCTTACTCGTGGCTTCACTGTGTCCGAGTGAGCCACAGAGACCTCGTGGCCAGAGACAGGATTAGATCTCGCCGAGACCCACTTGACGTTTATTTCGTGACTGCCCTTTTCCCACCATTAAATTTCGTTTCGACAATAACTTCGTTTTATCAATTAAACTTTCCAAACAAACCCGTTGATCAAATCCTATTTTATCTAAACTTTTTTCTTCCTTTCAAAAAATAAAAAATCATTAAAAATGCAAGACAAATATGAGAAAAATAATGTTTCCCTCAAGCAAACAATATTTCAACTGTACAGAATGAATTTAAACTATTTTTTATTTATTTTTTTTTTCATTAAGTTTTTATCCCGAGAAATTCGATAGCGTTTACACTCTGGTTCACTGCAGTCATCATATCTGTTGATAAAACTTTTAGGTATATCGAAACACACGAAAAATTTATTGCATCAAATGGATGTATATATTGCGATGAAATCCAATTACCAATTTGATCAATTTTGCATCGAAGCTTAATGAAAATTTGGTCAACAAAAAAGCTTTTTCGATGCAAAATTAAAAAAAAAAAATGCAAATCGACGAGTAGCGCTACAGTGTGAACTGAACGGGATGCAATAACGACTGTGATCAGAATTCGAATGAATTATTATAAAATTGTTGTATTGACTGAACAATTTGACATTTTATTATCATTATTGGGACACACGATGTTTGAAATTTAGTTCGATGAAAAATCGGATTGAAAATGAAAAATAACGTAAATATAGAACAAAAGTAAACTTTGGACTTAACGATTTAAAAAAATGTTCCGATGAAATTGATTCAAATAATAAAATAACGAAGAGAAAGAGTAGAATCGAGTGAAAACTAATGTATTCGTAAAAGATTGGAGACGAATTGTTTGAATGATAAATTCAAACAATGAGAATTGACGAGCGCGCTCTAACTCAAGAGGCTCAAACGTTCAAGAGGTGGAGGTGGTAACCTTTGAAACGTGAGTGCGAGCGAGAAAGTGCTCGTCTTCCGTCGCGAGTATTACTCTTCCCGGCGCGCATTGATATCAAAGATGGCCGCTGTTCGAGAAGCGGCGCTGTGTCTGCGCGCCGTAGTTGCGCGCTGGAGAGCCCAGAGCAAAGCGCGCCAGCGCGGAGCACGAGAAAGAAGAGGAGAAAAGAAATGTGTGTGGGAGAGAGAAAGAGAACCGGTGGCGTCGTCCGTTCCCAGCCGTTCCGTGTTCCTAGTCCCTCAGTCGCAAGGAGACCACGCACTGTGGCGGTCTCTCTCGTCTGTATGTCTTTATATTTATAATTCTCAACAAAGTGCTTTTTTTTCGCACTATTCTGTCTCGGCTTTTTTTTTCTTGTTCTACAATAATACGCTCTCTAAAATAAAAACGATTATTCGAATGCGAGAGATTCTTTATAACGTGACAGAATAAAATCACGTAATAAAAGAGAACTAAGACTAAAGTGTGTTTTGTAGTGCCGGGGGATAATCGGCCAAGTCGCGAAAACGTGGTTTTCAGTCTTTGTGTTTACCGTTTACAAAAGTCATCGAAACGGTGGAAAAATAATAATACAAAATTTAGAAGGAAAAGCGAATTGTCACAAATTTATCGCGAATGTGAAAGAATAATTCATTCTGCAACAGTAAACGTTACGTTTTTTTTTATATTCGTTTGTTTGCTTGTGTGTGCGCGCGTGTGCTTTAAAATATTTAAAAAAAAGTGTTGAAACGGGTTTTTTCGTTTCTTCGTTTCCCACTGTTGTTGTTTTGACCTCGAGGCTCGAACAGAGGGAGATCAATCTCGCGATTGTAGACTGAAAAAAACATTTTTTTTTTATAACGTAAAGCTGGTGGAAAAATAAAATCACTTTCTCGTTCGCTCGGACAATATCGTTTGTCCTCGATCCCATCAACGCGCCGAAAGCCGAAACTTCTGACCCAAGGAAGAAGAAACAACATTACGGTTCGAGACCGTGTCTCTCAATTTTTGTACCACACACACACTCTCTCACGAGGCTCTCCCGCCCGCAAATATAAAATATATTTATTATTGTTATTATTAGCTTGTTGATTTTAATCGGGAGATTGGGATTTTTCAAAAAAGAATTCTAAAAAGTTGTTAACTAAAGGAGCAAAAACAAAGAGAGCATTTTCATTGTGTGTGTGGGGGGGAGGTGAAGGAAAAATACCACGGATCTTTGGATTCGTAATTTATCTCGCACAACGGTGGAGCAAAACGGCCTCAAACTGTGGGGCTCTGGGGCGTTCTTCCTTCCACCGCAAGGGATGTACTACCCTGTAAGTTCCAATTTAAGCTTTAAATATCTTTCAATTTTGACGTTTTTTTTTCGATTATATTGCCTACGCCGAAAAATGGCGGCAAAATTGCAAAGAGCGAAAGAAAGAGAAAAGGGAGAAACTCGTAGCGTCCTCGGCTTTCTCGACGTCGGGCGTCGGGTCGAAGACCACACGAGGCTATTTTAGCCCGGTCGAATACTCGCCTTTTCTCTCCCTCTCTCTCGCTCTCTTTCTCTCATCCTTCGTCCCTCCCGTATGCTACGTGCGCGTAGTTTCATGACAATTCCAATCGGGATATTAATATTTTCATAACATTCAATTCTGTCTCTTTTTATCTTCATTTTTAAAAATCAATTGCTCACAGTCCATGTGCGTCAGAAATCGTTTATTTATTTTTTTTCACTTCGGAAATAAAACAATGAAAAAAAGATTTCGTTCTCTATATGCAGCCAGTACTTGGCATTTCCATTCGAATACGAAAACGCGCGTGAACGTCTGCTAGAGAATTATGAGCCAGGGTCGGGGTAATCGAGAAAAAAAAACAAGACCAAGAGAATCAGACAATCGTGAATGAATGTGTTAGTAATCTCTTTGTTTACCACGAATCTGAAGCATTTTTGTAAATCATATTCTCCATTGAATTTATTAATAAAATCCAACAATTCTATTTCCTGTGGTTAGAGCCTTTAGTTTTTTTTTCTCTTTCGAACATTTACACACTGTTACCGGTCCGGCATAAACTGTGTGAAAATTTAGTTCATTATTATTCAATGATTTCATATTCACTAAATCATTGTAAGAAGCATATTTGCAATTTTTTCATTCAATTTCGAGGTTATGTTTGAGAAAAATGTATTTGATGCGACGTCGCGACGCCCGCAACGAGGCGGACGTCGGTTGCCCGCACTGACTACGACGACGGCGACGTCGATATTTTCAAACACGGATTCGCCATTGTCATTGCGACTCCCCCCTCCTCCTCCTCCTCCCTTCGTCGCCTTCTCTTCTCGCACACGATTCTTCGCATATAGAGTTTGTAACGTTTCCCCCTTTCAATTGCATACGCATATGTACCATACGATTCGTCGACGAATATCGGAATGACAACTTGTGCGTCCGACCGATTTTCATTATCTTTTCATTCGTCATTCGCACTGTTTTATAGATTCACTCTTTGAAACAACTCACCATAACCAGATTTACGAATACTTTTCATTACTTTTTTCTTTGTTTTCGATGCACGTTACTCTAATCAGCCACTAGCACGTGTTTCACACGAAAAAAATGGGTGGCAATGACAATTTTATTCCTCTATATGTTTTATTTTTATTTTTATTTTTATTATTGCAAACGATCTGTCAGTCACTGTCGAAATTTTTCGAATATACTATACGTAAACTACTTCGTACGTATATAAATTTAAGAGAAAATACAAATGCATAAAATTATTTTAGGGAATAAGAAGAACGAAATTTGTAGGCATTTTGAATTTGTAACCGAAAACAATTTGGGGCAATAGAGAATTCTCCGGTACACGTGAGACACTCAGGTACAAAATAATCGCCTTGGGAATTTCGACAGACCGACCGAAAAATAAAATTTTAAGTCTAGAAGATCAAGAGGACGAAAACAAGGGACGAAAAAGGACAGCATGAATGGTCTATGCTCACTTTGTATATTATTATTATTATTATTATTATTTATTGTGTAAAAGGCTCCGCATGTGCCGCATAATACTTGCTATTAAATCCGAAAGGAAGGAAAGTCCCTTTGGCCCGGACCCAGGTATAGAGAGAAGACTCTCGGTGGGATTAAATTTCGCACACAATATAAAGCTGACCTTTCCTTTCATCCGGGGGAGGGGGGGGGGACACTCTCGGCGGCAACGTCTCACCCAACGTTTTTCCTTTATCCCCCGCTCCGTGGTGCTCAATTTCATTCTCCTCTCTTGGTACATACGACAATTTTTCCAAAGCAACGAAAATCTAAGTTTCGATATTTTCATTCACAGTGTTTCGTAGCAGTGCATGTCATTTTTTTATAGTTGGCGATTGCTATTGCTTTTTTTTTTTTTCTATTTTGATTACATTAAAGTAGTCGAGAACACAAATCAATTATTCGCATGTGGTTGAAGTCTGTAAAACGACTTAGTTGAAAAATAAAAATAAATAAATGTTCATTCCTACTACAGTGTTTATTTATACGATTAGGCAAACACGAATTCTATCGCCTCCGCAACATCCGCTCGACCTTTCGTGAGTCTTTGCCACTGCGAGCTTCGCTTTACCGGACCTATACATACATTTTACTTATTTATCCCCACTCTACGACAGCACTTCCACGTGCAACCAACCAATCCATATGTTTTTTTTTCTCGTACTCGTCTCTATCGTGTTTTTTTTCTTTTATATAATGTCGGCTGTTTTTTTTTTCACGTTGTGTTGTGTATTATCATCAAGCGTATAGATTATTTTCTATTTTATTTGGACGAGTCTATCAGCAAGGAATTCTTCGACCACGTGCTTTTTCCTGTACACCTCGCGCTCTTTTTTCAACAGAACACACGACGGTGCGTTGTTCTCCCTACTCTCTCGACCAGTAACGCTGCCTTTGCCCCTTCACTCTCTTTCCTTCATTCTTCTCTCTCTTTCTCTCTCTCTCTCTCTCTTTCTCTCTCTCTTTCTCCGTGTCCTCGATGTCTATACGACTCTCAACCAACCACGAAATCTCAAGTGAAGCAGATATTACGCAGATACGAACAAAGAAGAATTAGAAGAGAGAATACAATTCCTATAGCCGCAAACGGATTAGTTTACATGTGTTGCTTGCTGTTATCGCTGTAGTTCGGCAGGCAAAAAAGGCGGGAAACTCTTTACAATTGTTGTCCTCAGCTTGATTTTCTATTTAAATATATTTTCACAGTTTTAATGTCTTATTTATCCCATCGATTTTGTCACGAGTAAAATGATTTTTATATTATTTTGTATTGTTTATTTTATTTTAGATTTAATGAAAGCCATTGAATTTTATATTTCTTCTTATATACTCTGTTTTGTTCGAATTGACAAATTTTTTTATATGAATTGAATTCAGTTCGTCTCATAATAAGCTGTTTTATTCAAATACACGAATATATTTATGTATTTATTTATAATAATTTATTATATTGACTGCAGAATAATTTTGTTTCGATAAAAATATTCTCGTGATTTTATATATCGTGCAAATACAACGAATCTTTTTTTTTTTTTTTACACCATAGCCATGAATTCGTCTAATATAATTGAACAAGCTTTTTTGGAAGTTGAAATAAAATTATTTAAGGAAATATTGAAATTTGCATTGTTCATATGCAGCGAAAATTATTATTATTTTTTTTTAAATAATTTATTAAATTGCTCAAATCTGTCAATTTTTTAAGTAAATTTGATTCTCGAGTCTCAAAAAATCATTTTTAAACATCGCAGAGAATAATTGGATGTAAATTTTAGACTGTGCTACAAAAATAGCGGAATTTAATTGCATTCCAACGATGTAGACTGTAAAATCGTATATTTTTAACGGCCTCGATTCTTCGTTCGCAGATTAATGTTTTTTCAATGCTTTTTTACACGAGCAATTATCTATTTCTCTATTTATTCAAGTGTAAGGTAAAAAAAAATGCAACTAAATGAATTACATTAGAGCGTACTGTAAATACGCACAGTTTTAGTGTCGGGTCACGCCTCGATCGTTCCCTTTCTTTTCCGGCGAATATATCTGCATATAATGCCATAACGCTTCCGATATACATATATGCATGACACACACAAGCACACGCGCGTCACCGACTCAACGTTCCGCGCCTTCCGCATCCGTAAACAGCTGCTCGGTCTAAAAAAATAAAAAGACATGATTTTTTTTACCAACTCTTAAAAATTCAGTTTGAAATTTATCTCGTTCGAATGATTCGCCATCGAACTGTCGTTCACAGATAAAGTTGCTTTCATACGATTTTTTCCGGTTTAGTTCTAAATCCATTCCCTCGGGGCATTGAATTTGATCAGATGATCATTGAGAATAAAGAAATTGCATAATTTCGAAGGGAAACTATCGAAATAAAATGGCTTTATATGTTTTCCGAATTCTGTTCAAAATTGACACTATTTTTTTTTTTTTTTGGTTTAGAGTTTCGCAATTCTGCATAAAATGTTTAGAAAAAATTACACGATGAATGAATTGTTGTTACGTTTGAACGATACAAACTCCAAGGTGTTTGAAAATCTTTAAAACGTTTCGGTCTCTCGAAGATTTCGTCGTTTTAACAGCGCGATTTATTTCGTTGGTTCTCTCTTTTATTTGTTGTTTTTATTTTATTTTATTCTTACCGTACGAAGTAAAACGAGTGCTCGCTCCAAGATAAAGGGAATGAAGCAAATGTGTACGAGAGGAATGAACGAAATCGCTCTCGTTGTCTTCTCACGCGATCCTCTCGCCGTAAAACCAAGATGGTGGAGAAGAAACGCCAAACTTTTTCTCTTTCTCTTTCTCCCTCTCCCTTCACTATTTTCTTTCTCTTTTCGACCTCTTCTCTTCTTTAGACCTGAAATGTTGCCCTGTTTAGCCCCCGGGCTCGAACCGTACATGAGAACCACAAAGTCCTCGTGCACGCAGGCACACAAACAGACACATGTACACACGTACGTGTTTATTATGAAGAGCCGCCCGATGCCAGAGCTTCGCGAAACGAAACCGTTGGCAAATTTACGATCCTCTCTTGCCTCCGTTCAAGGACGAGCCCTTCTTTTTATTATTATCATATAACCTACAACGTTTATCCATCTCCGTGTAACAGCACCATCAAATAAATAAATAAAAATCGTGCCATTTTCGACCTCATGGCCTGAGGTTCGTGAACAAGAAGAAAGCGAGTTTCCTTGACACTGTAAGTGCTTCCAATTTTAGAAAAATTCAAAAATACTCTATCATCATTTTCATAAAGAAAAATCGAAAAGATATCGTTTTTTTTTTTTAAACTCCAGCCAGACATGACCCTCAAATAAAATTTTTGATCTAGATATGAGGAAAATAGATAGACGTTATACGTAACGAGATTCAGATACGAATGTCACGTCGGGCGTGAAATTACTTCCAGTTTGTGTATTCAGATCGTACGCCCATAATCTCATCTCCTTTCGAGTCGGATCTGTGTGTTGAAATGACGAAGCCTCACGTCCACTTGAGATTAAATTCGATCCTCTAATACGTACGAGAAAAAGTTGCCAACTGTTCACTATTTGAAAAAAAAAAAAAAATTCTTCTCGAAATAGTTATTTTGCTTGTTATCATTGATATTATTTTTTTTTTCTTTTGTATGTTCAGTTTTTTCATTTATTTATAAAAAGAAAAAAAGAAAAGAAAATTTATCAGCTTACTCGTCAGAGTCTCTGCCATCCTATCGGATAAAAAATCCTTTTTAGAGCTTCCGTTTGCCAGCGAACAGCGTTGCACATGCCCGAAACGACTTGAACGATTTTTCTCAATCCACTCTTACCTCACCCTCGCAAGAAATCCATTTTTGCTTTATATATATCTATGTAGGTCTATTATTGGACATCCTTCGAGTCGCGAAAAGACTTCTAAAAGCTCCCGAACCTTTCATTTCGTTTTTCCACCTTGTGCATTTTCACCAAGCATGTAATGGAGCGAAAAAAAATAATAAAAAAATGAATTGAACGTGAGAAATAATTTGACACTCAGCCTTGGAATACATTTACGAAAATTCGTGTCATCATCGTACAGAATTTCTGTTCGAGTGTGTGCTCTTTTTCCAAACTCTTGAACAACTCCATTATCATTTTGTTTTTTTATTTTTATTTTTTTTTTTATTTCGGAAATTGCTTGGTTTTCTTTATTTTTTCGTAAATAAATAACGAGATTTATCATTTTTATAAAATTCATTTCAGACTTTAAAACATTTTGTTGAATTTTTCACACTTTTCAACTTCCATTTTATAGACGCAACATTTATTATTGTTTTCAAATTTTTATAAATATGTGGAGCCTCTTTTTCGGGGGGTTAGAAATACAAAATGGCGAGAGAAAGAGAGGAGAGCCTGCGGAGTTTATCGATCGACCACCCGGAGTCGCAGCTTCTCTTTAAGTCATCCGGGAATACGGCTCGGATGCTGGATACAGCGGCCATTTTCGGTGTCTGCTAGCTGCGGAATCTCGATTTTCTTTTTAAATAATTTTCATGAAAAATAAAAATAAAATCGTATGGGAATGAAGGATTTTTTTCGAAAGCTGAGATTCTATATAAAGGCTAATGACATTCTAGATTTTAGTTGGAAAAAAAGGTGAAAAAATACACGAGTTAAAAGGATTTTTTGTTTCGGTAATCGAAAAGTTCAATATAATTGAGACGATCGACAGCCGATATCGAAAGCAAAGACCCGAAAAAGTAACTTTCGGTCTCGTTTTAACGATACACCGAGTTCGAACAGTCTGCTAAAGACGTCATGCCATGATTTTGTACATAGAGTCAGAGGACATACGCCCCTTTTCCTATTTATTGGAAAGCTTTATCTCTTTTCGAGTCTGGCGACCTTCGTTCCGTCTCTCTCTTTCTTCTACGACTCGAAGCAATTTATACCGTGAAAGGTTTTCCCGAATTCCGTCTAACGTTGCGGACCAACCTTATCCTCTTATTCGTCCTCTTTCCTCTTCGCCTCTTTCTATTTTACACTCTTCTTTAAACCCCTTCGCTTTCACTTTATCGACAAAAGTCACCTCAGACTCTCGTAAGTCAAAAGTCCAATTCTCTTCTTTCTCTCAACAATCTTTCGTACCCTCGATCATTTTCAAAGTGGATCAATCTTTGTTTTATGATGTCAAGTGTCATTCCTTTTTGCACAACAATCGTTGATATAATTTTTTATTTTTATATACCTCTTACAGATATTTCTATCTTTTGTCATCGTGTCTACAAAGTTATTTTACTTCAAAGGTTTCAACACGTATTGTTTATACGTTATTTGTTATAATTAATAACATTTCAAGTGAATTTTATATCGAAATCGTGAAGAGTTGGAAGAACATTTTTTTTATATCTGTATATGCTCGATCTTCGTGTTTGCTCGTCTATTTTTCTTTCGAATGAAAACGTTATACGAGATGAAAAGTTTGGTTACGGAGGGCGAGGGAAGAGGGACTGAAGAAGAGCAGAGAAGAGGGTCGGCCATTGAGCGGAATGAGCGAGTAACGATAACGTGAGTGGGGTCATCAAGGGCTATCGGACTATGAAGAAATGCTGCGTACAGCCTCTCTCAAAATTCTTAAAACACAACCTTCACATTGATCCGATAGTATTTAAAATTAAATTAAAAAAAAAAAAAAAAAAATCATTAATCGTCGTTCGGATATTTCATCATTACGTTTATTATAAAACCGAAAAAAAAAAACATAATTAATTATATCCCAGCAAATACACTGGGAACATTTTCGCTATTTTCATGTAAACTTTACACACACAACTTTTTTTATTTTCTAATTGTCCTAATTTTTTTCGCCAATTCAGTTTTTAACTCACAAAAAACGATTGTTTAATTATCGTAGCCAAACATTGGACATAAATTTCAAGATTTCTTGAAAAAAAAAAAAAAAAAAAAATAGGAATTTTGTCGTAAGTTGTCATAGATTTTAGATAAAAATTACGAAAATTATTCAAACTATATTTGCTGGGATTTTTTTGAAATTAAATATAAAATTAAGTGTTATTTTACTGCATCTTTGTTGATAATTATTCACCGCGTAGGAAATTATTTGTATTTTTGTGTAAGTCACATACAAATAAATATTGAGCCTCCGAAACTCACAATGAAATTGGGGAGATAAAACAATCTGGACCAACTTTCATTTTTCTCTGTCTCTCTCCATCGTTCTCTTTGAAATCGTCTCATTCGCACAATGAATTCGTTTGTTCACTCACGAGTTATTTGCCACTAATATTACCCTCCGAAGCGCATTACTTTTCAACCAAGACAATTTTTTTCATTTATCCATTCCTTGGGCTGTGTATTCTTTCTCGGCATCTTTTTATTTTGGTATCTTGGTTTCACAACGAAGTCTCTGTTCACTGTCGAATTATAACCAAGAAAATATGACCTTTTATCAAAAGTTTTTTTAACCACCAAAAAAAATCCTTATCTTTATATTTCTTCGGATAATTAGAACTGAAAATAAATATATTTTCAAAGGATTTCAAAGTACAATTACGATAAGAATAATCATAGTAATAATAATCAATAATTTCTTATACGTTTAACACACAACTTTTTTCATCGAATAATATGGATGGACATTTTTTTGTCGTTCATTCATGCAACTGCCTATCTTTCCATCCCTTATTCCGAGTCGAAGCAGCCATTCAGTTGCGCGCATGGGATTTACGTCGCTCCCGATATTAAAACGCGAATGAAATTTACGACTAAAGTCCGTCCACGTGTGTCTACGTATATGTTCACACATAAATACGAGGCGTTTTGCGTCGGAGCAACCAAGCCGAGGAAACAAATTTTTTTTTTCGTTCAGTATTTGAAGAAAAACTGAAAACGGTGTTCAGATTTCCTGTTTTTTTTTGTGTCAACGATGTTTAATTTTTTATAGCAAAGCCAACAGTTTAGAAACAGTGATTTTCTACGAAAATTCAACAAATTTTTTTGAGAATTAAAAGGCGATATTCTGCTAAAAAAAATTAAGATAATTCGGAATTTATTTTCTTAAATACATTCATTTTGGTCCTCATCAACGATGCAAATTCGAATTTCACGAAACGTCAAACTGACAGAAAACGACTCGTATAAAAATAGCCTTTCTCGTATTTTCTTTGCTATTCGAAGGGATCATCCCCGGCTGGCGAAGACACGAAATCCTCTTTTCATTCGCTTTTCCTTTCTGCATCCAGGGTACATTTTTTTCTTCAAATTTCTTATCTGCCTTCTTTAGTTCGCTAATCTTCATCGTCTTTTCTCATGCATTGAAACTATTATTTACAGCAATGAAATTTCGTTAAATATCCACAAACGCATTGACATACTAATAAATATATTTTTTTATTTGTTTCTGTTTTAGGTGAGTACCGATCTGATAAGAGCGAACAATTTAATTTCGCAATTAGTCACTCCTAGTTACGGTATATCGGTGAGTTTTTCATGACGTTTTTTAAAAGAAAGGGGAAAAACGCAGACAGAGAGTATTAAAAATGAAAAATAACTGTTGTGGTTATACAAACAGCGGACGAGCTTGAATTTTGGCTGATTTTTATCAAACAGAAAGTAAATATTCATGAATAGTAAATAAAACTTTATTCAATAAACAAAAGATTTTATTCTTATGAAAATTTACATTGTTTCTCAGTAAAAATCACCCAAAACTCAAGATTAGTTTGCGGTAGATTTGAAATTCGGTGTTTCGAAACAAAAAATATTGTTTAAAGTCTGCATGTAAATTTTTGAGTTTGCTCTGAAGAAAAGAGGAGAATTTCGTAGCATTCTAATGATGTAAACTTCAACATTGTTCATTAATCGAACATTGTCTCAAAGGCACTTCACTTGAAATGTCCCATATGATATAAATGCCTATGGAGAAGATTGCGGTGAACACATGGAGGTGTCCCGTGTGCATAGTTTACGCTTCGATTTACGTTACAATATACTACGAGGCGTCTATTATCGCTGACAATACATATATTTGTATAAATACTACATTGAAACACATACTTTGAAGTTAGCAAGAATCGATAACCGAAGCATGCGCCTATCAACCGTTTTCGTCATACTGTATCGCTATTCTCTACACTCGATTATGTACAAGCATTATGTATTTATATGAAAAAAGACGTAAGAATCACTCGAAACTAGAGAAGTATGAAAACATGACAAATTTGTCATCGTCAATGACGAATCGTTATCTCCTGATTTTCGACGACAACAACAAGAAAATGTTATCTCACAAATTTCTTTCGAAATTCATCTTTTACGAGTTTTTTTTATTTTTTTATTTTTAAGTATCGATTAATTAAAAAATTAGAAAGATATCGATCAGTCGAAATCTTCTTTATATTCCCATTTTTATTCTTAATCTTCCTGCGTCCATGGCACGATCGCACGCTTTTACGAGCCCATCCCCATTCGTTTATATGATTCTTGTACGACCCTTTTACTATTTTGCCCACTGCCATTGCCCGAGGGCCAAAAAAAACTGTGAAAAACCCGTGCTGATAAGTATAAGTTTGTTCACACCATTAGAAACTTAGAAAAACTGCTTTTTGACCAGCGATTATGATATACGCGAGCACAGGTACATGGTTAAGCGGTCACCCAACCAACTATTGGTATCGTCCGAGGCTGCTCTACTTTGATAATGTTTGAACGCTGCTCATAAATGATATCGGCATTTATTTTATATATTGAATGCGAATTTTTCAACTGAAAACCACAAGTTATTGCTGTCAAACTGACCAAAAGCGTTTATTACGGTTTAGCCGAATACTGCAAACTGATAATATTCACACTGGCTGAATGGGTGTGCCACTGTTATGTATATCTATATATACGCGCTCGGGAAATGCTCTTGGTCTAATCCTGGTGAGAATCCTCATTGGATTCCCACCAGGATCCAATGAGGAGCTATAACCCTCAGCGAATTTCGAGATCCGCGGTCGTCTCGGTATTCTCAGAGAATTCGAGAATGCATTCTCGCTCTCTCCCCCCCCCCTCTCCTCTTCTCCTCTCTCGCTCCTTTGAGTTCTCTCTCGTCTTATCTCTCTCTCTCTCGCTCTCTCTCTCTCTCTCCGAGACGTTGGACCATTCTGGCCTCGGGATTAGATTCTCAGGGCTCAGTGCCAATGCCAACGTCCCCTCGGATCTGTCCCTCATCACACTCCTCCTTAACCTCCCTCTCCGCCTTTCCTTCACCCTAAAAATAATTTCGTGAGTTCACTCGATTTCCCATTCCTCGTCAAAGCTTTTTTCCATAAAAAGATAATCCTCTGGCTTAGCGACACGTTATCATTTTTTTTTTTTTTTTCGACGAATTAGAATTTTTCTGATTTTTCGTTTTAATTGTTAATAAGGATTTGAATGATTATCATTTCATTTTCTTTCGTGACTGTGACAATGAAGGAGTGATGGAATTTGAGGTTTGGGCAATTATTTGTATCGTTGAAATTCATGTTTGAAGTCACACTCGATTCGATGTTGATTCAGGCCAACCCTCTTAATGTTATCAGGTCGATTTTGTTTTTTTTTTCCTTCTCAGAACCATGTTCAACAAGCTTTTCCGTATCGCTCTAGCTCCAAGTTGTCTCAGGCTTCACCCTCGCCACCGTTTTATCTATTCCGTTCGATCGATCCGTGCCAGGTAAACCATCCCCTTCTCTTCCTCGTTGCTGCTGCTGCTGCGTCGCGGGAGAGACGGCATAGTGGGCTTTAATTTAACGACGATGTACAGGGTGGCTCGAAATTTATGTCGAATTTACAAATAATAAGATCGAACGCCCAAGTCTATTTATTACACGAAAAGAGAATTAAAACTGAAAAATTGCTGTTGCAGAATAAAAAATCGAAACCAACTTATTTTGCACAATTTTTACAATGAAAACTGCAACTTTTCACGATGTAAAAATAATTAAAATTGTACGGAATTCAAGGATGTCACTGGTCTGCATAAAGTAAAGAAATCATAGAAAATCAACATCGATACAGTTGATAACATTTTTACAAGTTTTTAGTCTGCAAACACTATTAGAAATTGAGAAAAATTGCCTTCTCTTCAAGAACCAAGAGCGATCACCCATCCGAATACTGCCTTCGGCAGTTAGATGTCAGTCAAATGTCTAACGAATATAAAAAACAAAACAAAAACAAAAAACAATATAGAAAATGTGTCGGATGGTATAATCGAGTAAAATAAACATTTGAACACATAGAAAAGCTATTTCTCATCAGTCGGTATTCAAAATTAGATTATAAATGGTTTAAGATCCATAATTTTGAAGGACCAATTAGGAATCGTTGGGTTATTTCGAAGGCTGGTTATTTTTGTACAGCATATTTTAACCACCAGCTATTTACACGGAAAGGGTAATGTACTTAAGGCGGTTAACAGGACACTCTGTATGTTGGTAGAAAACTTTACTAGCTAAGGTATACACACGGGAACTCACAAATACAAACATGTAAATATGT
The DNA here is from genome assembly GCA_948107755.1 of Campoletis raptor. Taxonomy (NCBI): domain Eukaryota; kingdom Metazoa; phylum Arthropoda; class Insecta; order Hymenoptera; family Ichneumonidae; genus Campoletis; species Campoletis raptor. The sequence continues at coordinate 5,313,537 of OX403624.1, forward strand.
ATTCGGGCATGAGTGGCGAGTAGCTGTATTAGACAGACAATGCCCGTATTTCCAAGGCTTATTCCCCTATGATCAGACCGAGTTTATCTGTGTGCAACACTACAGGCCAAGGGTCTCTTTGATATTAAACCAGGGATGCGTTATACGAGTCTACGTATGTCGTATTATTCGAACTCGAAATTCTATCCCTTGGGACATGTATAGAAACCATAGAGACAGTGAAAAAGAGAGATTTTATTTATTTTTATTTATAGAGACCACTCTCATTCATATTCTACACATGATACTATATTATTGATTTACTTTTTTACACAAATATATACATATCGCTATAAACGAATGATTTTCCATTGTTCCTGAGTATATCTTTGTCGGTTTATATCAGGCCTTTTCATCATTTTTTTTCCTACTTCACTGTTCCTGTTTCTGTTCCTGTGAAACCTCTCATAATGTTGTCCACAGCCATTCTTTCGTAATGCACGACTGTATCGCATTTGCACGAGAGCCACTGTCCAACTGTACAAAGTTCGGCCGAAACAGCTGACTATTTTTTCACTGATTTTCATTTGAGTTGGTTCGCGTTATAAGAAACTCAGAATAACTGCCTCCCACTTAGTGATTGATACGCAAGTCAGTCGCAACATGCCTGAACAGTCGCTCAATCAAGTATTGACCTTGCCCAAAGTTACTTAACTATGGTGTTCACTAAAACCCTACATTGACCACACACGCAACGTTGTCGGTGTTGAATAACTGAATTATTATGATTATTGAGTTTCTTGATGTTTAGGATTAATTGTGAATTAATTCTTTTTTTTTTTTTTAATTCGAATGCATCATTAAAATAAATTATTTGTAAGAACTACAAATTTATTGCGTTAATGCTTTTGTTTTGCAAATTCAAATTTAAGTTCATTTATTTGCTCATTTTGAATTCTCATTTTGGATTTTTTAAAACTCAAAAAACACTCGAATGATCTCATTTTTTTCAGGGTTTCGGATTTGTTCATTTTTTTCATTTTCTTCTCTCTCTCTCTCTCTCTCTCTCTCTCTCTCTCTCTCTCTCTCTCTCTCTCTCTCTCTCTCTCTTCCTCTATTTCTTTCTGTTATTCGCGCAAAGAGTGAGCAAGATAGATTGTCTGTTATTACCCGATCCCACCTATTAAATCGTTCGTCATTCGTGACCCATTAATCAAAACTCTCGAAGCCTCTCGTCCCGAGCCAAGGGATCGACTCAATTTCTCGTCTTACACTCGGCTAGTATCCTTCGCTGCATTTTTTTTTCTTTCTAACTATTCTCAAGTAGTCGAGAAGCGAAAGTTTGCTCATGTACCAGTCTCGTCTGGCCTTCTGGGTCCATAATTATTTTCGCCGAATAGATGTTCCTCGAAAGGAACCATTTGCACACGACAGCATTGGAATTTTTTCGTGGAATCTTTTGTTTTTATCTAATAAATCATTTAAAAATCAAATTTTCAAGTTTCAGGGAATTCTGCGTGTTATTCACTTATTTATCATGCCGAGGCACAGCTTTCTAAACTATAAAACGAAAGAGACAAATATAGGTGCGTCAGCAAGACTGATTCCAGCATTTTTATTTCCTTATCGTGGACCCTCGTCCCTGCTGGAAAACTTATTTTCTCTCACAGGATAAAAGGAAACAAGTTGAAAGTGGATCCCGAGAGTTTTAAGTGGAAAGTCTTCTGTTACCGTTTGTGGTTCAGTTCGAGTGTTCCGACGAGCACTTTAGATTTGTATTTTAGATGAGAGCATGGCGATTGGCCATTTAAAGATGTATGACATTTTTTTAAACAAGAAAATGAAATTATTATGAAACATAAAAATTCGATAAAGTTTAAAATGCAAAATTTAATCGTTAAAAGCCATGAGGCTTTGACAGCATTTATCATGGGACCTTGTTATAATATAGCACGAGAAGAAGAAATCCTTCAATTATTTTTCTGGCACAGTGATAGGCGGGCTTGCAAGAGGCAATTTTCTCTCGTGTATCTACTGCTTTTCTTCTTCACTCGTTCTTTTTTCCTTGATTCGTGTTTCTCCTTCGTCCAACCTGGCCCTGGCTGCCTCTTATACAGACTTATAGGCTTCACTATTTCCTCCATGTTAGCGCAGGCATAATCGACGTCGAACACGCGATTTCACCCCTAACCAAGAAGCGAAGGTCTCCAAAAGTCTTTCCTCGTCGTTCTTCCACCCACTCGCTCTCTTTCTCCATTTTTTATTACGTTGTTAATTATTATTTTCAATTTGTTACCTTACCAGCATCGAGCTCTCACCCAAAACTATCTACTTCCGGATAATCCTCGTCAATTGAAAATATACATAAATACCAAAAAAATAAATAAAAAATAGATTATTATAGTCTTGATGAATTTTCACACTAAATTCGATTAAAAATTAACTTCAATTTTTAAGGTGTTTCAATAATTGTTTTCCTTTTAAAAAAATTATCGAAATTATTTCAGAAATATGTACGTAATTTTTCATTCTGCATCCAGATACACATTTACCAAACAAAAAAAAATATGAAGAAAGAACCAACACTATTCACAAGTCTAGTTCCTTTTTCTCTTCTGTCAATTTCTTGGTAAACTTCGGGGCTGATACAGAGGCAAAATCCACACAACTTATTGGCGTCGTACAACAACGAGAGAGTTTGTGGTTTATTAAAACTTTCAGCCCTTCCAGCTTTGTGGCGAGAGCTCGTGTGGTTTAAAGCTACTGGATAAAAAGTGAGTTTATGAGAAATTTCGAAACCCCTCTTTACCCTCCATATGTCGCTGTATATCTCTATATCTCATTCAACACATATACGTAAGTGTATCTCTTGTGTCTGCTCGAGCGTCAAGAGCTTCCCACTTTGTGTGTTCCAAGCTTTTTAATAACCGTTCTCGTCCTCATTTCGAAAAAAAATAAGAAAATTAGAAAACAAAGATAAGACTACATTTACAATTTCGAAAAATTCCAAATAAATTTGGTAATAACTTGCAATAAAAAATAATATTAACAATAACTTACATCAAAATTAATCGATTGATTCGATTTCCTATATTTGTTTTTTTTTTTAACGATTTAGTATTTTGTAAACAACTGAAAAATTGTTTAAATTTCATGTAAATCATTGTTTGAAAAGTTTGAATTATTTTATGATTTTTCTTTCGTTTTACAACCTACTTGTCTTATTCTTTTATTTCACACACGTGTTTTGTGCTCCCTAAGTTTTTGCGTTGTACTATAAACGTTTTATTTTTATATCAAAAGTACTATGGGAATCGAGAAACAGGCAGCTGTGCGATCGTTTCTTTCGCGCTTACTTGCCTTGGGAACAAGACTCTTTGGTCTCAAGGGACGAGTCAAACCTTTATGTATTCACATATATGTTTGTATAAAAAAAAATATCAAACCCTAGCACATGAGATTTTTTTGTAGTGACAATATCAGAGTCGTCACAAACATCTGGACAGAATATATATATATATATTTTTTTCATTTCAAAGATCTGATCGTTTATATCGATTGATTTATTGGAAAATTCATTATTTCAATCATTCAATGAATATTTCTAATGGAATGATAATAAAAAAGAATAATGAAAAAAGTATTTACTATTCTCCCTTGTTCTTGCCCATCAATAAAAGTCACGCGAATAATGTCGTTTTCCCTCTCATCGAAGATCCACTACCGTAAACCTTTATCTCTTATCGCGTGTTCGAATCTCAAATAAAGCCCCCGTTTTCAAATGCTGATCGACACTTGAACCCCCTCCTTTCTCCTCCGGTCCTTTCACAATCCTCACCAGACTCGAGACTTCTGTTTCCGTCGCTGCTGCCTGTACGAGTCTTGAATACTTTAATATCATCCACTAACGCAAAGATAGAAAGAGAGACAACTCGAGAATTAAGAACCAGGCTCTTAGTGATTGGCCATTTAAGTTTAACGCAGTAGTCTCGCCAAAGCGTTTTTCGGAACAATTTTCCTTCATTTTAAGGAAAATTTCACGATACTGTTAAAAAAATAACGTGGAAAATTCCAAGAGGATTCACCATTCCGTTATATCAGATATTGGCAATCAAAGATTGCACACGTTCCTTTATGGGAAACAGTAAAAAAATTCACATTTTACGGAATAACTTCGAAACTTTTTTACTAAATTTTTTTATTCCTTTTTTTTCCTCAATTACATAAAAAACTTATGACGAAGTTTATGTGAAAATTTTTTTTTTTAATTTGATCGTTTAGTTTCAAAGATACAACAATATAAATTGAAAGCTCTGTCCATTGAATATGGAAAATGTGGTAATTTCTCTAAACTTCATATCAAACATTTTTCTCGAACGTTTATGTATTTTCACATAATACAGAGCATAACAGCTCACATTATTAGATTTATTTGCAAGATTTATTCAAGTTTTCGATAATTAACCAAACATAATCGACTACATTATTACGTCCAAATAAAAGTTATCCATTTATATATATTTTTCATTTTTATTCATTTACTGAAGTTTAAGATTATTGAAAATACTTATTCCACAATTAAGGGAACCTATGAAATAACTGCTTTTATTCTTCCAATGGCCAATATTGAATCGTTTCTTTCTCTTTTTTATCTCATTTTTTATAACTCAGTCCAAGTGTCCAAATTGCTAAACCCTACTGCACAATGTTGGATGCAAAATTGTAAGGAAACTTCAAACACCTATCGCTCCCTTCTCTCGTATTTTTTTTCGCCCATTTTTACTCTTTTTTCGTTCTGGGTTTTGTTTTTTATTCTCTATTTCTCGTTCTCCTTTTCATTATTCTTCCTAGACTTGCTCAATGAATAATTCAAGCACGATCCACGCGACTTTACTGATTCTCGACATTCACGCGAGAGGAGAGCCTTGTACTATCCAGACGAGAATGAGACACTGAAAAAAAGACAAGAAAGAATAAGAGAGAGAGAGAGAGAGAGAGAGAGAGAGAGAGAGACGCGAGAATAAGAACGACCAGAGACGATGGGTAGGAAATATAAAATGGGAACGTAGTCGGTACACAGCATTATTATCGTCGAGGGTATATATTTACGAGCATGTTTTTATGAGTGTGTATGTGTGTGCATCACGTACTCCAGTGTGTCGACCCAACGCACGCAAATATTCGTACAACTTTCATTCTTTGAGCCTCTTCTTTCCTCCCATCTACGACGGGCATACTAATTTTATAATAACAACAATAATAATATATAATATAAAAAAAAAACGTAATGAACATACAAAAATGTCAACCATTGTTGGTTCATTACAGCCTGATATTTGATTAGTTCCAAAGAAATTTCTGACCAATCGATTAAAGGATTTCTCGCGAGTCTTGCATAACGAAGTCTCTTGCAAATGCATTTTATTTCATCAGCGTTGTATGTGAATCCATTCAACTGTATGTGAGATGAAAAAAAAAAACGAACACACGCAGGAGAAACTATTTTGCAGCTGCTGTTGAATCTCTCTCCCACTTTCTGCTTTTTTAGCTCTTTGAATCATGACGTCATGGACAGTGTATGACCAAATTAGTTGTCAATTATTTAGCCAAAACTTACAAGTATTTTACTTTTGCAATGAATTCTTTTTTATGCATTTTTTTTACATTGAAATAGTTTTAAAAAAACCCTTTTTCCTTTCGATCTTTTCGTTCCATTCAATCACCACCGATCCGAGCTACGAAGATTTGATTATTTTTACATTGGCGGTGTTTTTATGTCGAACATACACTGCAGCGAGAGAGAGAGAGAGAGAGAGAACGAGTATTTTTCTCAAGGACGTTATGACGGAGCTAATTGTGTGGAACGACCATTGTGCAGAGAGATCCCAGAGATGCGCAATCTGTTTTCCAGTTCTCTTTCTAAAATACGTTTTCATAAAAAATAGAGAAAAAAAAAGCAACACAACAATCAACAAAAAAAGAATTTTACCATTTTGACGCGGTCCAGTAACCTTTTGATTCGTAATAATCCATCTTTTTGTGTAAAAGAACAATTTTTCACATCTCGATTTTGACCTGAAGTGAAAAAAGTACTTGATATTTATTATTAATTTTTTTTTTAAATGGTAATTGAATTGAAAAAATTCCGCATCATTGGTGAATGTCGATATCTCTCTATGCATTGGTCATCGAGCTTCAATTAATTCCATTGACAATCACTTTGATTCCTGAAATAGGAATATCGAGTGCGAGAGAATAATATCCAGTCGAAATTTTTTGCTCATACTCTCACATTTTCGAATGTACAATAAAATTTGCCAGCTTGAAACGTGGTGGCCCCTGTCAGCATGGCAAAATACACAGAATGGTGGAAGCACATTTGGATTTGCCCACAATTCGTGATCCCTCATTCCTCGATCGCCATGGAAAACTTGATTGTATATCAATGCAAATGAAAATAATAATTATGAATTGTTGGAGAAAACAAAATTCAGCCTCCATTTCATCAAAGTTCGAATTGTATAATTGCAATTCATATTTATCTTCGAACCTGAAAAAAAAAAACAAAAAACAAAATAGAACAGTGTGCTGTCAAAATTGTGACGAATTTAAAGGAATCATTAAAATTGTTCAGTTTGTCGCAACTTTCTGTCTGAGAACAATGTGGCGATATAACATACGGAGAAGAACAGAGAGAGAGAGAGAGGACGATATTTCTCTCGTGTAGATCTGTTCGTTGAGATGAGCCACGAATTACGCTCAATTAAGCCTACGTCGGCTCGATTCCAACGAAGCAAAAGCGAATCTTCGTTCTCTCTCTCTCTCTTTCTCTCGCTCGGAGTCTCTTACGACAACAACCACGACCCACAATGTATCCCCACGAGTGTCAGCAAAGTGAATACACTGGCTTTATTATTCTTGCACGTGCAAACGTTGCTGCCGCACACTCTGCATCGGTGGTAAAGGGAATAAGAGAAAAATAGATTAGTCAAACTGGTGACCAACGGAATTTTCTAGCATACAAACACTGATCCAAAGCGATACGTGAACGTACGGAAATTGTTTTCAAATTAATTACCAAAAACGTCTCGTGTCATTTGGACGTTGGTATATTTGGAATTTTCTGAGATTATCATTAAAACATAAAACATTATAGAGATATGTCATGAAATTTTCCATCCGATTTGAAGCGGGAAGTGTGAAATTTGATCAATTTGGCTCAACCTGTATTAATCAATGATCAAATTGTGAAAACATCACTTGGATAAGTTTCACATAGGATGACCTATAAATACCCACACACTGTCGTAAAACGATTGGGATGAGTTGAAAACGTTTCTCATCGTCGAACAACTCGAGCAGAAGCATCTCGTGCGCTTCGAACCAGCGTCACTCCGTGGTAAAAACTCCCCTCTCCCTTTTATCCTCTTTATCCCTCGTCCCCCTTCTTCCCACCCCACCCTTCTCGCGTTGATGCTTTTTGATTGACCGGAAGTGTGACGTCAGGACACGCATCAAGAGAGAGAAAAACCCCGTGAACGTTTCCCCTTCTTTTTCTCCCTCTCTCTCTCTCTCTCTCTCTCTCTCTCTGTCCGTTGGTCATCGTAATATCCTCGTACCAAGTGTTACAGTACACTTGGCTAAGCATTGGTATCGCTAAGTCTCGAGTACCGCTATCCAGCTGAATTCCACGCATCCGTTCTATTCACCACTTCCCCAATTTATCCGATAGTTTATTTACTCGAAATTTTTTGTTCATTCATCGTTTTTTTTTCTACCTCTAACTGGATTTTAATTGGAATTTCGAAGTTTACTTAGAATTTGAAAACTTCCTGCGCCTATAAATTAAAGGCTTCTTCAAACGGTTTTCTATTTCTTTATTTTTCTTTTGAATTTGAATGGAGCAGACATTCGTGCTCCTCATCCAGACGCAGCATCATCATCGACCGGACCACGAGTTGACCCGACAGACTCGGAGATTTTCAAGGCAGGAAGAAAGAGCGTTACCAACCAGCCTGCCTGACTCTATACAAAACTAAATAATCGACAAACGGGCGTAACCGAGTGAATTTTCAGACCATAAAGTCACGCGAATAACGCCTTTTTGTTTCGTAGTAATTGATACGTACGTATATGACTCACGAACCTTTGTGCTCACGGCTGATGGCTCCGTGCCAAAATCTCTCTTCCGTTGGTGCCTTGCAAGAGAAAGAGAGCGAGAACGAGAGAAGCCATTTCCATCCCCGTTCATCTCGTAATTTTTCGACCAACCAGAGTTCCTACTAACCGGAGCGAAAAACGAGATCCCTAAACAACTGAATAACCCAGACTCGTTTCTCTACATTGACTATTCTTAACAAAATACACCATTCAGAAACTATTTCATTCAAAAAACTATTTCTTTTCCATTTTTTTTCAAACAATCTCTTATTGTCCTTTTTTTTTTTTTACTTTCAATGAGAATTCCTATGAATTTTAATTATTATTCAAGTTTTTCAAGTTTTAATTCATCGAATGCACTTTTGTTCTATCGACGAAAATTTGTAACCGACTTGAATTCACGAAATTCAAAGAAAAATCGCTTGAACGACAAAACAGGAACTATTCGAGAACCCCCGAATTCCATCACGATGAGCGAGAACTCTCAACGAGAAAATTATATTTAGAGCACGTGGGGCACACCACCGAGACAGTAGCGTGTTCGTTTAGACACCTCAATCTACTAAGAGAAATAGTTTCATTAAGTTTCCTCATTAACTCCTCATTCATTTATTCTCCGTTGAGAATATTTTTTTTAATCCTTTACATCGAAATACGTTTTTTAAATTGAAAATTGTTATTTTTGAGCTTTTTTTTTAACACTTTGTACATTAATCGTAAACAAATTTGTAAAAAAATGTTTTTTCACACTTTTTCAATCATATTTATGAGCGAGTACATGAGAATCTACATTTTTCTGGCTGGATTCTCCAGTCTTGTCAACCCTTTTCTTTTCCTTTTTTTAACCCCCTTCGCCCTTTCTCTCGGCGCCTGTTTTTTTTTTCTTTTCTCTTAATTCTTTCTCATCGCGCATGTGTGCTCGTTTCCCCACAAGTTGCGAACAAAGAGAACCCGTTAGAATTGCGTTTACTGCCTCTCGTGCACCCTTTTCATCCCTCACAGCACGTTAAAAAGAAAAATGAAAAAGAAAACGAGAGAATAGATTTTTTACGCAACTCGTCCTCGTACTTTCCGTTACTATTTTTTTTTTTTAAATTTACTCATTTTTTTTTCAATACGAGCTGCGCTACCGCACAGTCAACGAGAAACCAACTAAAGACCTTCTGGGACCTACGTGCAATGCTTTTAAAAAGAAATAAAAAATCTTCAGCGGTTCTCACTCGAAAATGTCAACTGAGAAAACTAAAAATTGTGGTTCATCATATTTTTCCTCCAGTTCCAGTGCATTTTAGACATTTAACTATATTTTTAGAGATTCTCTCAGACAATCTCTCATATTGTATACATCACTCCACAGTTTGAAATCGTTTCCACTCTTATTTCACCGTGTACGTGCATTTTATTCTTTTTATATTTTATTTGTGTGTTTTATTTATTTATTTTTTAAGTTAAAAATGCAGCAGCGAGGATCCATTAAATATTCATGGATTTCCGAGAGCCCTTTACAAATAAGCCAAGTCGAACCCATCCTCGTAGATTCTTAGAATGGAAAATCCATCCAACTTTTCTCATTATCCGCGATATAACGGGGGCGAAAAAAATACACGAATCTCCGAAACGAGGAAAAGCTCAAGGGAATAAAGCAAAAGAGTATATTTATATTGCATATAGTTATATATATATGAAAAAATATAAAGAGTTTAGAAGGGGGTAGCTGTGAAGAGAAAAATTATCTTCTCGCACTTTCTCGTTTCCTTAACTAACTTAACTTTTGAACCTCTCAACGTCTCATCTGCGGTTAGGCTGATTACTTTCGTTCGATATTCCAAAAGTTCATTCTCCCTAGTCCTTGCATTCAGCATCTTTTGCATAAGCATAGCGAATTATCTTTTTTCATCTCTCATAACCGAATAATACTCGAGATAAGTAAGCTGGGACATTTTTTTATTTATTTATCTTTACGAGAAAAAAATCATGTTTTTTATTCCCAAGGACAAAAATGTAACTGATTTATTTTTATTGTTCTTTTAAACTGTAATTGACTCGTATACAATTACAAGAGGGGATTTAAATTCTTTTCTTATCGTTTTTTTTTCATGCCAGCGTGAGGCGTCGACGAGCCTTAATGTAAGGCTTCCTCAAGCCCCCTTTGTGTATATCCGATATATATAAACGTATGTAAGCTACCATAATACGACACCTAACGTCGGTGAACTTTTAACACCAAAGTGCTTCGACGATCTACTCTACTCTCAAACGGTAGATCCAGTTTAAAATCTCGGTTAAAACTATCCCCTTCGAACTTTGACCCAATACAATTCACTTTATCTGCGTATTTAGTAAAAAAAAAGTACACAGACAGTATTTTTATTCAGAAAACTTGTCAATCAAATATATTAAATTAAAATTATTTTTATTTACATTTCCTTTAAGTATATACAAAGAGGAAAATGCAATGTAAAGAGAATTTTGAGTGAGAATTCAGGAAATTGATCGCAAGGTTGCAAGAGGATAATGACTCGAAATCGACTTCAAACGCGGTTTTCTTTAAGCGACTCCTTTTGAACCCGTCATCTCAGTGATATCTCGGAGACTAATGGACTGATCGAGGATTTTTATTTATTTTTCATAACTTTGGCATTTCAGTGACTGTTGAGTCCGCGCGTGGTCAATTTGCAAAATTTTGATAATTATTTTTCTGAAGAATAATAATAAGAAAAAAAAAGAATTGAACCCATTGCCATTTTGTGGGGGAAAAAAATAAACGAAAACGTCACGCGCAACGATAGCTACGTTCTTGCAGATTTCGAATAAATTCAATTTTTTTCATTTTCTCATAACTCTCCACCAACATATTGACGCGATAACAGAGAAGAATTTAAAAAAAAAAAAAAAAAAAATAGATACTGGAATTCTGAATAGAAGAAGAAATTCTCAAATTTCCATGATATTCGAATTTACTATTCGATCGTTAAGAACCGTGTTCCTCAAATTCCCCGTACAAACTATTTTCTCATGTTTGAACGATGACCTCGTAAGTGAGAGAGAAAGAAAGAGAATCCAAGGAAGTCATTGATTGAGAATTCAAGTCGCGATGCTAAGGGAGAGATTTCTTGGGCACGATCTCACTTGGTGAATCGTGAAAGAACGAGAGACGATAAAATTTTTTATCCCTCGCACGAGGGAGTGTCAAAGAGTGAACGTAGCCTTTGAATTATTTGAATATACAGACCATTTTAGTAACACCACACGCGTCGCAATTTTTTTTTTCTCTTCGATCCGGTGGTCTTGGAGTTGAAAAGACAGTAAGATTTTATTTATACCTGAAAAGATATAAAATCAATTCGATTATTCATAATAATTAAACATATATATTTTATAATAATTCATTGAATAGATTATTCATAATTTCAAGATTAGTTTTTCAATTGACTGTAATATTAATTAAAAGACACATGGTTAGATGTTGAATAGTTTTTTACGAGAGTTACGAAGCGTATATATAAAAATACATGAGCACATTTTGTGGACAAAGTTTTTACCACTTGCGCAGTGAGGCTCGAGCCAGGCGGCTCGTCGGTCATTAATACGAATTAGGCTGTTTAACTGAGGAGAGAATTTAGCCGAGTCTAGAGAACTAACTGAAAGACGCACGAGGCAGAAGCCCAAGCTTCAAAAGTTCAAAACGTGCCCTACGGGATGATAAATTTTTGAACGTCTAGGACTTAATTCTTAATAGTATTATTCGAACTTTTTCAATTTATCCACGATTTTGATTTATAGAATATATTTTAAATATTATTTAGAAAAATCTTCAATTTTTATTTTTTATTTCCGATTTTTTTTTTCATATTAAAAGATATTTAAATGATTTTTTTGCTGATCGAAAAATAAATTTTGTTTTCTGAATCTATACCAAAAGCGATGACTTGAAAATTTTGAAGATTAATTTTGAAGGTACCTGTACGTGGTAACCGCTTCGAAATTCGTCATCGATTCCCCTTCGCGCGCACGTCGTTCTCGGGAGTAAAAGGGGTGGGGGGGAAGTGTATAGAGGGTCGTACGAGGAGCATTGGAACGTCGTGGTGCACCGTTATAATTTCATTCGCTACCGAGGCCAGACCCCTCACAATTTTGCAATCTCTCTGCTCCAGCGGTTGCTACTTTTCTAACACTCTTCTCTCATTTCCTCTCTTTCTCTCTCTCGCTCTCTTTCTTTCTCGTTTCCTGACTCGTTGATTTTTCCACCCTCTCAAAAAACTTGGCAAAATTATTGCTCGTCACCCCAAAGTAAATCCACGTCAATTTCCATAACGAAATACACTGAATTTTCCGCTGTTGTTATTTAGATTTTTTTGATCACACGTTTTTTTTTTGTATACTCCTGTGAATCAACAACAGAAAAAAAGGCGGCATTTTCTTAGCTCATTTTTGTAGCCTCGCTATCAGGCAAACATCTCATTCAGTCTCTCTTATGACATGGTCAAACTCGCGCGTGTATCCGGCTGGCTGGTGGCCAATCAATTATTCATTTGGAACAATTTATTATATATATATATACATACACATGTAAATAGCCGTTTTTATGTAGACGTCAGATCGCTAAGGGTGTTAGAGAGCAAAGTCTACTTCCTCGTCTATTTTCTCGTTTAATACGAGCATATTTGAAGCCTGTAGGTAATGCGAAACACCATAAAAAATTGAGCTATTTCCGCGGTAGAAAAAAATGTCACTTGTGTCGGATATCTAAAAAAAAAAAAAAAACAATCTTCTGCGAATCGTACATCTATGTTAAGCAATGTAATATGGTTATGTACATTACATAAAGTCTGTCTCTGGCTCTACACCCTCGTACGTTATTGCTCGCTTTAGTGTCACTACGTAACTCCGTTACTTCTAAATTCTTTTCCCTCTTTCTCTCTTAGTTGTCTTTGGTCTTACTATCAGGCTCGATAATGTTGACCCTAATATTTCTTTTCTCTCTTTCTCTCTGTCTCTCTCGAGCCTGATTAATGCAGTGCCAAAAACAAAAATAAGATTAAAAATAAACGCTTTTAACGTGTCGTCCAAAATGTAAGTTAAAATCGATCATTTAAATGAATTTTTTAAAGAAATGAGTAATAAACATTCAAAAGTATAAGATGATGTTGAAATTTTTTCCGTTCGAATGCGATGAAATTCTTTTATTTTTCTTCGAATTGAACCTAAACTTTTATGCAGTGTTTGAATACGATTATTGGACGAACTTTTCTTACGACCTAAAAATTAAATTCACTTGAAATATTAGAATCATTTGATCAATGGAAAAAATATATTTTTTGTTGCATTACAACAATGAAAATTTCATTACGTTTAGGACTTTTACAGAACAGTTAACATATTAAAATTTTCAACAGTTTAGTATTTCTTGTTGTTTCGTGATGTCGTGTGTTTCGCAATTTTTCGTGTGTTACGGAATGCTGCCGAGTTTTCCATGCTCGCGTTTTTATTAATCGTGTTTTTTAATGACACTTTTAGCGCTGTGAGGCTGCCAATTGTAATTAATTTTCAGTTAATTGGATCTTCCCGTTGGCAAAAGCATGGACTTGACTGACGACACGTTTCAGCAAAAATGTTAAATTACTCGTTGCATATTTCTCCTGTTTATTTGATGTTTTTATTATTATTTTTTTGTCATAAATAAATTAACCTATTTTGTCCTTTTGTCTGCATGTTCCACTATTCATAACTCGATAACAACTGAATGAATTTCAATTAATTTTTCGCAGACAATGTTGGAAAACAGGACTTAAACTTTTTACACGGTACATTGTTCAATACATCGTGTCAAAAAAGTGTTCATTAAACATTTTCCAAAATTTATCGCCCCTATAAATAAAAGATTAATCATTAATAATAATAAATATTTTGAAAACATCTCATAATTTTGTTAAGTGGCCAAATCGCTCGAGATGAAAAAAATGTATTTAACACTTTTTTCATCGCTTAATTTTATTTTACATCGAATTTTTATGCAACAAATTCTAATGGAAACCACTTTTTTTTCTGTTCCCTACACTCCGGTTGAAAAGACAAACTTTGAGGGAAATTTCTTTGAATGACTCATTAGAAAAAGCAAATAGTTTCTGGTTTCCACCGATATCTATTTTTTTTTTTTTTCATTGCAGTCGTTGAATAATGAGAAACTGACTTCGAATAACGAAGCAAAATTTTTAGTTATTTTGTTATTGTGAGAACGATTTCTGTTGCGCAACTCGATCGAAGCCAAGGACACAGTTAGTTGTTAAATAAAAAGTTGATAAGCATTTATCAACTTTATTTTCACTCAAATCATGTTTTTATAAATATTAATGACCAGTTAATCATTTCATCAATTTTTAATGAGAATAATACTGATAAGGGACAAAAGCCTCTGCTGGATGGGATCTTGATGCAAAATAGTAACCTGTATTGTTTCCCCACGTAGACCTCAATAGATCATCGAAATGATAATTTTATGGGCTCCCCCGAGTGATGTATAGTTTCCGTAATATTCGCGAGAGTATCTCGAACACACGCACTTTGAGATTATCCTTATGGCGAGGAGCTTGGTGGGTCGTTTGATTAACAATTAAAATGTTATTAGCTATTCATACAAAGGGAGGTGGATTATTTTTATTTATTTCTTCAATCTATAAATCAATTGACATTCGTGACCATAAGTGTGTGTAAAATAATGGATTTTTTTAACGATTTTTCTCATTGGATTATTATCCTTCTTTGAAATGATAAGTGGTAATAAATTTTACGATAAATTTATCTATGTAAAAACCTTTCAATCAGGATTGATATTTTGTAGAAGTTGATAAAAATACATGTCAAATATTAGAAGGTCGATTGTAAATAGAAAGACCTATGGATAGGGTTCGTATTTCCCGCTGGGAACGAGAGCACGAGTGGCCAATAATTATTCCGACTCCCATTATTCGAGGCGTATGTACTCGTTCTGGCCTCTTTGGGTATCTCTCGCTCACTCGCCACCACGACCCCCCTTTCGTTTCGTATCTCACCCTCCCCCTCCCCCTTCGCCGCGTTTAATGCTTCGAAATACTGACTATATTACGTTTCAACGAGTTTTATTTGGTGCTTGTAGCAGCAGCGCCCTCTCTGATATCCTCGACAATGTCGAGCTTATCTCTTGAAAGACCGATTTAGAATTTATGCACTCACATTTATTCTGTGTGAATTTAGATTCGCAAAGTTACAAAGTTTACGTCATAATACCGCAAAATTTTCGTCCCCAATGTTTATTTACCAAGGAACAATGGTCTCCGTAATAAATTATCATTTTTATGACATTTTTATTCGATTTCGATGTGTTTTTGAGTTTTTATCGTGCACGGTATCAAAACGGTTAGAGTTAGAGCGAAAAATCATACAACCATTTTTGCAGAGCGTGTAATTATCCACAAAAAAAGGTAATAACACTTTTTTGCTATCTCTAGCGGTTTCGTTCTAAAAGCAATTGGAAAAACGATCGAGTGTTCGTACAGGCGACGTATATACCGAGCGGTTTTTGCGGTGTTTTTTCGATTTGTTTTCAGGACTGATCTATATACAGTCGATGAAAAAACGCGGTCAATGACCTGTGGTGTCGAATATTTCATGCTCTCCGAGATTCGTTCTGTACGTTTTGATATTGTACACGATTTTGTCAACTTCGATAATTAATAGAGAGGAAATCTCGCATTTTTCAAAAAAGATATCGTGACCGTATGCGCAATATTCCGCGCGTATGCTGCAGAAATATTGTTCCAGGAATAATAAATATCGAATTTTTGGATTTAAATAAATGAGTTGTTTCATTATTTTTATCGTTTTATTTTTGCAGCACATGGTGCAGACAGGAATGGCTGCGCCTTACGGTGGGGGTGTATTTCCACCGCCGGTGAATGGTGTTACCGGTGTAGTCGGTGGAAGCGGTGGTGCCGGGGAGGTTAAACCACCCCCGCCCTCACAGGCAAAGGAGGAAAACAATGTTGCACAACAACAGCAGCCTCCCGGTGGTCCACAGGTACAAACAGCCTCGGGTGCGTCGCATCAAGGCGGTGCACCTGGTGCACCGGCGTCCGCAAGTTTCAGCCCTCCGCCGCCTCCCAACGGGGTCGATCAACAGGCCATTGTGAGTATATTCTTTTCATTCCTTTTATTTCGTCTCTCTAATTTTTCGTGTTAACTCGTTTTTCCTCTGAGCTTATTATTTCGTTGTGACTGGTCTATTAATAGGTGCAAAAAATTAAACACCCGTGTTCGTCGAATGAAACAAAACGTTTGTTAATTTGACCCGGTAATTATTATACTTGACGGAAATATGGTCGAGGGACTAACTCGCGAATTTATCAGCCCTCTTCTACGTGCCAGGCATGCTCCCTACTAATAAAAAAACTTTGCACTCACCCTTTTATACCCTTCAACTTTCGCCAAGAAACACATTAAATATCCTCGTCGACACATTCGTTTCATATCGTTAGCACGAACGTCAACCTCGACATAATGAAAATTCTCATATCCCTCTCCACCTTCGCACGAACTTTTTGATTATAACAAATATTCATCGACGAATAAATATTGCTCTACACTGTTCGATGTACAACCGCATCTAACTTTTGTAACCCACCGAGTTTTCACATCGTATATTGGATGGGCAACAACTGATGGAATCCGAAACGAACAATCGTGAGATTTATTACGACAGCCTTCGCCTATACAGATGCACAATTTTTTTTTTTTTTTTTTTTTTTTCCCATTCGATTTCGTATATGGGCAGTTTTTTCGCTGAAGTCACATTTTTGTTTTTTCTTTTGTTTTCAACTCCATCACTTTTGCTCTACTATTTATAGTTTTGAGGCAACTATTGCATTGCATGATGATCAATCGAATGCTCAATTTTCGCTATGGTTTTTGCACCGTTGAAAATACACAAATTGAACAATTTCGAACATATGGCAGTATGTCTTATTGACTTGAAAATATAATTATAACGATAGATTCGCCAAATCGTCAACTGATAAATACGAATTTCCGTAATGACAGATTTTCATCAAAATTTTTCAACCGATTTTAATGCACCTCGTTTCATTACGTGAACAAAAAATTCTTTACGAATTCACTACGTTTAGTTTTTCTGAACCTGTTAGTTTTAAAATTACCACAATTTTTTTTTTTTTTTTATTGAAGATTTTTTAACTATTCAAACAATTGGCTGTAGCTGTCGAATGAGCAAGTCTGGAAGATATCTACGTTGTGAAATTAGTTAAGAATGTCTCGAGGGACAAAATGAGACATAGTGCATTAGAATCGGTCGAGAATTACAAATTATTCGTTGAAAAACATCGATCAGAATCTCTGGTAATGGAAAAATGACTCGATCTGTTGATTGTTTTGAAAAAAATGGTCGTTTTTCATATTTTTTTTTACGTTGATAAGAGGATTGGCGTTGGCTTAAAGGATATATGAACATTGAGCACCCATTTGACCGAGTTTGAAGTACATAGTAGTTCCTTAACTGACAGATTTCTTAAATTGCGTTGAAACCTAAAATTCTAAATCGTCAAATTGACATTTTGCATAAAAAATTTTATACGAGAGATCACATAGTTGCAATTAGCCAATAAAATGAGGAATGTCTGACCATTTCGACTAACGCGGACTTGTTCTACTGTATAATGATTATACTCTCGCAGTGATAGACTCCCTCGATGATCAGACCAAGAGCGAAACCATTATTAAATTCGTTCCAAACATTTCTCCCTTCCTCCAAAACAATTGTTCGAACAATTGTTAACTGAAATTTATTTCTAAGTAATCGGCGTAAAAAAACCACAACCAATTTTTTTTTTTCCGATATCTTTACACCGCAGTTTGCGGTCAGACAGAATTTTTTCTTAACTCCTATCGATCCCCAAACAAACTTTAACTGCGCACAGCTCCATGTTTCACAACTTTTAAACTCGATTTATCAAAGTCGTCCTTCTCAGTGATAAAATACGTGCTCTGACCGCGACCGATCTTTATTTTATTTTATTTTTATTCACATTTTCTTTTTCTTCAACCGACTATTTTCGATTCTACGAATTTAATTTATATTTACGATTTATTACATTTTCTTATTACTATTTTATCTAAAACTGTGATTCATTCATTTTATCGTTTAGTCAGTATTTTTTTTATTTTTTGTTGTTGTTCCTGATTTGTATCATATTTGTTTGTTATTATAAATTTGTTTTGTTTGTATTCTTTTCGACGATACAGTCGGAAGTGTTTCAGGCAGCGGTAGCAGCGGCGGCGGCAGCTGCGGCTGGTGGTGGTGGACAACAGGCAGCAGCAGCCGCAGCGGCATCGACTCCCGTTGGTGGCAACGAGGCCAGTCCCGAGGGTGGCGAATGCACAGCCTTGGTACCCGTAACTTCCGGTACAACGACACCCGCCACCGCCACCCAAGGCACCGATCTCAAAGGACAACCAAAGCGACTTCATGTCAGCAATATACCCTTCAGATTCCGAGATCCCGATCTCAGGGCGATGTTTGGGGTAAGAGTTCTCTTTCAATTATAAAACTCAACTGAATATTTTTTTTTGTTTTTCCAAATCCCATCAATTTTTACATGAATCTGCATTGTAATTTTGAAAATTTTCTATTTTACATCAACTTCAAAGAAAGAGACGTTAATTCATTATTTTGCTGCATAATATTTAACCATTTGACCTATAACTTTTTTTTTTGCAATTTTAAAATAATAAACTAACATTTTAACAACAAATACCGGTTTTTTTTTGTGTGTACATGATCCCAGAATAATTGCACAAATACCACATATCAATAAATAGTTGAATTTCGTACTTTTTCAGAAGAAATTTAGTTTGTATTAAATTACTATGAACATAGGAATGGCAATTTTTTCACCAACTCAATACACTTCAAAGAGTTGTACAGAATTTTTTCAAAATTTCCCGTACGGTCGTTTCTGTTTAAAAAAATAAAGAAAACAATTTGTTTTTTGTATTTTGAAGCTTTTATGTTAAAGTTTGTAATCAGTGTCGTCAAAAGCTTTCGAGTACAAAAGTCAAGTCATTTGTGGAGCTAAGGAAAAATGTATAGCTGAAAAACTTTCACCGTGAGATTGTTTATTCGTTTGAATCAATTATATTTATTTCTCAGAGAGTAATTTTATTTTGGAAGGTTTAGAATCTACTCGAAAATAAAAACTAGGGTTTAATCTTTTTTTTAAACTTGTGTTTGTTATGACGATCACGAGCGCGTAACTTTTTAAAGACATCGCAGCACGAGAACTGCTCGAAAAGTATGGTAATGATTAATGTTTTTGTTTTGCTTATTGCAGCAATTTGGACCAATCCTTGACGTAGAGATCATATTTAATGAGAGGGGAAGCAAGGTAAGCCAAATCGAGGCCAAAAATGGTCGAATTTTGAATACGATAATCATTTCATTACATATCACAGTTAATACGATTCTCGCAATTCATATCCCCGCGAAAAACTTGAATTAACGATAGAATAAAAAAAAATAAAAAAATTATTAAAAAAAAAAATAAATAAAGATTTGTGTAATTTCTTTCATAGCTTTTTTTTTTTTTTTTTTTTTTTTCACCTGACGATTTTATCGATACTAAAAAACTAGCAAAACGAATTTTGTCACAATCTCTCGAGTTTCCCGAGTTACTTTAAACACTTTTTCTCGTGTCAAGAGAAAAACAAAACACAGAAGGGGATGGGGGATCCGATAAGCCTGGGAACTTCGTGCGGTACACTTGACGTATCCTCGTCATATCTTGCGTGATGAGATGATTTTATTGGAAAACGTTTTTTTCCTTGTCACGCTCGTTTTCACTATTGTCAGAATTTTTAACGACGTTCCGGTGAGAAAAGGATTATGAAATGCGAGAATCGTCATTTAAAATTGTTTTGGAAAAAACACTCACGACATTGATAAAATGAATAAGTTTATGATTTTTATTTGTACAATTTACATTTTTAATTATTAAGTAACAATCCATCTTCTTAATTTGATTGAATTCTATAGAGAAAAACAAATTAATTGAAAAAATAGTCGTTCGTGTATTTTCCATCAATTTTAACAGTCTAATTATTATTTTTTTAAATTAATTTACTTTCAGCAAACGCCGGCAACACAAACGCTCAAAAAATCTTCATTGAAAATAGGAAATTTATAGTTTCTGTGTATTTAAGTTCTCGGATGTTAAACAAAAGAAAATTTCCATAAACGATCCCAAAGTTTCAAAGCAATTTATCGAGAGATATGTACAAATTTAGTTGACGATGAAGATTCGACGGTCAAAATTTCGTAAAGTCCCGATCAAACGTATGCGGAACTTTGCAATCAGGCACAAAGTGAAGCTGCACTCGAGAGAGAGTTGTAAACAGAGAGGAATTGAGGAGACGAAACTTTGACTTTGTTCTTCAAACTATGTATCTCATGTTCTCGTGTACTTCCATCACTCAATTCTCTCCGAGAGAGCAAAGTACATGCCCTTTGACCCTCCAATCAAAGAGAGACAAGAACTTTTACAAATTACAGCCATTTTCCTCTCTGTGTACAATGTAAACTTGTGTCCTAAACCCTCAATTGCTTATCGAGACTACACTCTGCCCCCTCATAAAGCTTTCACATTCAAATTCTCTTCTTACGAGGTCTACTTAACACGTAAATGTCTTCCACACATGACTGACGTTTCCTCATCAAGAAGAATCCAGATTTTGATACCTAAATACTCAACATATTGAATGAAACGACGTTTCTTCGTTAACAACTTTCAATTTTTTGAAATTTCGTCCAGAAGGTGCTCGAGAAAGAGGTTTTTTTGTTCGTCAATACTCAAAGTGTTGCCAATATTTTTCGAAATATAGAGATATCGGACTTGACTATTCAATTTTTCAAAATTTCGTCCAAAAGATGCTCGAGAAAGAGATTTTTTTTGTTTTCATTCTTTCGTCAACAGTTGCAGAAATTTTTTCAATAAATTTTATTTTCTCGAACAGACTATGTGAGGGTCAAAAGATTGATTTGGCTGTATCGCAGCATTGAAGTTTTTGAGTATAAATTGGAAATTCTTAGATAAATAAGAACCAGAATGAGTGTCAAGAGATTATAATTGCTTCGAATGGGGTTGAGTTGTAATATAAAAATTCCAAACAGTCTATTATCGACGATTTTTCTTCTTCAACTTCTTTTCTACTCAGAGTTCAAAGTTTGCGTCATCACGACAATTTCTAGAATTTCTTACTCTGCAACAAAGATGTGAAAAAAAAGAGCGAAAAAATACAACGTCATTACGCGGAAAAGGAGTTTGAAATGCAAAATGGAACGCTATCAATATGTATGATAGGCGGTTTTTCGATCGGGTACACAAGTTCGTAACTCTGTGTCACTTGGTGCGGTGGTTCGAGGGTGAGAAGAGAAGAGAGGGAGGCAGGGGTGGAATAAGATTCCTGCAGTAATACATCGTACCGACATGTGGCATCCGGGAGCTTGCATATTCAGGACTACCGGGGAGTTGGCTCGGCTTGCTCTATCGCGTATGCATTCACATATACCGCAGCTTTGATAAAATCCTCCTATACACCAACCCGATAACCAACTACTCCCGATTCCGCCAATATCAAGCCGTTACTTGCAGATTCGATTAATATTGATTTTCAATTTTTGTATTTTATGAAAAAAATACACACACACGCAAAAACAAAGTTCTGTCTCTTGTATATTTTTCGTTCATCGATTTTTTATTAGTAAATTTTCGGTCTTTTAATTTGGAATTTAAAATCGTAAAGTTTAGTCAATTTTTTTTTTAAATCCCAACGACTTAATTTGTGTTAAAATAATTTGTAAATTTTGCAATAGTTGAGGCTTGTTAATAAATGCATATTTTTGATTTTATTTTTTTTTTACTTCTCAACGACAAAAAATTCGTTAGCACTATTCTTAAACGACAGTTTCGATCGTTCGAATAGCTTTACAATTTAGCTCGAGCGTCTAGATCTTGTTGACACGCGTTACTAATACCGGATGTCCACGTCGCGTGTCGCCATTTCTCCCTTCTATAGACTCACACTATGTTGAGGGCTCTAAGTACCAATCACTCGAGTTTTGTTATACGCTCGGACAAATACAACGGTTGATTTTATTGGTGCGCGAGCCACTGTCGAGGTATCGACTTTAAGTGCTGTGTCGACCCAATCTGGACACGTTTATGAGATGTTGCTTTTCTCTGCTACGATGATTTCCAATTTCCGCAGAGGTGGGAGTTTACAAGCTCTGTCAAATTGGACTTTCGATTCGTTTTTTTCAATTTCAAAATGGTCAATTTTTTTTTCTTCTTTTTATCTATTTTCGGCTGATCCTTCAGGCCGGTTTCTTCAAACGTCATACGAGACTTCGTTGAGTAATTCAAGCCTTTTAACTTATATTTCTGATCGTTCGCACTCATCCCTAACACGAAAAGGTGAAAGGCGATCTCCATCAAAGATTTTATACGCCGTTTCGAGTCTTCCTCAAAAATTCATAGTTGGTTATGCGAAATAAAGGGGATTTGGAGGTTGAAACAGGTTGTTGAATATTCTTGAAAGGGCAAATTTGAGAAATCGATCGATCCTTCAAGCGAAGCTATTTTTTAATATATACACACATACACGGATGGATTTACTAGATCGCCAACAAGAATTGTTGACGTACGAAGTGAGGCAGGAAGAAAGCGAATATTAACGATGTACGGAAGTGCATTGATTATCGTGTCCCAACAAAAAGGAGGGTGAAAAGCGTGTGTTGCCGGCGTTTCCGATCCCCCTACATATGTCGTTTATAAGCAAAAACGAGACGAGTCTGGATCACGAAAGATCAGTTAATTTTTATGCGAAATGAATAATCGTATTTTCGCTTTGAATTATTTTGGCTCGAATGTTCAATTTTCTCATTAATACAATTTTCTCTTCACCAGATGTAAGAAATTAGTTTTATTCCATGCTGTCAAAAATCTTGAAATTTCATTTTTCAAGGGATTATCAAAAATTCATCCAGTCTCGTCTCATTTTTCAGTCCATGTTCGTTCGAAGCTATGAAACGAGGCAGGATTATGAAGAGAGAAAAAAATGTTGAGTAATTGACACAAATAAATTTTATTTATTAAACGTTATCCTGCCACGTTACGTTTTCGAACATTTAAATCTTCATCATACCTGCTTTTTTCGTAAATGCTGTTCGTACATATATATATTCACAATTTCAAATACCAAACACTTTTTCATACACAAACACCTCACCCACGTACATAAATAATAATGAAACATAATCATATACACGAACACGCACTTTGACAAGAACAAAAAATGCACAAAAAAAAAAGTACATATATTTATATATATATTGCAAATAACCACGCTAGATTGCGGCAGGTAGATTTTACATTTTTTTCAATTTTGTAAAAGCACTGTGCTTTAGTCGTCATTATTAAATATATATATATGCATATATTTATATATTTATATTGAATTTTCATATATAGATAAATATATGTGTGTATATAAGTATAAATGAATAATTTGAAGTGAGGCCTGTGATACGTACCACCTCGTGCAAACGCTGCTTCGTCAATGTAATTGGAATGTGGCATCCCTCTAATCAAGTGCAGCATTTTGGTCCAATACCGAGACAGCAAACAACTACAAAACACAAAATTAAAGAAAAATATTTAAAAAAAACAATTATTTCATTGCATTAACTATCAGAGTTTGCTGTCAAGTCGTTTCAAAAGCACAATCTCACTCCTCTTCTTTCCAAATATTTGCTTTCTCAAAATATTTAAACCAGTGATTTTGTTTCTGGATCTTTCGAATTTTATTAACTTGAGTTTTTTTTTTTTTTTCATTAATTTGTCACACATTTAAAAATGATTTATTAATCGATAAAATATTTTGAGTGAAACAACGATGAGATTTTGTCCCTAATTTTCAGGATGATGAATAAATTTAATGTAAAATTCACTTTTTTTGTTTATATTTTTGAAATTCACTGCAGTAATTTAACAAATAAATATTTTGAAAAATACGATTAAAAAGAAAATTATATATATATGTATATACAATGTGATTTTTGTGCTTTTCAAACGACAGTTTTTTATCCCTCTCTTTTCCCTTCATGCCAAACAACAAAAAACACGTATTTCGCACTGCATTACGTGGCGAGAGTAACGGGTCACAATTTTTTATTGCGTACCACCTACCTATTGTTCTTTTTCTTTCATTCTTTTTTTATTATTATTATTTTTTTTTAATTATTACAACACGAGTATAATAAACAATATTAATGATAATAATATAACCAATGGTGTTAGTCCTCGTAGTTGTTAGACGAGCTGTTGCATTTTTCTATATAGCTAGAAAGCCTTCCGCATCTCTCGTTACATATATATATATATATGTATAAATTACTACACGAAATTTTTGCCATGTATTCGGGACATCGAAGTTGTTGCCTGAGGAGCAAAAAAAATCAAATAAACAAATGTATTTCGATCTCTTTGAAAAATTTCAAGTTGTTTTAAGACCGGGTTTGAAGCTTTTTTCAAAATTTCATCTTTCATTGTAATTGATCGAATGTTTCGAATTGAAATTTCAAGGTAATGTCGAAGGTACGATTGATTTTTCTGGATTTTCCCTTAACAATCGTCCACGATAGTGAGCTTATTTTCTACTAATCGAGAATAATGATAAAAATATTAACGATCATAATAATAATAAAGACAAATGATAATAATAATCATAATATCGAAGAAAAAACATTGCTTGTGATGTGAGTGAGAGTAAAAAAGAAAAATTGGATTTTTTTTTTCATTTTCCCATACAATGTGAGATGCATATTTTTTTAAAAGACTATTCCTGTGTATCCCATTGTTCACGTCTTCCTAGCATTTTTGCATATAGCCACCCTCTGACATTGTAAAAACTACAACAAAGAAAATAAAAATACTTCGTATCTGTGGATTATGAGAATTTAAAAAATTACAATTAGCTTGAAATAGAAAAAAAAAAACCTTTGACACGCAAATACACCTATTGACATAATTAAGAGGTTGATTTATGAATTATTAATGATGCAAGATCCACTATTACACAATTAAAAATATTGACATGTCACATTGATCAATAGATCCTGAGTCATTCTACAATATCTGCATTAATAACGGAAGTAGCCTTGAAATTTTAATATTAAGAAACAAATTTGTTAAAGAATGAAAAAAAAAGCAAGCACATCAAATGACGGTCAAATGAAACTTTCATCAAATTTTATCCTTTCCTTACACCGGAAATGAGAGATTAAACAAATACATACATAATTATTACACGAATCTTTAAAAACACAAAAAATACAATGAAATTTGAAATAAAATGCATAATTAACACGATCGTTGACACATGTTTTATGTGCGAGTTTATTAAGAGTATTGTCAAATGTGGCGACATGATCTCGGTCTTGAAAACGTACACGCACCCGCACACACACAAACGCACACACACACGCACACATATATATATATATATATTTGTTTTTAATTTTTATCATTTACTCTTGTACAACCACACCTCGTGTATACGTATTTGTTTAGAACGCTTTTACTTAACGTTGTTTGCAGCTTCGGTCACTAATCCGATCACGATCTTCGCTCGCCTCTATTATTTTTATTTATTTCTTGTATTTTTATTTCTATTTTGGTATTTTTTTTTGTTTAACGTACTTTTGTGACCTTTATTTGAATTGACATGGTTCATTAAAATCCTCGCTTGTTCTTCTTACTCGATTATATTCGTGTTCTTGTCACAATGAATTTAGAGTACACAAAATTGATGCAAATCGTGATATAACTTATTTATAATGTTTTATTTTTCCTCCGAGAACCGTAAATGAAAAGTATGGCGAAAAAGTTGGGGTAAATCATTCCCATTGGATCGCTCCAGAGACATTTGATCGATTGACTTATTTTTCGTCTCAATCTTTCCTTCAATCAATTAAAATTTTTTTTTTTCTTTTCACGTATCAACGATTTTTTTACCGCTAGGAAAATAAATAATGATGAATTACGTACAAAGGAAGATGAAAAGGCATGAAAAAAAATAAAAAATAAAAAAATTCTACAAGCGTGTCGAGCTCAGCGAAAAAATTGTGGCACCGAGATCGCGTGTCCGATAACGCCTCGTAAGATCTACGAGAAAGCATAATAATTATATCCATATCTTTCTTCCTCAAAAGCGTTGTGAACTTGCTCTCTCTCTCTCTTTCTATTCCTCCTCGCGCTTTCTCTCCTTTTATCTTGAGCTCATTAAATAAAAGAGAGAGAGAGAAAATACCCGTTGTAGAGAAGAGCACAGAGAAAGAAAGAGAAAAAAAAACAGTTGAGTGCAACTTGAAAGGATACTTTGGAAAATCTCACATAAGTTTGAGGGAAAAATGAATAGAATTGCGCGAGCTATTGAATAATTTTGTAAAGATTTAATCAAACGTTCTATTAATATTGAGATTCATGAGTCGAAGAATTCGTAGTTCTACAATGTCGATCGAAATACAAAAATGATCATTGATTCGTTGATAGTTATTATAATTCTTGCTTCAACTGGAAAACAATTCAGTATTCTATTGATTTAACGAGCGATATAACATCCCCTTTGAAACCAAAGTGCCAATTATGGTCGCGTTTCGTTCTACCATGACGATGTAAAAAAAAAAGAACGAGAGAGCGAGAGAGAGAGAGAGAGAGAGAGAGAGGAAAGAAACGCTTTTATCGAAACTTTTTCATCCACCAAGTTTTGCCATTAAAAATTGTAAAGAGTACTTTTCCCCTCGATCGAGAATACTTCGGATCGATAGGAACGGCGTTAATTTTCTCTCTGCCCCTTCTTCATTTCCCGAGGGCTTTTTTCATCCTTTCTTCGAGGCAAACTCCCAAACAACTTCGACCTCCAATTGTGTACTTTTGCGGTTAAACATTTCTTTGCCACACCACTCTTTCTCGTCGAACTATTCTCAAGAATTTTTCCAATGACGATTTATTTCAATTCGAGCATTCTTTCCACTTTCTCACGATCCCAAACAAAAAATAAAAATAAAAATAAAAAAACAGCCCCGATTCAAACATTCTTGTTGTTTCCACTAATTTTATTACGGTTTGCCATTCAATCCCTCTTCGCAATAACACCAAAAATATATCGAAAACGAAGAACAAAAGCGAGGATAAGAAAAAAGATTGTTAAAAAAGTCAATAAACAGAATAATAATCGCGTCTAGTTCCAGAGATAAAAAGTCGATTCAAATTTGCCAAAATTTATTATTTTCTTTACCCAATTATTGCTCTTATTTTCATTCAATTTTACGAAAAAATGTTAAAAGAAAAAGAAAACAGCCAACAAAAACAAACAAAAATTGTGATACGTTGCTGACATAATTACAATAACAATGAGGTCGTTGAATAACAATTACCATTTGTACTATTATGTTATTATAATGATTTTATTTTTATTATTATAATTATTATGATTATATTGTACATTAATCGATCATGAAATCGTGATCGAGGGCACGATCTGGATCGCGTCTTATGCGCGCCGATCAAGACGACAGTTTCGGTAGGGCGAGTTCAGTTATATACACACACACACCCATACATGCATATATTAATTTTGAATCAAAGAATAAATTAAAAGAAAACAAGAAATAAAAAAAAAAAAAATTAATTAATTAAAAAAAAATACGTTAATAATATTATTTTTCAAAAAATTAATAAAAATCATTCTCATGTACATAAATTCATACATACGCGTAAATATTTAAGTACATTTGTATAAACATAACAAAAACAAGAAAAGTTATGAATATACATACATGTATATAAATATTTGACGATCAAATTATATATTTTTGTCTATCTACATCGATTTATATTTCAAAAAAATATGTATATATATATGTGCGTGTCTCTATGTGTGTGTACGTGTGTGTGCGTGCGAGTGCGTGTATATATACATATTTACGTAAATATATGAATATATATATATACATAGCTGGCCCTGCCGAGCGTGGCAGTCTGTAAGTTGAGTTTATAATGCATGTTGTTTTGTCTGTCCTTGCATGCAGGGATTCGGTTTTGTAACATTCGCAAATAGTGCTGACGCGGACCGGGCACGTGAGAGGCTACACGGCACCGTGGTTGAGGGCAGAAAGATTGAGGTGTGCATGAACTTTCTTATACTTATATATAAATATATATATAAATATATATATTTATATCTATATTCCATACATACCTATAAACAATTGAAATGAAGAGAAAATATATATATCTATATTAATAATAATTATTTCAAACAATCACATATCGATTATATATGTAATATCGACAACATCGTTTTTATCTTATTTTACAATATAATCTAATTATGTTCATATCGCTCATCATCCCACTTTCATACTTTCAGGTATTTCATTCATTTATTTAATTTTTGTTGTTGTTGTTATTGTTAAGCGAACGTGTGGCTGTTTTAGACAAATTGCCACACGCTCGCAGCCTATTTATATAGCTATCGATTTATTCTTCATACGCCATTTTTTTTTCTTTTTTTCGTCATAATAAATAAAGTTTTGGATTTTTCAAGTGATAAAATTTTCTCGAGAAGTCGACGATCCTCGTGAACTTTGCCAATGCAAAACTTTGTATCGCATCTTCAGCATCCAATATTATAATAATAATAATAATAATAATAATAATAATAATAATAATAATAATAATAATAATAATAATAATAATATTCATGTTTGCGCACATACTCACACACTCAAAAGCATAAAAACACACACACGCGTATTGTTACGTTTTTTTATTCTCATGTGTAGACTCTAATGGTTGTCGAAACTTTTTTTTTCCGTATGAATTTGAGAACGAAGTGAACGAGGATCGTTGATTTTTTTCCCCTATTGCTCTAACATTGTAATGTTAGAAGTGATTTCTTTTTTTTTTTTAATAATAGTTTTATTTTTAATCGAATTTTGTTACAATCGATGATGAGAAAATATTTACAAAAAAAAAAAAAAAATGGCGTGTAACTGGAGACTCTCGTCAGCCATCGGACGACGCCGAAACAACCCGCGATATTTAAAACGAAACATATCTCTTGTTGTCCCTTGTAGAACGACTCGCGTGGGCGTTGAGTTGAAAAACAAAAACAAAAAAAAACGATAGATCGTCGTGTATACGATATAAAAAGTGTGAAAAAGCGCGCTGAAGGACGGACAAAAAAACTGAGAAAATAAAGACAGAGAGCGAGCGAGAAAAGCGATAAAAATCGATACAGAGAAAAAAAAACGTGAAATTCCGAAAAAAAAAAGATCTATCGGTTGCTCTGTCGAGAAAGATAAAGAAAGAGAAATAGAAAGAAAATGACAAAGAGAGCTTAAGGGCAACTCTGGGACACTGAGGCGGGGACCTTTTTTGAACCTCACGTCCAAAGTGTCCAAAAAGGTAAGATAAACAAATCGACGAAGGTACAAAAGACAATCCCAAAAATCCTACGAAAAAAAATCAATAATAATAATACAAATAAAAACATATAAATCGCAGGGGAAAAACTGAATAAATAAAAAACATATGTTGCTATTGTTGCAAAACAACAAAACGAAACAATCGATAGCAGGATCGATGAAGTGTATACGAAACTCGCACTGGCCCGCTCTCTCACACGAGATCTTCGCTACCTACCTTCATTTCCGTCACTCACTTTTTTTTTCATTCCCATTGCTACTGACATTTGTTACTTTCGTTTAATTTATTTTTTCGCCTTTTTCTGTCTTATATCTAAATCACTCTATCGATTTTTTATCATTTCATTTCTTAGCTGTGATCCGAATTTTATGCAATAAACTTTCCATTTTCAGACTTTAAATCAAAGTCACGTGTTCAGAAATATTTCACTCAATGAATATCAATATTTCGTGTTTTTCTTATCGATTTATGTGGATTAATTTTTAAAATATAAACATTTTTACATAATTATTGTATAAAGCTTGAAAAACTAGACAAATTAAATGACTTTTCTACAAGTTTCTACAACTGCCGTTGAAAAAAATCATTACTGATTATACGGAGTTATTTTATACTGTTTCGTTAATGTTATTTACTTTTAATCTTGCAATGACAAAGCCCTCGATTTCTATAGAATCTCGATGACCAATGTGTTGAAATTTTTTTTCATTTTCTCATCACATTTATCGCTTACAATTTATACAAATTTTGTATTCGTTTATTCCAAAAATGGACTTTCTTTTCTACTCGAGTACATAATACCACCCTGAACTCTATTTATATGTATGCTCCATTGTACCTATTTTAACGCTTTAGTGTTACTTTTATAACAGACCCCACAGAATCACGATCACGTGCTGCACGTGAAAAAGCGATCCCTATATACGATAATGAATAGAGAACTCTCTGCTCCTCGAATTTGTACTCGAGTTCTCGTAAATATACAATGCCACAATGTTATAGTGGCGAATGTGTGTATAGTATCGAACGTTTGCAAAGGTTATTCCGTGTGACGACAAATCTGACATATATATTTATCGAAATATATTTTTTCATCAATAATTTAATATTTTTCTCGAAATAAATGAACAATTTTATTGGTTTTTTTAAGATTATATTTAAACAAGCTACTAAGTCAATTTTCGTATAGCAAATCGTCACACATTCCTTTGTATTATCGAGCACCTGAGCACCTTTTAAAATCGAGACGATTTAAAAATAATAATGATTTTAATGGCAGTCTAGTTTATCCGAAAGATTTAGCTAAACGCGCGCATAAGCGTGAGAAAAGAAGATTAAGGTAGTCTAGCGATAAGACGTCGCCGCAATTAACCCCTTATTTCAACCGACCAACACCGCTAGGCTGATCTTTATAAATTTTTCACTCGATTACATGAGAATTATTTCGAGCAACCGTGCCACGTAGATTTGTTCCCGTAACGCAGGGTGAACGAGGAACGAGAAATTTTTCATTGTCCTCTTTAAAATCAACCAGCGAATTGCTCAATAGTATTATTATTATTATTATCATTGTTGAACGCAGGGTTAAAAACTCGGAAAATTATGGAAAAATAAAATAGTGAAGAACGTTTGAAAAATATGTTTAGAAACGAGTGAAAATGCGAGGGTTGACGCACGCACTTCCGGTTGGCTTTAATATCCGGGATTGTGTTCCGAGTTGGCAGCTTAACCAACTGACTATAGTTAGGGACACAAACTCTCCCAGATGGAATTTCCAGCCTCGTGAACCCGGTCAAGCCTTTATTTCACACTTTACAAAGCTTTTCGACAAAATTCAGCCGCCGGAATGCAAACCCAACGATACACGAACGAAAAGCACGGAAATGCAAAATCCGAGGACGAGAAGAGATGAGTTGTGTGCGTTGGTTCGTATGTAACCATCGTGATTTCGTCCTCTTTCTATCTCGTGCCTCAGTTCCTCGACTGTATACACCATTCAATCGTCTATTATACTAATGAACAGCCTTTGTACCCCATCGAATGGGTGCTACGTGACTCGTATGGGCTTTGGCAACATAACAAATATTTCAATACTTTGAAATTTCCGCGAGCGTCAATTTCATTTTTAATATCTATACATATCGAGGATTTTTTATATAATCTTTTTTTTTTTTTAATTTTATCAAATGTTCCACAAAAAGTAATTAAATAGAAGTAAAAATCGAACCAAGTTCTAATATCAAAAAGATACGCGATATCGATTAATCATTTGAAAAGAAAAGAAACCCAACGAAACCACAGACGAAGAGAATGAAGTTTTTTGCTCAATCCCCTCCAAGGTCTGTGAAGCAGTTTATAGGACGATGTGTGTTGTTTGTATAATAATTCTCTTGGGTTCATGTGGGCGGGATAGAATGGTGATTTTGATCGATGCACCGTTATTCATGCATGCCTCGCTAATGGGCCAAATCTACGACTCCCATTCGCAAAGCAAAATAGGACGAAGATGAACGGAGAATCGTATATTCGCGTTCATAGGACTGTCGTATTTTACGTCCACGTGTATAGGCTGATTCACCACCATCGGACCTTTGCTTCTTAAAAATTATTTTGCTTTCCTCTAGCTCCAATCAGATAGCGATGATTTTTTCCATTTTTTTTTTTTTTTTTTTTTGCAATCCTTTATTATCTTTCATTATCTTTGGCTATCATTATTAACAGATCAGCCGCATTCAAGAATTTTTTGCACATATATTCAAAATGCTAAAGAGATAATGACATTTTTGGTTGTCCCGAGGCTGGTAACGAAATTTTTAAGAGGTTACACTAAGCAGTTAGAGTGTTATAAAAATTCAAAGTTGCTACAAATTTAGACGCAATAAAATTAGCAAATAACATTCAAAAAAACAAGTTGAAGACTCAATTTTTTTCGAATAATTATGGATACAAAAATATCGTGTTTCACCGTTTGATTCATGAAGATTTCAATATCAAAAGATTTGATATCACGATGACCGTAATATCAGTGAATTACGAATTGTGGGCAATTTTGGCCACGATCCTACCTCTTGGTCATCTCGAAACGAGGAAATTTTTTTTTTATCGCTTTGTCATAATAAAAAATGAATCTTTATGAAAATGGATACCTCACAATAGTTCTTGTTGTAGAGAGAATTTATAAAAGCGGTCCACAAAAAATTTCAAGTCAACCGGTAATTAAATTTCAGAGGAGACAAGAAAAAGATTTCTTGATCTTTCTAAGTTGAGGAAACTGAGTTAACCTGACAACGTAATTGGAAAATTGTTGGTGAATACTTTTTTTTTTGTAGGAAAACTTTAGGAGTTTCTCTCTCGTGTCACCTTAACGATGTGCAATCCTCGCGAGGTTTAGTTTTGGAAATTGTCTTCGAATCTGTGTACGTTTACATACATACATAACAACGTATGCATAATATCAGGATGAGAAAGATAGACAGAGAAAGTTGTTGGAGTTTTAGCTTAGCAAGTCAAATTAATGGAAATATAAAGGAGGAAAGCAGAAACGACGAAAACCCTACGACCTCCTTGTTGGGAACTCGTCTACCGAGATATTTGCTAAATCCACCCCTTCACTGTACTGCAGCTTCGACCCTCGTTTACATCCGGAATTAGAATGACCCGGACTCTCCATTTAGTAAGCTTTTATTTATATTTTTCCCCTAATTCATTTATTTATTCATGTTTTCACCCAATCTTTATAAATATATATCAT
Organism: Campoletis raptor; assembly: GCA_948107755.1. Lineage (NCBI taxonomy): Eukaryota > Metazoa > Arthropoda > Insecta > Hymenoptera > Ichneumonidae > Campoletis > Campoletis raptor. The sequence goes on from OX403624.1 coordinate 5,347,020, forward strand.
CTCTCAATATTTATTTGATAATTATTTCGGTTTTCATTAGGTGCAAAGGTGCTCTCGATGCTATACCTTCTTATTACAAAATAATTATGTTTTTTTAGGTTTATTCAATAAATATATTTAATTTTTAGATTTAAGATTATTTATATATTATTTATCGACGAGTGGAGAGTGGAAATAAAAATTTTCAACGAAATTCGTTATTTCTTTTCGTCTTTAAAATTAATTGGAACAATTATGATCGTGTTCATATTTTTTAAATCAATTTTTTTCAGCAACGTGGTACAGCTATAAACTTTTTTTTTCGAGTGTAAAATTTTTTGAAACTCTCCATTCAATGTTTTTTCAGGTATCACAAACAATATTCAGTTTTTCTGACTGACGAAACTGGACAAATAGCTCATATTATTAATTTTTTACTTAAACTTTTGAAAAAATGCAAAAAGAAACGTTTACTGGATTAATTCTTTGGAAAAAAAATTGAAAATAGTAAATTTCTCAAAATTGCAACGAAATATATTAATCAATCGTTACTCGATTATGAAACTAAATAAACGTCAGTCTTGTGCTATCGAAAAATTGTCCAGTATTAAATAAAATTTTCAAAAAAACTTGATTCACGCAAAATCATACGGTCACAAGTTTACGGCATAATGAATTGCTTCCCACATGTCGTTTTTTTGAAATACATTTTGAAGAATCGTTGTAACTTCGAGCATGACGTTGAACTACTAAAAATAATTTTTAAATTTTTTTTAATTTTGCGTGAATTTCGTTGAAATGAATATCATGTTATGCCACCATTGATTTCTATGTGTAAACAGATATTAGTTAAAAATCATAGTGTATACAAATAAGAGAAATTCGTACGTGGTTGCTCGAACGAGAGTTTAGTGTTGAATTAATGCTTATGGCGTAACTTCAATTTTCAACACTTTAATTAAATCACGTTGAACAGCACGAGCTTGTACACGATAAAATAGCTCTCTTCATCCTTAATTCAATATCGGAACTATTGTTCGTCATTAGAATTCACTGAGTTCGACGAATTGAACATTTACAATTATCGTTTCTTGTATGCTCGCAGTAATTATTAATTTACTCCATGAAAATGCAAACAATCAATCGTGTTAATTGCTCATTCAATATCAATACTACAAATACAATAAAAATCATAATAATTTGAGTAACTAAATGAAGAATCAACGAAATATTTTCAATTAAAATTGAGTTACACTATTTCAAAGAGTTATGCAAGTTGGAAATTGATGAAGAACTGTTTAAAATTAGCGAGAGAAATCATTACATAACACAACCACGTATGAATTTTTCAAAATTATATTTAATTGATGAGTAAATGGATAAATAATAATGTTGTTGTTGTTGTTGTTGTTGTTTTTGTTGTTTTCGACAATTAATCGTTATTCCATTGTTATTATTGACAGGTGAACAACGCAACAGCGAGGGTACAGACGAAAAAACCACCGACAGTTCCGAACGGTAGGTCAAAATCATACAAAAGTTCATTAAATTTCCTCACACTATTCTTCATTAATGAGCACGATCAAAACCCCAAAATTTTACATGATTAATCCCCAAAATTGTTCATTTACGATTCATCCATCAAACTCTGGTAATTTTGTGGCAAAATTAAGAGGGAGGGAGACATTTCTCACGACAAATTTCGAGCTCGATTAGCAAACGTCACCGCGAATGAGCGAGAGAGCAAGAATATTGGCTAATCCGATCCTAATCTCGTTTTAATTGTGTCGGAATTCGAACAAGTCCGCGGACCTGATTCGGATTAACGTCGGCACGAGTTGAGCCAGTCATCAGCTGCATAGTTCGGTGTCTGCAGTTGAGCAAAAATATTCATCCAACTAAAACAGTCACTCGCGATTACTACTTCGTCATTTTTCGTTACCAAGTTTGAACGAATGTTAGTCATAAATATTTTTTTCTCCAAATTCTTTAGTTCTTCTCTAAGTTGGTTGCTCATCGAGCGAATCAATAAAAAAAAATGAGGTCAAATAAAAATAGATTATTAATATTCGGAAATTTGGTATTATTATAGAAAATATAATAAAGAAAACAAAAAAATGTCGATTCGGTCGATGCGAGAAAGTTATAAATAAATTAGTGAAGATTCGGTCAAGCGGACGACAATAATAAGCAATCGGTGATTGGTGCCAAGGGTTTCCCAACATGTGCCTACACGACCCACACGACCCACACGACCAAAAACTCCCTGTTCTATATTCCTCGGTTTATCTCTCTCTCTCTCTCTCTTTCTCTTTCTCTCTCACGATCTCCTTGTGTGCATTCAAGCACCTGGTTAACGATGCATCGAGCACCAATTCATCACTTCTCCTCGCATAGAATCGCCGAGGCCAAAGTGAAGTTTCAACGTTCCAATCTCTAATTATATCCAAATTCATACCAGTCCCATATTCTAATTTCATCGATCTGACTTAATCCTTACACTGAATCATTCATCTTTATAAATTGGTTTATATCGTATATATCAAGCATAAAGTGCACTCCGAATTTTCATAAAGATTATTAATCCAGTTTTGTTGTTTTTTTTTTTTTTTCGTTTTTCAAACCAATTATTCCCTTAGAAATTGCTTGTTAAATTGGATACATACACGGAGATTATTGCAACTGAAAAAATATCGTTACAGAATAGAAATAATGGGCAACCTTGAATTATGGGCAAATTTCATTATGTAGATTGTACAATTGTATGAAAATGAAATAACTTTATTTTTTATCTACATTAAATTTTTTTAAATTTTATTTTCATGAAAATTTACATTCAAAATTCGACTATTGTCTTCCGTTTCTATTCTGTATTGGTTATTCTTATAATGTACACTTTTTAATGAATTTTTTTTTTTTCTCTAAACAAAACCGAACAGTTTGAAGTTGAACTTTATTTTCATAAATTGCATATGAATGAATTTCCATACAAATAGCCATTGGATCGAGTAACTGGATAATTCCCAGGATCGTTGTTGTCCAATTGAGGCATCAACGGTCACGCGAATATCTTCACCCTTCTCAGATACCTCCACATTTTATAACTCATCGTAGCAACTTGCAAGTATATTTTCAACGTTACGTTTCCTTTGATCGTTCGTAAAAATATTTCAAACGTTTTCCACTTACTTTCCATTCCCTCTTCATTTGTTCGTATCTTTTCTTCGCTTCTTTGTCCTTGAAAAATTTAAATTCTCATCAAGAAGAGCTCTCTTCGACTTTGGTTCTCGTTATGATTTTTTATAACTCTCGGCTCTTATCAAAGCATCATGAGAGCTTGAAGAATCTTTGCCCGCCCTTTCCTCCCTCCCTCAATTTCAACCATACTACGACAAGGTCGTTTTTTTTTCTCTTTGACAACGTTGGCGAGTTTCTCGTCAAAGGTGTTTTCACCACCAGACTTCTTCTACTTTTTCAAAACCAAGCCCCTTTTGAACATTCACAAGCTCTACAATTTAATCCCGTTCGAGGTGTCGTCAACGACGGAAAAACCCATTCACACAATTTTCCATTGATCGTATACTCGCAATGATATGGTTTAAAAAAGAACTCGGTTTTAAAACCATCTACCGAGCGAAAACAAATTGCTTTACATGGTTTTCCAAGTCGCAGATGAGATTAAAAACCATTTTATTTCTGTTTTTTCTCATTCACCAATATTTACATCATTTTTTCAACCATAATAAAATTTTTTTTTAAATCGTACTGTGCAATAAAAATGTAAATTTTGTTCAAGAGGTCGGAAAATTGCTGAAGGGTTCAGTTTGGGTCGAGGGAAAAAAAAATTCTCCTTGAAATGATCGTATTGGATGATAGAAAAAAAACCAGGGAACCAGATTGGATCGAGAAAAATCGATCCATCCTCTTGACAGTCAATAATAAAGATCTCATCGTTGTATCCCTCTCTCTCTCTCTTTTTCCATCTATTTCCGGAAACGCATCTCGCTCACGGCACAATCTTTTTCCACCTATCCCCAGCCCTTTTTTATTTTGCTATCTACCCCTTTGGCCATTCCCACATCTTTCACTTGGACTTTATACCTTTTCCCTGAGGAGTATTGCCTCCGAGCTTCCTCTTCCTTTACGATGTATACGAGAGAAAGAGAGCGAGAGAAAATACCCTCAGGGAATTTTTCACACGGCGTACGACGTGTATGAAGCTCCCACTGGCTGATCGTGTTTCGCCACAAATTTATCGTTCATTCTTTTTTCTTTTGTTTATTTCTTCTTTTACCTTCCCTTCCCTAACTTTATTATTATTATACTTTCCACCCCCGAGCTCATATTTCATGGAATTTTTCCAGGATAAATATGATCAGAGCTGCAAGTGGAAGGTAAAGATTTATTTTCCTGATTTTAAACAAACCGTCACAAAATTCTGCTATTCCTAATATATTTTCCTTCATTTTCATGTTTTATTTTGTACTTTTTCACATTTCATTCTTATACAACATTTCTATATATATAGACATTTTTTTTCGTCCACTCGCTCAGCATTCACAAAATTGTCACAGATATAAAACTTCGTATGAAGAAAGGTTAAATGCAGGAGATATTTAAGTACTTGAAGAACTAAATTATTCTCACTATCAACACCACTGTAAATTTCTCTACCGTTTCTACTTTTTACTTTTGTCTCTTATTTTTTCTCTCCCTTTTTATTTTTTATCCCTCTACTAACATCCATGTGCGTCAGCCGAAGCAATAAAGATGCGAAGCGTGCACTTCGTGAGATCCCCCAAGAGTGATGAAATAAAACTGAAAAATCCGTGAGCACCGTGCACACACGGAAAAAAGGGAAATAAAGAATATATACAGAGATTAAAAAAAAAAAAAAAAATGACAGCTCGTTAGCGAAAGGAAACTGTATACCAACATTTTTCTGCACTCGTTTATCCACGAATATATGTAGATGTATACATTCTTTTCACTCTCCATCTTTCTTTCTACCTTTCTTCCTATTCATATACTTCTCATCCAGGTTTTTCCCTCAGCCCCCCCCCCCCCCCCCCCGAGCCTTCATCATTTATGCCAAAGTTCACGTTGCCTCGTTCTCCCTCATTAAAGCTACCATAAATAACCTCGTCAGCAACAGAAAATATGTTGCATTGTGCAGGCTATGAAAAAATTTCGAACTCCATTTTTTGAATTATTTTTCGTATATTCTATTTCTGATTTTTTTCTTATTTCAAAGTTCCAATTATATTATGATTTTTGTTGTTGTAATTGTTCGTTGAAATAACAAAAGTGTCATGCAAACAATTGTTCAACGATCATCATTTTGGAGGAACTTTTGAGGAATTTTCTTGTGTTTTTTTCTTCTAAATACACACTTTTTATATGGAAAAATGTTGGAATCTTAAAACGAAAAAATAGAGACGAAGAAAATGGGTGGAAAAAAAAAGAAACGGGGCGTTAGTGAGAAGAAAAGTTGACGCGCTTGACGAGGAGAAACTGTCGGCGAAAATTAATAAAGCCTTGCGTCTCAGAACTTCCCTTGTCCACTCCCCTCAGTCCTGTAAGAATAAAGAGCTTCGGGGGTGGTTTTGTAAAGTACCCTAGAAACAGCGGCGAGGGTAGAATGCTGCAAGAGAGCCAGAGAGAGAAGTGATGACTTCGAGCTTTATTTCTCCGCTCTCAGACCAAGAGCTTCCTAGCGATTAATTTTTTTTTCATCCTCATAATTTTGCTCAATATTCCAAAAAAAACTGCTGTCCGTTTGGAGCTGTGGTACGTTAGAAAAAAATCTCTTTGTCATTCTTGAAACTTTGTTCCCTCGAGCAAAAAAAAATATATTGAAACATTGTGGAATTTTTTAAACGATACAGAAATTCCAATTATCGAATAATGAGAAAATGACAAAAGAAGAATGGAAAAAAAAGTGCAAAAAAAAACCATAAGCTTAACAATATTTGCAATTTCACTTTTTTTCATGAGTAATTTTCAATAATAAAAATTCAAAAAAATATGACTCCATCACTAAAATTTTATTGCCAATTTGAAGAATCGACGGATCGTAAACACAAGTGGTAAAATATTCGAGGAAAAATATTGCGAGAAACGAAAAGAAATTGGAGGAAATGTTTTCGAGTTTGCACGCGACCATTCGATCAATCCTCTTGAGGATTCTCGTTTCTCACTCTGGTTATATCTACGAGGCTCAAATAGTATTTTCGAAATCGTTCCAACCATTAGCCGCACGTCAAGTGGGAACTCGTCAGCTTTGAAATTGGGGCTCTGGTTTTATATTCGTAAAAACGTATGGAACCAAGAGACAAGTGTGAAAGAGAGCTAGATACGAGATTTGATAAGCGAAACGAGAGAATGCAAAGGGTGGAAAAAGAGAAAAAAAAGTTTTTTTAAAATGTTTTAAAAGCAAAAAAAAAAAGAAACGTTTTTAAGGGAAACACTGTTTGCGGGATGTTCTTTTCAGGGTAAAAGAAAACCTCAAAAGATTCACTATAGAAATAGATTTTCCCTTTTGAGTAATTATGAAGTAAAAGTAGATTTGTTCGTTTGCCGAAAAAATTAATTTGTTGGAAAATAAACACCTGTGAAACCTACTTAAATAAGATATAGAGCAATAGCACAGAATGGAATTTAAGAAAACACCAAAAACGCCGAGAAAATGAACACGAGTGATTGAGTCACGCGAGAATACTGAAGGAGAATAAAAAATTTGCTGGGAAAAAAGGAAATGGGCGAAAAAAAGAAAAGGAGCCTCTCCTCGTATCGTTGTCGTAATAGCTCCTTAGTTTTTTGCTTCGTGCCTCTTTTTTATTTCACCTTTATCTCGTCGATCTTAAAAGAATAGTAACCGTCTATAGATCACTCAACGATATTCCCATTTTCTTTTTTATTCAAAGCTCCATTTGCTCTGCCAGACATTTTTTATCATCAATTATTTTTCTCCATTTCCAGTTAATTGATTTATCATTGTGTAGATAAATCACTAAACGACATCTATTTTCCTTCACTAGTTAGTGCTTTTATAGGCATTTTTTTCATTCCCTCAATCATAACATCAGTTTAGATCATAATCAGTCAAATTCGTTGCCGTGAATTTAAAAATATTGTTTTCATGATTATTCGTAAAAAAATAATAAATTGTCAACTCCAATTCTATTAATACTTTTATCTAATTCTATTCACTTACTCTTCAATAATTAAGTACGTGTCAAATTCTATCGTCAATCGATTCCCCGACATCTCGTTTGCATAAATGCAAATTGTCCAAAAATTCGTGGCATATTTTCCATGGATTTTTTTTTTTAATTTGTTGAAAATTCAAACTTTGATAACTCGCGACGGCTCAGTGTAACCTCTCGAAATGTTTGTTTGTACAATTGTACAATTAATCTGTAAAAATGATCCTTAATTTGATAAGCATTTAAAATAAATCTCTCAACATCCTTGAGAGATATATTGACATAAAAAATAGTTTTTTTTAGGTCAAAGTACAAGTTTGTAAAATAGGTGATGATAATTGATCGGTGTTCGTAAAATAGAATGAGAAAAAATCGCTTTATCCTATGACTGACTGCGTCACGAAAAGTCTTATGTAAAATAGACAATGTTCCTCAAAGAATATGAGGATTAAAGTGTTTCGCCGTTCGCGTATATGATCGGAAAGGTAACGGGAGCAGCAGCAGTAATAAGGTTTTTTTGTTCCTTTTACTTTTGTATGCGAGCTCGAAAAAGCCTCTGGCGTTCTTGTCGCCGTAGCCCTGAAGACCTGAATCGATCGATTCTCGACTCGGGGCCAATTTCCTCGCTTCCTCGTACGTTCAATTTTGCGGGACAGCTCGATTATCCCTCGGGGCATGTAACTTCATTTCCAGGGCCCGCTGACTCGCTTCGTTCGCCTAGCGTTGCCCACTATTCGCCACCTCGTCATCCCCACTATTCGCGTATTTTAACCCTCTCTCTCTCTGCGTGACTTGTCCTTCTTTTCATCTCGGATCCGGTCGACCGATAATTCTTGGTCCGATAACGAGAACAGAACGAGAGAAATGGACCGTTGGAAAAACTCGCGAAACGCCGTTCGGTATAGTGTGAAAGAAGTTGGTCAAATGACGATGAAAAATAAAACAAAAAAATTGAACGCCCAAGTCAATTCCGAGCTACGCAAGAGTTTTGCTTTTTAATTCTGCTCTCCGAATGCATTTTTCTTGTTGTTTTTTCTCTGTCCGCCCAACAAATAATTGTGATGAAAATTTGCATCGATTCCTCACCATTTAATATTCCTATCAAAACCAACCGGAAAAGGCTCCTTGCTGCTGCATCTTGTCAATCTGATCTCCTACACATTTACATTCATCTACTCCATAAGCCCAGCACGTCTGTATAACATTTAAACCCTCCAACCCCCAAGAGTTTCGACCAATTAAACTCTCTAATCACTTGGCTAATAACCGGTTATGGGCACGACGGTACACGAGCCTACAGCACCTAATTGAACCAAGCCCCGTGTCCTCCCCTCCTCCTCTAATTGTAATTGGTTCCCTTGCATACGACCAATTATATTCCTGATTATTAATTACCCATTTCGCGTCTCATCTGCTCACCGCGGAAACTTGGAAAATTCGTGATAAACGTTTCCTCTCATTTCCGAAACATTCAATTCTCCCTGCCCAAATGTTCAATCCCCTTTTTCTTATTTCAACGAACCAATCTCTTTTTCTCCTTTCCAATAATTCTCATTACTTTCAACATTTATCTCTTTCTACACAATTGTACCAAAAAAATTAACATCGTATTTATTAGAGGATAATGAAAGCTTGAAAATTTCTATAATACTAATTACGAATTCGTTTGATTTGTTTTGTTACAGTTTGCGTCCAATGGCCAGAGGGTAGGTGCATCCACGACGTGCCCGAGGAGGCTCTTCTAACTTTATACACCGAGATACGAGAGAACTGCCAGGGTTTCTCGTGATGACGGTGAATAATAACGACCAAGGCGACGACAGTATTTAACGAGACATTTTCAAATCCGTAAAAAAAAAACAAAAGAAACACAAACTCTTTCCATTGGTGATATGAAAAAGTTTTTTTTTCCGGGGGGCTGCTATTACTGCACCATCCCCCCAAACCCCGAGAAAGGTGTTGTTCGAGTCACGGGGAAAAAAAAAGAAACGATAACCTCAGAATTAAGACAACCGACCACAGCCGCCACACCACGACCAAGCAAGCAATTTAAAAATCTATATATACACATATATACTCGATTTATATGTATGTATATATAAATATATTATTATATTTATATTTTCGTGAGATAAAAAATAGAAACGAAATGGACGAATTTAGAAACGTTCATAAAAATGGGCCAAAAATATCGCAACTAAATTAACGAGCAAAACATTTCGTTGAGTATTCACGCTCTATTATTTTTGTTCTTTATATTGCCGATTTTTGGTCCATTTTAAAAAATGCGCGTGTGTCTGAGTGCCGAGTGAGCGAAACCTCCAACACTGCACCCGGTTCAGGCTCATCGACGCGAATTTAACTTTATCATTTATACAAATATCTTTTTGCTTTACTATTTTTTGTTTTTTTTTTTTTTTTTTTTTCATTGTCATAGGCAAAGCTCAATGAGATATTGAAGCTCCAGCCAAGGTGGGTCCATTTTATTTTCACAGGTAATTTTAACGAATGAACTAAATTGTCGTCTCGAATAATTTTCATTTGAAAATTTACCAATAGAAATTATGAGCATTGGGGGGAAATTTTTCATCAACAAAATCGAGTCAGAACTCTTTTTTTTTTTTACCGTCGTTCAGTGTTGGGGGGCAAATTCGCGCTTCGTTTTATTTCATTTTACTAAGCGTAGATGAATTAGTTAGTCAGGTATTATTGGCGATTCAATACAGAGAGGCCAAAAAGTGATTGAGCTATTTTTCATAGTTCGTTATTTCAACAATTACAGGGTTTCACAGTGATTTATTATTTATTTTTAATCATTTATTCACAAACGAAATAATATTTCAATGATATATTCTAAGGAATAAGTTTTTGCTCTCCTATAAGAATTAATGGCAAAACAGGGTAAAAAAAAAAGAAAAGAGAATAAGCGACTGGTGCGTAAATTTAGAAATTAGGTTAAGCAGGCAATTCCATAGTCTCCTAATTGCAAAGTTAGCCTGGAACGTTATGAAGATTAATTGAATAACGCAAAGTTAATCAAGATATTTCACGATTTAATGAGAGAGAACGACGGACCAGGGTGAGATAATGAAAAAAAAAAAAAAATACAAAAAATATCAAAAGATGTACGAATGAAATGCAGAGAACGAACTTTTGAAAACTCACTCATTTTTTTTTTGTCTTCAATGAAAATGTTAACCGTGATAATTGATAAAGTGAATATTTTAAGAAAAGTAACTTATCAAACAAAGTACAAAGAAATATTTTAAGCATTATTTTTTGTATATGTCGTTGTTTGCCAACGAACGATATTATAAAAGAAGAAAACAATAAAGTGAGCCTGCTGAAAAATCGGTATGGCGATTTTAACAAAATAAAACAACAAACGAAGAAAATTCTATATGCAATTATTAGAACGAACGCAGTACGAAAGATCTTTTGATTCTAGCATGCATCTGCATCGTCAGTCAGTGTTCGTGTGTTACCAATAATCTGTCTGTCTCTCAGAAGATTTTTTACTTGCCGAATGCACCAAAAATTTCCATTTCTCTTTCTCTCTTTCTCTCTCTCTCTCTCTCTCTTTTCCGCCCTCTATCGTTCAATTGAAATTGATACGAGAAAAATTATCGTAATTTGTATTCATTCTCGAAAGTTCCTTATCGTAGGCCCATTCATCAAAAGTTATAAAGAAAAAAAAAACAAAAAACAAATAAAAAGTTAACACCAATTCCCAAGTCTGTTGAGATTCAATATTTTTTTCTTACTGTAGTTTTATCGTACGAGGATACGTCAACAAGTTTTTAAAAACTTTTTTTCACCGTGTCTCGCAGAAATAATACGAGGGACAGTGGTCGTCGAGAAAAATAAGAGGGACTTTGTGACTTTAGCACGCCCCGGAGACACGAGCTCTCTGCGAGTCTTAGGAGAAAAGAAAATTGGAAGAGTCGTCCACTCTTGGACGTTGGAGTGGGAAGAAAATAGAAGAGGGTTGAAAAGTATAGATAGAAGGAAAAAGTGAAGTTGCAAAAAAAAAAAAAAAAACAGCTAGACGTTTCCGCCGCATTCCCAAAGTCCGACGTGTGTCGAGCGCGAGAGAATTTTTACCCTCGGTATTTTTCTAACGGTCCGTTTTTTAAGCGTCAGCCTCGACGTTTCCATTTTACTCAACGATCTTTCGCGTTTTCTTTTATTTAAGCCTCACGTTGGGACCAAGAACGCTCTTCTTTCGTCTACGAGAGAAGAGTGCCTGCTATTTTTCTTTCTTTCTTTTTTTTTTTTTTCATCCAACAATTATTCCTACAGTCTCGGTATTTCGGCACATTTAAAAATTTTCGCGTCTCCGACGCTAAATTTATTTTCAAGTACCATTTTTTACCTCTACTTGTACAAATCGACTTGGAAATTGTCTCACTTCCTCACGAGGGAACGATTAAAAAAGAAACGAAAAAATACAATCTTTCTTAGAGTTGGGATCCTTGTTGTTTCGTTGCTCCCCAGCGAACGTCGTTCGATAACCCCTTGCGAGTCAAGTGACGTCGTTTCATAAGATTACAGTTTCCCTTATCAGTGAAAAATATTCGCAAACTCTCGAGGTTCGATATTGGGGACGATGCACTCGTAAAGTTGCAAGCTTTATAGACAAAAATCATCCCCTCTGTTAAAATAAACTAAAAATTGAATAAATTAATAAGTAAATAGGACAAAAAGCGATAGGGAATTTCGAGAATGAGAATGCAAAAATAAGGAGATTCAATGTAATTTGAAAAACTTAAAATTCAAGAAAAAGGGAAAGCAAAGGGAAAGAGAAAGAGGGAGACGCAAAAGTTTCAACGACGTCACCCTGGCGGCTGCAGACTCAGCGATTGGCCATTCATAATAGCTTTTTTGTCAACGTTTATTATACATACACAAACACACATATATATTAACATATATATATATATGTATATTTATTAAAAGAAAGAACGATTCTCGCCTAGTAGCTAGTCTAGGGCTCTCTATCAAGTGGTAAACGCATGAGGTATTTTTCGTACATAATATATTTACAAATCGTATTTATTTATTATTTATTTATCGTAAATTAATGAATTATTAACTCAACTTCGTCTATCCATACAACCAAACTTACCCCCTCACCATTATTGTTGACACTCTATCAAAAGAGAAAGGAAAAAAAAATGCATTCACAAAAAAGAAAATCGTAAAAACGTTTTTTACAAAAAAAAAAAAAAATTATCGATATAACGCCCTTTTTTCACAAAATAGATTACATTAAACTCGATTAATGATCTAACGTCAAAAAATCTATATTTCGTCATGAAAAAAAAAAAGACGTTTTTCCAAGGATAACGTTAATCTTTATTTCCTCGAACAAAGTATCCACGAAGTAAACAAAAAAAACACACAATCCCTTGTGAAAATCCAATTAATTGTTATGTCCGAATGGCATTTTTATTTTTATTTTCTTATTATTGAGAAAAAAAAAACAATGTTTTCGTTTAGTTTTTTTTTTTTTAGTTTTTTTTTTAATGCAACTGTTAATATTGAATCACGCCATATTTATTGAATTGACTTGAGATTGAACACTGGTTATTACTACGTATTTTTATTTATATTTATTTTTCGTTATCAATATATGCATATCTATTCATGTATATATATATATATACATATATATATGTGTATATTTATATTATATTATATAAAATAATCACGGTAATGCGCCACATTCACTGGTTGATGACTGTCTCGTTGACAAAGGCCCGTACCTTGCCTGTGGTTGTGCTTGGTTGTGGTTGGAGCGGTTTTGGGAGAGAATTTTTAATTGCTTTTTTAATATATTATTATTATTATTATTATTATTATTATTATTATTACTACTTTTTTTTTAATTTGCACGTCTCATGTCGTGGCCTTGGCTTGCCTTCATATGAGATTCACCTGTGAACATACTATATATATAAATATATACATATATGTATATATTATATACCTTAATACATATATTTATATATACGTATATAATACAAACATTATATAATCGATTAGCGAATTTTTTCAATTTTTTTTTTCTCACGTTGATCCGTCCGTCCTTGGTTCTGCTGGCATTTGGAAAAAATGAACGAAAAATGAAATAATTTTATCCTGTATGTCTAACACGAGCGATTTACATTCAATGTGTATGATTATGTTTTTTTTTTTCGTTTTTTTAGTTTTTTTTTCTTTCAAGTATTCATAATAATGCAAGAAATGGGCAAAAAAAAAACGTAATAATTTTTGTCGTTTAATCACACTGTTTTTTTAGTAACGCCACGTGAGTGTGAGGCACCAGAGACGGACATGGTAATTTGTAAGAAAAAAAATATTTATATATATACATATATCTATTTTTTTTGTTCTTTTTTTTTTTTTTTTGGAAACCGATTAATTATGGATTTTTTATTTTGTTCCATTGAATTTAATGTTTAATGATCGTGGCACGGTGTGTTAGTTGGCGAGAGAGAAAATGGCCGGGCGAGGTTGCTGCATGCTCCAAAGTGACGCCTTGTTAGTGGTAACTAATTACGAAAAAAAAAAAACGATAATAATCATTATTTCTTTTTTATTTCATTGTGAAAAAAAATAATTATTTACTTCTTTCTTTTTTGAGCATAAATATTATATACGCGAATAATAACCGACATGTACACGTCGTGCATAACACTACTCTGTTTTCGTCTGTCGCACGAGCATCGAAGTACCCTTTGCTATTATATAGTACTATTGAAAAAAAAAAAAAAAAACGAGCAAAACAAAACTTTATATACGTGCACGTTTCTCTTTTTTTTTAGTTTCGAGTAAACTTTTGCGATCGATCGTGTAATTATTCAGCCTCTGTGGTTTTTTTTTTTTTTTTGGTTTTTTTTTTTTTCCTCTTAAGAACGAAAAGAGGACTAAATATAATAATACGTTTTTGCAGCAGTTGTCGTATTCGCATTTTTATCATTAGTTTAACACTATAAATAAATACATATTTATATATATATGTATATATTGGCATTTGCGTAGAGAGTTAATTAGTTACCGCTAAGCGTGCAAGCACCAACCATGCAAAACATAGTCACGTTTTTTATTACCTCTGCCCTCCCTCCCCCCCCCCCCCCCCCACAATTATAATGACCCATAATTTTTTTTTACTGAAACTCCAGGGTAAAAAATAAGTCAAATATCCATATCATTGTTAATAGAGTTCGAAGAGAACGTTTTGTGATATAATCGCTCACTGTACCGCGAAGCTGTACCCGGCAATTCAGCATCGTGTACCTTCGTACTTCCGATTCTGTTCCATCCATTCGCCTCTTCCAATAACCCCTCGTCACACTGGTCTTAAACGTCGTGGAAAAAAAAAAAAAAAAAAAAAAAACAACACAGTTTTCTTTTCTCCATTAACTCATCGTTGAATATTTTCTTTTCAATTCTCTTCAATTTTTTTAATCTTGTGATCTTCATTATTTTTTACATCAAATTTGAATGTTTTTATTGTTTTTTTTTTTTTTCATTTCTTTAATGGATTTTTCTATGAACCCAAATTTGAATTTGTTATTTGAAAAATTGTATAAATATCGAACGTGTAAATGAAACGGTGCACCTCTAATTATTGTTGCTTTATTCGTGAATTATGTAGCTGTCGTTCTAGTGCATCTGTACCGTTTTTCATTCCACTTTTTTTGTTATCTCTCCATTTCTTCATTTGGTTTATTTTGATAGATACCTTTCATAGACATGTCTTTCACCTATTTTTTGTTTTTTTTTTTTTTTTTTTCATGTTATGTGAATACATGACGTGTGGACTTTGCATTAAACCACCCCCATTGCCCCTTCTTTATCCTCGACTAAATAATTATCATAATTACCACTCGCCCTCAAATTTTACCTTTTTTAATTATCAGTCAAAGTTCCACGTTTCAGCGCCTAGAGCGCTAGAGATCCATTGTCTTCTTGTCCGAACCCTCAACGCCTCTCTCCCGCTCTTATTAAACACACATACCGTTGACATTCAACGTTCTTTGGGGGATAAAATCAATCGCGTCATATTTCTTATTAGCTTGATAATCCGTATAATTTCACATTATAAAAAGTAGCTGATGACACAATATGTTGAAAACTGTAACTTTTCATTGATTTAAATTATTCGGGAATTCATTGATTTGAAATAGTTTGAAAGAAAAAAAATAGAAATAACAATTTAACCGATTAATGAAGAAAAAAAACTTGGTGGGTTCTGGTTAATGGTCCGAAAAATGATTCTTACCTTTCAATTATTATTATTGTTGTTATAACTTGTTATTATTCGTTGAAAATGACGTTTTTACAATGCCACGTAGCATAGATATTTCAATCGCGGTACCGCGATCTTTGCGGTCCATCGGAAAAAGGGCGAAGGGACTTACGGGGGTGGTTTCGTTCAAGGGATGGAAACTTGGACTCTGGGGACGAGAGGTAAAAAAAGGGAACGGAGACGATTGAGGGTGCAAGAAAGACTTGGAAGCTGGGATGGGGCGGGAAAGAGAGAGAGAGAGAGAGAGGGAGAGAGAGAGAGAGAGAAAGAACGAGAGGGGTTGGTTTTGCGAGGGAGTCGTACAGAATGGGGGGTGAAAGTGGTCCAGGGTAGGTTTTGCTGGGAACGCCAGCATTTATTGATCGCTCGGAGAGCAACCCTGCCCGCCGCATAACCACCCTCCGTTTCCTCCTTGCTCTTCAACTCCACCCTCTGCCCCCTTCCAACCCTTCGTCTATTCCGTCACCCTCTTGCAGCCTCTCTGTGTTTCTCCTTCTCCTCGTTCTCCGAGCAGCCGGTCGAACCAGACTCGAAAACTCCCTTCATTCCCCGTCTCATCCTCATCGAACAAACTAACCCTTCGTCATCAACCTACACCCACCATCATCCACCATCCCCTAAAACGTAACCCCTTAGCTCAAACCTGAGCTCCAATCATATTAATTACTTCAAAAATCCATTTGACGACTTGATGTTAATCTCATTTTCTATCTTCCGAACGAATTTTCAACTTACTTCCCTCTTTAAATTCTTATTTTCTGACTCTACCGGAATATTTTTAAGTGCAATTCGAACGGACGAGTTTCTAGTTATGCACCTGTTTTTTTTTTTTTGTTTCGAAATTTCGCGTTCTCCCGATCGTGTTCCTCCTTTTTGTTAAAGAAATATTCTTATGATTTCAACAAAAAAATATCATAGACTTGCCAAATCCTTTTTCCTTCTCTTGTCTGCCTCGAACCTAAAAAAGGGAGTTTTGGAGTTGATTAAAATAAATGCAGCGATCGAGTCACCAACGTCACCACCTCCGCCAGACTAACGATCACCGTTTCGCCAACGGAGAACGAAAGAAAAAAAGCAAAAAAAAATTGAAACGACGGAAAAAACAAATTGTAAATTTGGAGGATTTGTTTTTTTTTTTGGGGGGGGAGGAATCGCCCAGGATTGGATTAATTGTTTTGACAGGATACAGGTTGCCAGCGATGCCATGGAGTTGGCTCGGAGCAGCGGCACCATCGGCAGCCGCAGCAGCCGCTGTAGCAGCAGCCGCAGTTACGCCATCACCGGCAGCAACGCCCCTAGTTCTCGCCCCAAGGGCAGCCGCGAGACGGAGGTACCGTCCATCTTTCAAAAATCTTTCCTCCCTTTATTTTCATACCCGTATCGTCGTCTCCTGATTTCTCTTTTTACTCTCGCACCCTCACGGAAAATAATATTATTCGATCTTCCAGTACAATCATTTATTGTTTGTACAGAAGGAATAGTGGAAAAGGAAGGAAACGTAATTAAAAAAAAAAAATTTGAAGCTCAATAATTTTTTTTTTTATTATTTTTCATCCTGCGTTGAAAATTTGATGACAAATTCGAATTTTCGACGTTCCAAGCTCTCGTTTTTCCGTAAGGGTCGCCCCATTTATAATCGAACTCTCTAACAATATTATCTCAGAGGCTTATATTGCCGTACAAACTCAAAAACAACAACAAACAGACACTGATGCAGACAAAAGAACACAAATAATCAAACTTTACAAGCATTCGCTAGTTCTCTAAGTATTTCACGCATTAAAAATCGTGCTCTCTCTCCCTCTCTCTCTCTCTCTTCCTGTTTTTCTTTGTGTGTTTTGCTCTCCCTAATTCATTCTGCTACAGTAATTTTGCCAAAGTAAATACTTGTTGAATGTTTTACATCGTTAAAATACAAAAAGCACTCATCAAAAAATATCCTTTCAAAACCTCCACTAAATTTTAGCTCCGCCTGTGCACGATACTGCGAACTAAACATTCTGAAATATTTTTTCCGCCTACACAAAAAATCTAATCATCAATAAACTCTGCCATATTTTCAGTCTAAAATAAATGTAGATAATTCGAAGTAATAAAAATGATAACAAATTTTTGATCGATCAAACACGGCATGAGTTAAATAAGAATTTCGTACATCTTTGGAAAAAAACAAAAAAACCAATTTAGCTCTACTCACAATTTCGTTATCTTTGCCATTTTTTTTTCTCACTCAATCACACACTCGATCTCGATGTCATTTTCATCACATTTCGCCGATTTCTTTGCTCAACACATTTCTATCGCTCAATGCAACCGCAAAAACAATAACAATAAGAATAAAAATAACACACAAAACTGGCTGCCCATGTTTATGTCGCACTTGACTTGACTTCCAGCAAGACATATTGTCACTCAAGGCACGCACTGTCGATGTTTCATGTTCTTCCTTTTCCACACCACGTGGAATGAATCCTCACGAGTGCCGTTTAGGGCCGAAAAAGAAAATACAGCGTGTTTTTGGCATGCCGGAGTCTCGTGGCTTAGAAGAGGAGAAAAAAAAAAACAATTTTCCAAACCTCTTTCATCTCATAAAATCTATGAATTTTCTTACAATGTTTTCTTACCATTATTATTCACCCTGAAAAATTGTGTTAGCTTGTTTAAGACTTTTTATATAGACCGAATGACGAAACCATCGAACTCCGTTGTTTTCGTTTCTTTCATACACGCACGCACACACTAACACTGTCTGTGTGTATGTGTGAGTAAATTATTTCAACTCACACCCCATGGAATGTGCCTGAATTCAATATTTTTCTTTCTCTCTCACTCTCTCATAAATGTGCATCAACTTGGCAATTAAATTTTGTCCTTATATATGTTTTTTGTTTATTATTAAACGTTCGATTTCCGTTTTGCTAATTTTCTTAACCAATAACGCTCGAAAAGCCACAGAGACGCTAAGGTCCGCCCGGTAAATGGAGTTTTAAAAGGTGAGCAGAATCTTTGAAAAAATTCTCATCGTTACGTTCCTAACGAACACACGTCCTTTGATGTTACAACATCAGGAGTTTCATTAAAGCCAAAAAATAACATGTAACACGCGTTGACAAGAGTTCAATTATCACCAAAGGAAAAACATTATGATAATTAATTGTTTAATTAACGAACAACAGTTTTGTCTAGTAATTAGAGTCGTCGACGTAGACTAGTACCGGAACTATGAGAAAAGAGGGTACGATTACACCGAGGCTGAAGCACATGAAAATTTTGCAAAATCTTGTACGATAGATCGATCGAAATATGTGAAGATGATTATCGGAATCATAACCTATTTCGCAAACGATGCTCAATTTGGCGTTCTTGAAAACGGTGAGATTATTTTTGTCGTTAATTGCGATACGAGTTGTTTCTGTTGGTGGTAATGAAAATCTTACGGATGAAGAATTTCCGCTACGAATTAAATCTCCGTTTCTTAATGCCGATTTCAAGGGTCTCGAGGTTCCTATTATCGTGACGATTGATTCCAGCGAATCTCTTGATTCTTTGGGATCCAAAAATAATATTGATTTTTTTTCTCTCCCTGAATTTCTCGTCCATAATTTAAGAATACGAAACAAACGGTTTAAAAAAAAACTCTCGTCCGTTGGCTCGTTGTTTTCTCGCAATATCGATCTCTGCATCGCTGAACTGGTTGACGCTTCCTCGGTGTTATCCTTCTCCGTACTTCTCAATGCAATTTTTCCTTCGTTCTTCGTTGGTACTCCTTGTTGCAAAAAATTTAGCCCTGTGCTGTTACTCATTGGCACAAGTGATGGCGTGACTCCATTCTTTATTGACTCGTGAACTCGTTCTATCTCTTCTTGACCCTTTCTTGCACCCGGGTTTGTACTCGAATTCGACAATGTCCGATTATTGTTTCCCTTTAACTTTTTCATCTGTGACTGCTTCTTCGAATTATCATTTTTCAATTTTTTCAAAGATTCCTCGTTCTGTTTGCTCGGCCTCTTCATTTTTTCATCTTTTCTCAGCTTTAGAATTCTCAGAAATTCATTACTCGTATTAACATCATTCTATTCGAATTTCTATGCAATTTCGAATTGTCCAAAATTGTACCCTAAGGTTCGTCGCTCCACGTTATCTATCAACCTTCAATATTTACCGTCTCGACGACAATTTATGTACAAATTTAGCAGCGTTGACTCGAATTTCACGACAGTTTAATTTCACTCTTCAAAGTTCCCACGATTGAGTTACAGTCTTGAGGAAAACTTCGCCTGTCACGTACCTAGATGACTCTCTTACCCTCTCCCGTGTAGTTTGAGCCTTACAAACTGAAATGTAGTTTTTCTTCGACTTAGACCCGTAACTTTATGTGTTTGTTTTTTAAAATATTTTTTATTACGAGGTAAAGAAAAGCCCTCGACTATAAAGCCACTGCATAATCCACGAAATTTCGAAGATTACAATGAAATTTATAAAAATCACCAATCATTATGGCAATCGAAAAATTCCGAAGCTTTTTTAAAAAAAGTTTATGAATAATATAACCAACAAAATATACGACTGTAGGATCGAGGCTTTGCGAAATTGAAAGCGAAAAACAAAAAACCAAAAGTTCCCAAGTAATAAAGAAAAATCCTACCCCGGCGAAGTCTGCTGCTGCTGCAACTGTTGGCACAAAATGTTGGATGGACGACCGATGCTGTATGCCGCTGTCTCCGAAGCTACGTCAAAAAACTTCGTTCAAAGAAACGAGGAGAAAAAAAAAGAAAAGAAAAGCGAATCGAGAGGGGGGTCCGTCTGTCTGAGGGAGTTTTTCAATTACAAGGTAGGCCGTCGTGGCATGTTTTGTTACAGCTGCTGCATTGAGAGGAGTCGCGATACAACGTGGACGAGTTGGTGCAGCAGCGAGAGCTGCATTTCCAGGAGCCGGGGCTGCAGCTTTGGCTCTTGCACGTAATCCAGGGCCACTTGCAGCCGCGGCTGCTGCAACCGCCCTCCATCCCTTTGCTCCCGCGTAAGTAGTGCATTTCCAATATTAAAAAAAAAAAACACACAAAAAACTGCCAACGTATTTAATAATCGTGTTTTTCTTTTTTTTTCTTTTCTTTACAGAATCAATAACAAAAAACTCATACGTTCTTGTTTTTTCATTGCTTGTTGCTCACAATGTTTAACACACACATTTCCACATGTTTTTTGTTTCCTTAATCTGTTTGTAGCGAGTCTCAAGAATTTCCTTCCATTTTTAGAAACGAAAAAAAAATCATTTTCTCAAATTCTAATCCACGCTTTTGACTCGCTGCAATAAGTTTTGCACGAGGTTGCTGCTCGTTTGTATTTTACGTCCGTTTTTATTCTAATGCCTGAGCCCGAAATTCACGCACGGCTATATATTTACACTTCTATCTGTATATTTAATGTTATGGCATTTTTTCGTCTCTCTAACAAGCAAATATAAAAATTAAAAAACAGTCAACAAATTTGTACGAGGCTAACACTGAAGGATAATTGGTTGTTTTACCAAATTCTATTTTTTTTTTTTTTATGACTCAAAACGAACCACATAAATACACCACAGAACACTACATTTCACAGTAAATTCGAATTCGATACGATGAAATGAAATGATCGATGAAAAAAAAAAAAAATCAAATATTTTCCCTGAATCAATACCATTCTCTTTGTAATAAAATATTAATAAATGATTTTTTCTTTGTTGTTTTTACAGTGTTTACTACGATCCTTTCCTAGCAGCACATGCTGCGACGCAAGACCCTAACTACAGGCTCCAGGTAAGCCGAATATTCTCATTGACAGTATTTAACGATAAAATAATTATATTCAAATTCAAATATTGTGTAATAGTGTTGAAAATATTTTTTTCAATCAATATTCACGTATTAAATGCATTAATAAAATAAAATATATTGAAAATAATAATGAAAAACAAACAAAAAAATGTTGCAACCAAAACGTAATGATAATCGGGGGATAATATTGTACAGCTGGAATGGCCGCAAACAACAGACGACGTTAGTTGAACACTTTTTCTTCCAGGCTTGCATTAATTAATTATCCAAAAATTGTCATCTCGTTATCACGTCCTTAAACGCAATTAGGATGTTTTGCATCACCGACTGAATGGTTACAAACGAATGAACAATTTTTATCTCACTCAAAGTAATATTTTATTGTTAATAAAAATAATGAAAAACATGTGATGAATTTATTGAATGTTACTCTGCACCAAGCGTTGATTCGTAACAACTTTGTATTAACGAAGCCAAAAAGCATTATGTTCATTCGCTTATCAAAAGCATTTCATTCGTTGATATTTTTTCATTCAACCCGTTAATTAGATCGTAATGTCCGTAAAGGAGAAAAAGCATTGCTGTGAATGCGCTATTACGGTGCAGTGATTCGATGACATAATTCATGTACAGAACGAAAAAAGCTTCGATCCTTTCAACGATCGCACGAATCATATGCTTGAGCGTATCATTTTTTTATCTCATACACTTTATCTCGTTTAAAAATTATTTAAAATTATTTTTCTAAGCGACACAGATTTCAACCCGTACTGAAAAAAATATCCTGAAGAAAATTAAATCTTTCCGTGGAAATAGTGCAAATAAATTTTGTTTTCTTTGCTCGAGCAGGGTGCCGACGGGGTTGATTTTTATTTTCAATATTACCGTTTGTGTTTCAGGCTAAAACGCCCGCTCTGGAGGTAGGAATTACGGTCTGCCCGATTAATCGTATCTCTTTGTCTCTCTATCTATTTCTTATCTGTTTATATTCACTTAATTTTTTCTTTGTTTTTTTTTTTTTTTTTTTTTTCAATCCCGTAACATCATTGTACCGAGAATTTGAGGAGGAATTTTTCGTTTGATTCAACTTTTCAGAAAGATTTATTATTTTTCATTCGAATTGTTAATCTCTCGATTAATTTTCCTCAAGGCCTCGTAGATTTGTCTATTAGAGAACGAAATTAATGGAATATATATATTTACACTTTTTCACACTAAATATTTCGCTGTTCGTTGAAAGTTTATTTCTCCTTCGCTTTGGAGTTATTTCGAACAAAGTTTTTGGTAGCATAGATTTGTTCGTGACTTTTTATTAGCACCCAAATAATTATTTCTTCAGATTTTTTTGAATACCCTCCTTCAAAACTTTTTTCTCGCACTCATATCTCCTTTATTTTCGCTCGTTCTCACTTTCATCCATTTCTTTCGAACGAGACACGAGTCGCACGTTTGAATTGTTTTTTTCAGTTATTATTTATCTTGTCACGCTAAAAAACATATAATATTCCGCTTGGGAACGCTTTCGAGCCTTTTGCTCGTAGCACTTATGGGCAGGCATTAAAATTCCAACCCTCCCTCGCCCTTTCCTTTTTCAAGTCTTATCACTGTCGGGATTTAGTTCATTTTTCTTCGTAATTGACTGCAACACAAAGTTTTGCTCTCGAATTGTTGTCGTTTTTTTTTGTTGTTTTTTTTAATCTTGGTTTTTTTTTCCAAATTAGGAAAAGATAAATAGCGATAGATTTGCGAGAGCAATTTCAAGAGTGGGTAGTGGCATAAAAGCATCAAATTCGGACAAGAGCTCGCGCAGCATTTGAAAAAAAGTCCGAGTTGGACGATTTTTTTCCCAAGTTACCAATATTTATCGAGATATCGTTGAAAACAAAAAATATCATTAGAATTTTTCGAATATATTCTTCAAATAATCATCCAACTAGGACATGAAGTTATTTATAAAATGTCTTTTAAAAATTCCTCACTGTTTATCGGAAAAAAAAACAAATATATAGTTTATAGAAGGACGAATCTGTAAATACGTGGCGCATGAGAACATCCTCAGCCTCACATAAACATATAGCCATATTCCCATAAAAAAATAAGTCCATATAACTCATCGATCGACTTTTAGAGTCGTAAAAATGTTTTAAAACATGGCGAAGCGTGAGAGACCTCGAAAGACCCAATAAAAACGTTGACAAATGTTTTTCCTCACTTTCACAATAGTTCAATTAATCATTTTTTCCATTTATCATGTAAAAAGAAATGTAAATCCAACATTTATGTGATTTTTCATCGCAGTTTAATTTGCTAGGAAGAAGAATTTTTGATTTGGGACTTTTTTTTTCGTGAATATAGAGAGTAAAAGATACGATAACGAAACGGCTCGTCTTATTCTGTGTCCGTGTTTTTCACGACGGGTGGCCTAAAGCGAAGCTCGCGATAGAGTCCCAAGAAGATAGATGGTGGCAGGGAAACAAGGTCACGTACTTGTTATACACGTTCTATGGATAACCTTTTAACCCTCTTTGGTCGTGGGTATATTACCTGTCTTCCATGTCCGAAGTGGCTTCTTCCCCACACCCCTCAATCAAACGAGATTTTCTAAACGGAGTATGAAACCGCGGAAAAAAAATAACAACAAAATTCAAAAACCCTAAAAGATCATTACTACCGAAGAATTTTGTCTACCTTTACAAATCTCACGAAAACATTTTATCCGCGTTATTTCCGGTGTTGTAAACGATTCGATTTTTTACAACCTGAACAAAAGACCGTCGTTAAATCCAAACAAAACTTTCATTCTTCTCCTTACACGTTGATAAAATCCACATCAACGTACATTTTCGTCTCATAACCTTCTGGAACACCACGTTTCACGCGCAAGCTCAGAGTATTCTCCTTGGTATTCTCCCTACCGCAAGTTTTTTGAAAACAAGTGCTCGCCCTCTGGACACTCGGATAACGAACAACCCCTCACACGTATTCTACCATACAGGACCATCTTGCAGCGTGACAAGAATTTACGATTTACAGGAGCCGTATTTCGTGCTCTCTGTTCTACGCCATCCGACAGTTTTATCAAAAATATATATATTTATGTATTTATTGAAAAATACTCAACTATTCTAATTGAATTATTTGCATTACTTCTAATTATCTTTCATTTCTCACAACATTCCTCCTACTCAACTTATTTATCGTTAATTAGAATTGTCGTTATTAATTCAAGTTGAATCTCTTTTCGTAGATTTATCGATGCTGCATTCTTGCAAACATGAAAATAAGTATTCCTCAGACATTGTTAAAATCAGTCCGAAACTTTTTGGCGCCAGGCAATAGTTGTTTTTCTCGTCTCTCTCTCTTTCTCTCTCGCTCATTGTCAGCAGAAACTATCTACGGATACAACTTCCCTCTCCTCCATCTCTTCCGTACTTTCTCTATCCACTTATATCTTCAGGATCATTTCGATTTTGTCTTTTTCTTTTTTTTTCTTTCTTTATCTACGAGTGAAAAGTAATGTTGACAAACAACTTGAGTTTTTCGCACAATAACATCGGGGTCTCTCACAAACACGCATGAACGGTTCACATAGTACTTGAACTTCCCAAATATGTGTTATCAATTATAATTATTGTTATTATTATTATAAGTGTTGATGAATAATAACTATGCATAGCACAACCATATACTATAAAGGTATTATGGCATTCGTGGCATCCTACGTTATTTCAGCGGCTGAATATTATCGAAATACTTTGTATATTACGTGGTCGAAGGATCAGTGCACAACCCCAACCAATTTATCCTGTGAAATACCTCAGGACTTTCATTGTCAGCGACAAAGAGTTAAATACATATTGAAAGGTTTTTATCGATTAAAAAATTAAACAAATAATCAAAGTATGAATTTTATTGAGTCTCCGAGCAATGAAATATGAATTTAATCGTTTTTTTGTATATTTTTCATTGATTTCATTGATAATTAACGTGAAAGAATAATAAATTATTGAGTAAATAATTGAATTGTATTTAACTCATGGTCGGTCTCAATGCTGTATAAATCAATAAATCACGCAGTAAAGTAACAAGCAAACCCTTCACTCAAACGTCATAGAACAGTATATTTATGGTAAATATAGTTGTTTATAACGAAAGAGAAATTACAAGCTCTCGATATATACCGGATTGCTACGGAATATATATATATATATATATAGTGCACCCTTAAATAACCCCTCTGCCCTCCAGCCCTCTTTGGGCGTACTTAGTTGTCTTTCGGAGCTTGCTTGAGCTTGCATGGCGGGTTGTGGTTGTTACAGGCAGCGGCAGCAGCCGCAGCGGCTTCTCCTCTACTGAAGACACCGTTGTCAACGGCACAACAGGCGAGTTACGCCGCGGCAGCGACGTATACAGCCGTAGCAGCACGAGCTTACGGCGCGGCTGCAGCAGCGGCACAACCAGTCGCTGGATACGCAGCAGTTGCGGGGTAAATATTTTCGTTTACTTCTCTATTCTATTTATTTTTTATTTTTCATTTGAAAAGCAACATTTCAATTTTCATCACGCACGTGCTATTCGTCAAAATTACAACGAAATATTATGAATTATTATTATCGTCTGTACTTTACTGTTACAAACTTTTTATCCAGGCTATTTATTTCTAGACCTTTTTGGTTTTCTCTGCACGTATCTCACAACAATCAAGATCGAGTGCAAACTTCATCATCCTGCTTCATTGCCTTCTGTGGTGGCTTATTTTTTCCTTTCTTATACCCACTTTTTTTTCTCCACTTATTCATCCTTATTTTTACGCAATCAATCATACTCACACCCTGAAGGATTTTTACGAGATTATTTATATGGATTTTTGGTGTTGTATTTATCTTCTCGAATCATTTGATGTTTTTTTTTTTTTCAGTTTAATTGCATCGTTTGATCAAATTACATTTTTTTTTCTCTATCAATGTTTATTTATTCACTATTCCATATATTTAACATTTTCTCGATTTTCCTGGCCTGTTGGTAACTATTTTACAGACAATCACGTACACGCGGTCGAGCTTTGCGTAGTCGACGATTTGGAGACGATACCGAGTGTGCTCCCAAGAACCTCGAACTCCCGTCACTAAAACCTGAATAACCAAAAGCCTTTCCACAGTGTTTGTAACATTAATCATTTTTTTCCTCGTCTTCTTATTATCGTTATCCTCTATTTTTCTGTTTCTTTTATCTCTCGAAATCATGCTAATGTCTCCGTAATCCTGCGACATAATTCTTTTTCTTGTATTTTCTGCGTTGCTAATAATGATTTTTCGACCGTGTTCCAGATACGGACGTGAATATGCGGATCCCTACCTTGGACACAGCATTGGTCCAGTCGCCGGCTATGGGGTAAGTTTTCCATTACGTCACATGTTTTTATTCACATTTGCGATTTCTAACCCGATCTCTCGTTTTTCTCTTTCTTTTAAAATCTGTTTTAAATTCATTCAGCGATATTTTTTAATTTCTACTGCTTTACATTCCAATATGAAAGAAAAAAAAAACATATCAATTTATTGCATTCGTCGTTTGATCAATTTTTTTCCAAGAAACGTCACCCAATATCTGTATTTAATCAATCAATTAATGATTTGACAGGCGACCGTGTACAGAGGTGGCTACAACAGGTTCACGCCTTACTAAGTGAGAAAGGAGCAAAATGAGTGAAAACAATGAAACGCCACAAAGAGCCCCGTTGAGAACTACAAAGCGAAACGGCAACATACTCGGCAGATCATGATCACAAATCGACGACACAATCATCGTAAAAAAATGAAATAAAAGAAAGAAAGGAAGAACGAAAACGACGAATAAAATCCCCGATCGTTATGTCAAAGCACAGTCATAGGGGACTAATTTCGACGAAGCGCAACTTATTTATATATCTCTTCGATAATCATCATACATTGACGCATCTCGACACCGAAAAAAAAAAAACCAATTTGCCACATTTTCGTGTGCAAAGAAAAATTAATACCGCCAAACAGTTGAGAGTTCTTGTCGATCTACAAAAATCTATCATTTTTTGTTTGTTCGACGTATCCAAAAGGCGTCATCGTTGACATCCCAAAAATATTTTCGAAACTAAAAAAAAAAAAATTCTCATTGATTATCGAAAAAATTCGCACAATTGTCGAACGGTCGAAGGAAAGAGAGATTATTGATTTAAAAAAAGAAATTCTCGCTCAGTCGGGACGTCGCCAAATTGTAAGATAGTTGTACAATCGTTGATAAAAAAAAAAAAGAACAAAAAAAAAACAAAAAAAAACAAACTCAAACTAAAAAAAAAAAAATACTTTTGCTCTCAGACAAATTTGCATAATTTTCAATAATTTTGTCGTTCGAGATAATTATTTATTCGTTTTTGCGCCCAATTTTAATAACACAATGCAGGCATATAAACCAAAAAGAAAATCACACCCACACACCCACACGTACACAAGCGCACGTTTCTCAGGTCTTGGCTCGAAGTTGTCACGCGTTGTTCTGCTTCCCATTCGAGCAAAAAAAAAAACAAAACAAACAAAACATCCGACTAAAGTTCGAATTTGAATCGCACGTAACACGACAGCTGAAATGAAAAAGGAATAAAAGAAAAAAAACACAATGAATAACTGTCACAATAACAATATGCTCGAAAAAAAAAAAAATGGAAATAAAAATAAAAGTAACAGAAAGATGTTACGGATCCGCGAGAATTTAAGTGTAGCATGGAGAACTTTAGGTAGCTAGATAGCAGTTAGGTACGTGCGTAAGTTGGTAGATTTCTATGCCAAATATGTGTGTAATTCGTTTCGACGAAATCCCCAAAACTTGAAGAAAAAGAATCCAAGAAAAATAAACAAAATAAAACAATAGCCCCCCCCCCTGCCACGTAACTACGTGAGATAGGATTTTAAAGTTTAATAATAAAATGAAAGAAGAAAAGCGAATACGAGGGTATGTGAAATGAACAAAATATAGAATAGAAAACCGACGAAAGAGCACGCACAAAAAAAACTATTTCGTCCAAATTTACGATGCTAATTTAACATTTGAAAGAACAATATTTAACGAATCAACCGTACATAGGTTACTTTCACTAATCAATCAATGTAAAAAATTGAGTGAAACAAATGTTCATTTTGTAATTCAAATCGTAAATTTAGTCGAAAATGTTTTTTTTTCTTATAAACTCGATGGAACGAAGGAATAAAATGAGGGAAACAAAATCACTTGTACGAAACACTAGACCGTATGTACGTACCGGATTCTGGGAAACAGGGTCTAGTCAAAAAACAAACTCTTTGCAACTCTCTAATCACTGTACTCTCTATTATTATTATTATTATTATTATTATTATTATTATTATTATTATTATTATTATTGCCACTAATATTATTAAATTTATGAATAATTTAATCGCAGACATTTTCTTTTTTTTCCATGATAGGCAATCCAGCGAACAAAGTCATTCAGTAAATTTCTTAAATGATAACATTGTAGATAAAATAATAAACGACAGGATAACGAGGGTCCTCTAGTTGCACCGATTTTGTCACGGTGGGAAAAAAGAAAAACTGTGTAAGAAAAGAAAATGAAAATGTTCATATCACCGAATTAGTCTCGATCGTCGTGACTAAGGGGAAAAATGTTTAACACCTCTCGTGTAGGGTGCAGTTTGAATGGAATCAAAAATTTTTTAAGTGCTACTTCAGAAATAAATGTATAGAAAAAAGAAAATCTTGAGAATCTGCAAAACGAGCCAACAAATAATTGACCGTTAAATAATCCATAAAATGAATATTGCACCATTAATTCGACACGATATTTCGTTTTAATTTTTTTTTTATTTTTTTTATGTCATATATTCGGTATCGTATCTGCGCCAGTGGACAATAGGCATATATTTGAATATGCTTAATTGCAGAGTAAATGAATAAAAATATAAAAAAAGAAATAGAACAAGAAAAAACTGTAAAAACATCTTGCTAGCCATGAATCTGTACGTAATTTAAAGGGAAAAATAATAATTATAATAATAATAATGATGAAAATAACAATAACAACTTGGCGTAAGAACGATACGCGGTTACGATAATTACAGTCGTCATCGTTATTTATTTATTTCTCAAGTTTAAGCAATAACGTACATGACACGTTTTTTCTATGACATATAAATCTTAAGAGAAATTAAAATGCCCGTAATAAGTTAATTAAAATAAAAACGCACATACACATACAGACACGTGAATAGAATCTCAGTTATTTAAGAATCAGTAGGAAAGAAAAAAAAACGATAGAAATGGACGACAGGCGCGATGAAGGGTTCTTCCGTCAGAGAAATGAACAAATCGTTGAGAAGAAAACGTTCTTCTCTGATATGGATATTTAAGTTGTTGAAAAAGAAGAAAAATGGTACGCACACAGCTCTGGATGGAGTGAGTGATATAATTCCCCCATTTGGCCCCTGTCGAATTTAACGTAAATATTTTTTTTTGTGTGTGCGTGTGTGTATGTGTATGTGTGTGAGTAAAAGAACGAGAGAGAGCGAGAGGGGCTGGAAAAACCAAAATCCCAAACAAGGATTTAAGTAAATATCACAATAAAACAAAACAATGACAGCTAAGAGAAGAAAAAAGTCATGCAAACGGAAAAAATGAAAAAATTAGTTACGAAGTACGAGAAAAGTTGTAGAAACTAGGCTAGGGAAAGATGGAGAAAATTTCAAGCAGTTACGAAACTTTATGAGGAACAATACTAACAATAGCATCAATACACGATAAATAAAAAGTATACATAAAGTATTCGACTTCCGGTGTGCAACGATAATGTAAATATGAGCAGGAAGGAAACCAAGAGTAAAGCACAAAAAACACGTGACAGTTCAGGCAGAAGATATTAATTGACTAAGTAGACTGTTATCTTCGGCAGACATACTCAATCGTAGGCTCGGATTATTGACATTATAGTATCAACATGAAGATTGAAAATGATCTTGAAAAATTTTATGACACCACTTTAAAAACAATAAGCTAAAAAGAACCCAAAAATCGTGGTAGAAATGATCGTTGAATATTTAAGCGCGTTTCCATAACGCGATAACAGTAAAATACGAGTGAATACTGAATCTTTCCTTTCCAAAGACATTCGGAAATACATTTTTTTGAATTTCTACCCATTTCGAGGTGGCATATGTTGTGATCATTTTGTACGAATCCTCAACTGCCACGATCTACGCTACACATTCAATTACAATTATTTACATACGACCGGTTGCCTCTTTTTTCTCACGCGATTAAAGTAACTAAATAAATGAATAACGCACCATTTTCATCACGTTCAACAATTATCTGAACTCGCAATCATTGTTTCGCTCTGCAATTATTATTCAGGTATGAAAATAATAGAGAAATGGACATTTGAAATTAGCCTCCTTCCCCTCCGCTGCTCCGATCAACCCTTGTACATTGTATAATGTAATTATGATCATTTATACTATTCGTCATTATTACCTCTATCATTAGGATAAAGAATAAATCAGCAGCTAGGTTAAGGTCAAGCTCAAAATGAATAGAAACGCGAGTGCTAAACATAACACACAATTATTGATGCCCATCTTTCAACGAACAAAAACAAATAATCACGTGTTGGGTTTATTATTTTCTCATTTATTTTCTTTCTTCTCGCACATACACAATTTTGTTGATTTCGTGAATCTGTCGGTTGAAACCCTAAGGACATGGTCGGTTTTATTTTCATCGTAGATCGTTCATTCAAGAGGCCTACGTATAACGAGCGGTACAAACAATTGTACCGCGAAACAATAAACTTAAACCTCCCTCTCCAACTCGCATTGGCCTCCTCTTCTCGTCCTCCATTGCAAGGACCAACGAGATTGACTTGTGTAATTGTTAATACACACATACACAAACATTATATTTAAAAAGAAGAAAACAAAAATGGAAAATAATAACAGCAACACGGAGATGCAGAACGATCTTTTAGGACCGTGCCGTTCTCCTCCTACTCCCCTCTCTATTGATATTAATTTATCGTATTTAGCGACTATAAATTTAAAAGAAAAAAAAAAACAAAGATTATTGCAATGTAAAATATTCTCAATGATACGCACCGTAACGATTTAAACTTGGATTTATAAGAACAACAAAAACAAAACACGATCAAGAAAAATAAGATGATGAAAAAAAAAAAAGTAATTAAAAATAAAGATAGAAATAATTTACAAACAAAATACGTGTAGGTAACGAATACATGACTCACGTAATGTGAACGACATATTACGAGGCAACATATCCTAGTGTACGAAGTCAAAACGCTGTCCCTTTAGAATTTGAGCGATTATGAATAACGAGAAGATACCAAAAAAAAGCGCGTGAATCTTGAAAAACGTTTTTCATCCAAAACTATTCTGTTCAATTGAATTTAAAAATTAAATCTTGTAACCTCGTAAATTTTCATAACGAGAATGTTTGAATTATGAATACACGGATCTGACTTCTGACTGGCCACGACGAACTAAAAACATGACCAATCAGAAGCCACTTTTTCCATTCTGACCAATCGAAATAAGCACAGAATATAAAATTACAACGCAAGGCAAAAATAAAAACGTGCAGTATCGTAACTGCATTTTCATGATTCACGCGAAAGTATTTTTTGTCTCTCACTCTCTCATTTAATTTCTTTCCAACGTGCTTTCAAATCTAACCTTAAGATATTTTTCACATTGCACGAGATATACTCGCGCGTGTACCAATAAAAATGGACAGCGTATTGTGAAAATTTCAAATTGCTCGAGTTGAGAGATAAAGATGTGAATGTATTAAAAAAAAAAAAAGGCGTTCAAGAATGTTCCATGATATTGTAGCGTCAACGTATACTTTTGTTTGTATGAATGGGTGTGTGAGAGATAGTGTAAATGTGTATAAAATTTAAGCCCAATACACGTGGGACAAATCTGTCAAGTCCGAATGAGGTCTCGCTTCGAGACAAAACTCGAAACGGTGCACACGCTCTCTTCTAATCGTAGAGTTATAGGACAAAAAAATGTGAAGAAATGAAAATGCAAAAAAAGAGAAAAAAAAAAATAAGAAATGATTTCGTGATTTAACGATTAAACAGCTATGCCACTGGTTATTTATTTGCGGCTTCTTGCAGTGTATACGGTTTTACAAATCAAGTTTTGAGAATTACGTAGAAATACGTAATATTAATATCTACTTGTGATTTAACGGTGCATAGATAGAGGGAAAGAGAGAAACGAAGGTCTCACAGATTGGGCCGTATCGTTTCCAATTTTTGCGCAATACGGGCGTAGATTTTTAAACAAGTCTCTGAAAGTTGGCACAATGAAAAAAAAAAAAAAACAAACTCATACACATGAACAGACACACACACACACACTCATACGTAAACACAGGAATATGAGATTCAAGCTGTACGAATCGATCGAACTTTAGTTGCAAATAATAATAATAATATTAATAATAAAATACGAATAGTAATATAAGGTGTCGATCGTAAAACACCTTTATAATTGTCTGATTTGATGATATTTTCTAAGTCTGGACCAGTTATTAGGTTCTTATTACTCCCATAGCAACTTCTTATGGCGTATTTTCTCTGTATATTGTCAATGTTTATTATTAAATATTTTTCAAATAACTGTTCTTTTTTTTCACTTGTTATTTTATTTATACGTTCCTTTCCTTCCTTGTGTGTAGAAATTATGAACTACCTTAAATTCTCCTTCCCTAATCTCCCATCAAATGCCATTTCTTATTTTTTGTACTTGGACATTTACGAATCTCTTGAAGGTCAAGGTTAACACTATCCGGAAAACGGTTCAATTAATATATTTTTTGTATAAGTATGAGAGATAAAATTAACATAAAAAATACCTTAAAGTTTACTTCAAGTTTTTTTCAACTTTTATGCTGGCTATTTCATGCTATTGAAATGATTTATTTACTTACCTTTCGATGTCTTGTTCCACCTCTCACGGTCTCGTCATCCGGTCGTCACCTGTGGCAAAGCCCCTGGAGTTGTGCATAGTCGAGATCCATTGAACGAGACCCTCACTCCATCATATTTCACTTATTTCCTTCCACTCAATGAAGTTATATTCCATAATAACGATTGTTCTATATTTATCAATGTCAAACTCGCACTAATTGTTTGATTAATCTCACGCACTAGTTCACGCTCCTGTAGCTTATAATTGACACTTGAATTTATCAGAATCTGCGCACGATGAGCTTTGATTTCAATATTTTCACGCCTAACATTTGCGTTTAATCACAAAAGTAATTTGAAAGCTAAAGTGATTTAACATTATGGGTTAGTTCTATCAAGAGAACCGGTTCACGATGTAGTTGCATTTCATTATAACGATCATGCAATATTCATCATTGTGAATCCCGCACAAATGATCGAATTCGCGCATCACAATCCGCACTATCAAGAGCCGCGTCGCGTATCTATTCTCCGAGATTCGACCCGTATCCGTTACGCTCACGCTTCAACTCGATGCCGTTTGAACTTTACTTTCGAAAATGTTCACAGCTAATATTTGTATTTAATCACGAAAGTAATTTTGAATCTAAAATAAGATGCTTTTCAATTTGTAAATACAATTTCGAATATTAACGGACGTTTTTCAACATTACCCGTTCTATCGACTAAGAGCCGCGGTTTATAACGAGAGAAATGCCTACGTTGACAAACAAACTTTTGTCCGGTTAAAATAATTTGAAATTGAAAAACAATTCAATATTAATACTATTTTGTTTAAACTGAAAATCTTGCTATGGCGAGAAAAAAATGATTTCATACATTGAATGAATGCGGACCAATACTAAGTGACAGACAGTGTAACGACAGCTCTAACACATCTTCGTGGAGACCCGAGCATGCTCGCGTTAGTGCCACGCGTGCGTGCGTGCTCACCTTCTCAATATGTTAAGCATAAGCAAGTTCCTAAGAACCGTATACTGCTAAACATAGATGCAAGCGTACTTGTTTCGCGTTGCGCGGTGGGACAACAACCTCGACGACGACTCAGGTGGTCAGGATGTGCCTGGACATTGCATTGCTTACTTTCAGCTGCGGCGGGCGAACCCAGGCTTGCTACGGTGCGCACGGGGCGCGCGAGCATTCGCGCGAATCTCAAAGTTGTGTTAGAAGTGTCACTATACTGTCTGTCACAAACTATCGAAACATTCGTCCTTTTTGTGTGAACAAATTTCAACAGTTCTTACGATGTACGGACGAACCAATAATTCATTCGATTGTTTGTCAACGTGATTATTTTTCTAATCGTATTTATTCGTAAATAAAATTTAGAATTTGACGACTTGGAGAAGAAAAAAAACTATTATGGATTATTGTTGTGTATGATGTATGAAAGTACAAATTAATTCAATTTTTCTATTTGTTTCTATAAAATTATTAATTATTTTGTATGTTGTTTTCTTTTTTTTAAAAGCCCTAGGTTTGTATAGTTATTTTTATTTATTGAGGATAAAAAAGAATTCTACTTGTACCACTATATATTTCGTACCGTAAAATTTATCAGCATCGACGAACGATGAAGTGTAGCGTTGAATTAAAACCAACCGACGCTCAAAAGATTTTCTTAGTGCGTCGTCGGCCGGCGTTCGACCGGTACTGGCTAGCATTATCACGCTCTCCCGCTCGCCCTGCTGTCCCGCGCCCGCCCCACCACGCGCGCTTATCCCCGCTTCTCCCCTTGGGGCGCGCTGGCACGGCGAACGTTCCCCCACTATGCACCAAGCTCGAACGCAGCAAGCACACGGGACTTACGGGACCGCGTAGAACGTAAACAAACGAAACCAAAGACATATCACACAAGTTTACTTCGAACTCTTCAATTTATTTCAATATACCAATAAATAAATTCATCAAATAATAATTTTCGTTTCACCATTCGGCAAATACATTCCATAATAAAATTGTATTTAATAAGCCTAATGGGAGTTAAATGATACATACAATTATACATATAATAAATTTGTTGAAGAGTGAATAATGCACATTCATTTATTTAATAAATGTGAATCAAATCAATTATATTACATTGATAGGCGTAGAGTAGAATACACTTGAAATTTGCATTCGTATAATTTTGGAAGCGTTCAAAAACACAATGAAACCCCTTTAACTACGACCGTAAGATTCACGAATAAATAAATAAATAAAAAATTTCAAATAAGCACATAGCAGTACTGCGTTCATTGGTATTTCATGGCATTATGGTGGTAGTGCCGTGGTAGTATCTTGTACTCAATAGTACGCCCGATGGTCATCTGGGTATCTGGGTGATCGATGATCCCAAATTGAAAATATATTTTTTACCAACATCCGGTATTTCGGTATGGCCAACGTTCAAAAGCGAGAGAAAATATGAAGATGAATACATGTACACACGCGAAACGCAAATGACATCAGTGACAGTTACCTACTGCAATTACGAAATATATAATGCTCCTCTCTAAATTGTTTATTCGATTTATTCACGTCTATCTGTCAGATGTTAGTGGCTGATCGGTTCTCAGTCGTTTGTCAACAGGTCAAACAAATTCAAGAAGTCGGAACTTTTGTATAAAGATAACATTTTGATCGCCAAAAAAAATATAGCGGCATAGGAAAATCACAAATCTCTATTATTATTGCGTGTGTGTTCGTAGAAATAGCTTTGTTTACAATGCTTCGTGTTATCCCGGAGAATGCTTCAATTCTTTAAGAAATCCGGTAAATTTTTATTGTCACACAAGTTCGTTTTTTGTTTTGTTTTGATTTATTTTTTTGTCATAACAATTATACATGTATTTTTGCAAGCACGCTTTGTTATTGGTTTGTAATACGGTAAGAATGAGTGTCTAACCTTTATCGCATTTAATTGTGTTTATGTGTGCACGGAAATCTAATAGTCGTCACAAGAGCTTTTGCACGTTCAACTGAAAATTGGAGTGCACCTTTATTATCCTCATGCTTGCCCAACATTTTTTTCATCTTATGCATCCTTAGAACTATTTTTTTACCTGACTGCACAATTTCACATTAATTTGATCTAATTAACGACTATGAAAGGTTGAAAAACGGATAACTGTAGCAAGTATCAAAAAGCCTAAATCTTTTTCTCGAAATAACATTCAAAAAATTCCAAAACGAAGGTCAAACAGAATAAAAAAAATATCACCTTATTATATTGTTTAAAAAATCACTATTCATTATTAATAACGACGTAAATTAATTTTACCGATAAAATAATTAAATCACTATTTTTTTTTCCTTCTCATAGGCCAAAGAGACAAAGCAAGGTCGAACTTGAGTGTTTTGCCTGTGACTCCCAAAAACCCAACAGGAAATAATGCGTGCTATTCCAATTCGACGAACGCTCAGACAGGCACGTTTTGTAGCCTCGAGGAGGAAGAGGAGGAGAGTTACGAGTCCAACATAATGGACGATCGGACGTATTCTTGTTCTCGGCTCTCTAAAACATTGAAGGAAATCCTTGCGGATAAAGGTGCTCTTGGTTATTTCATACAGTTTATGGACAGACGTGGCTCTTTGGCGCTCATCAAATTTTGGATGGAAGTCGAATGCACTTGCGGCCCGTGCGTCATCAATGACAATGCGAGCCTCTCCCAAGACCCAGAGAAATACAAATTGCGGTCCAGCAGTTTCCTTGACAAAGATTTTCATCAATATGGGCAAAATAAAATAAACCCAGATGTTGTAAATAGTAACGACTCAGAAACAAACGTGAACGAGGTTATATCGAGTAGCCGACGCATAAGCCTCAGGCAACCTGTATCTACTATCAAACAGGATGCCTTCAGAATTTATAATAAATATATCGCCAATGATTCCTCGCTTGCCAATGGTATAACCGATCAAGTTAAGGATGATATTGAGAAATCTCTCCAGTGCGACAATATCCAACCACTCATCAGTTGTTTGAAAGCTGTACAAGCAAACGTGTATAAAACCCTTGAGGATGAGTAAGTATCATTGATTTGTTTTCAGCGCAGTTAACTAGTCATTCGAGCAATTATCCATGGTTGAAACTAAAGAATCATTGCAAAAATCATTCCGATACGATTGGGGAAAATCTATGAGAAGCTTTTAGACTTGAAACTGCAAGGTAGTTGAGATATGTTTGTAGCATGACGTTTTGACTGATTTATGGAATATTTTCTAGCGGCAAAGCAGTTAAATAATCAATATTCTTTTACGACGAATAGCAAAGCAAAAATGAAATTTCAATTCAATCCTTCAAAAGGGAATAAATGTATAAATAGGAAAAAATATCAATGATCCAGTAAAGTAATTGAAACCTTACTTTTTCCCTTAGATATGTAAATGATTTTTTGAGAAGCGATTCCCATTGTAAGCATCAAATCGACGTTCTAACGAGCGGTGACGTTAAACTCTCCGATATACTGTACAACGAAACAGCATTCTTTTATTTTATGGAAGTAAGATAAGATCCATAAAGCATGAATAATTATTTTAACAATTACAACAGTAAACAGTAACGATATTGTTTTTTCTTAATAGTTTATGGAACTTGAGAACAAACGTGAATTGTTGGATTTTTGGATGACAGCGGTTAATTATAAGCAAAATTTGTTGGAGAAAAGTTCCAGCCTCGATCCCAGCGAGGCTCAAACCGATGCTCTCATTATTTACGACAAGTACGCCCCAACATTGTGCTTACTATTGATTATTGTTAAGATTATTATTAATCTTATTACTCATGACAATATTTTTCTCTGAAGGTATTTTAGTCTTCAAGCAACGATGCCACTGGGGTTCTCTGATAAAATTCGTTTCCAAGTTGAGCAAAACATTTGCCGAGAAGGGGGCGATGGACCGCAGCCGGACTGTTTTGATCGTCCTTGCATTATTGTATATAATTTCCTCAGTAAGGTAATACTCACTGTTCTCGTACAAATTTCAATGTAATCATCGAAAATCCTTTATTTTCACTTTCATTGCTAACGCAAACACCCAGGCACATTGACATTTTTATCTTCATATCGTTTTCCTAGCCGTATAGGAAATAATTTTTATCAGTCTTGCTTTAGATAACTTTCAGCAATACTAAAGAAAGAAACATTTTGTGAAAATAATCGCAACATTTTTGAGGAGTGTTACAAACGAAATTAAGTTTTCTGCCCCAAATTGTGAATTCTCTTCATTGTACGTTACAGCACTACCTGCCTGCATTCTTATCTTCCCAGTTGTATTATAAATACTTATCTGAACTCATCGGGACCATTCAGAGCAGTGCTTGTGCTAGTCTTCAACAGAATCGTATAAGGAGAGCCGGTAAGCTTATTCTTATCTCAAAATTTGTATGAAAATGGGTGTCTACTTTTACCATAAAAAGGAGAGATGGAGAGAAAAGGGAGGGAAGCGTTGCATACATTTTACACATTATTCTTCTTGAACGTACCGTTGACCATGAAAATAAAAATAAACGTGAATAAATTATTGAACGATGCTCCGAAGGTTCCGATTGCAGTAGCGAAATAAGCACGTTCAGTACTCAAGAAACAACAATGAGTGGACACATCGAATCGAGCCGAATCGACAATGAAAATACTCGGAACAATAATGGGAGCATGAGTATCGATACCAGACAATTATATGATCCAGATTCTCTTTGGAGACGAGCAAAGAGCACGTAAGCACATTCATTTTTTACTGTACCATTTTCGCAAACGAAATTCTTGGATTATTTCACTAATTCCTTTTTTGACAATTAATTACTTTTTTCACAGACTCAGTGTTGGTTATGTCGATGATATGGGGAGATTCGTGACAGAGATTGAACCTGATCCTCGAAGAAAATATGGTAAGACTTAAATACGTAATTTTTCGTATTGATACTATCAGAAGTGGAAAAAATACGTTTGACATTCCGCAATTGTTAGATACATTTTATTTTCAACCTTTTCCGCAATTCACCAGTGGTTTTTTTCAGAATCTCGACTGACGCGTGCGGTGAAGCGTTTTATACACATTGAACAAGATAAGGTGAGATAAGATTAATTACGATGGGGGGATAATGAAAACAAAATATTTACCCACTCGTAAAACTCGCTAATACTATATTCATAATATTATTTTTACTCGAGTAAGAAATGTTTTTTGTTATAATGCTAACAGGCGAAAGAGGAATTGGCATGGAAAATAGCGGAGATGATAGTACGCGAGATAACATCTCTGACGCTGGGTCATCGTGACGTTTCAACATGATGGAATATGTTTTTTGGCTATTACGACATGACTGGCTATTTGTAATTCTGTTGCCAGAATAGCGGCTGATGAAATCGAGTCTTCTGTGACAGGAACAAACACAAAATGAAAACACGATAAAAGAAATCGATAACTGAACGAGGATAAATTCCTCGTCCACTGTCGGGAAATTGAAGATTCTCTCAAAATAAACTTGATCTACTTACACAAGCACGTACTTGCCGTGCGGAGAGCAAAGCAAAACAAGAATCAAAGTAATCAAAACCAATTAATTACTCGGCTTAAGTAATTCAAGAATAAGATGATTAATCGCTCGTTTAAAATGATGAGACAAATTGAGTGATTAAGATAATTAAATGCATAATTTTTGAGTGATTGAGAAATATTGATTACTATGTACGATGATACGTTTTATCGATAATAGAGGAGAAGTGGTAAATTCGTCTCGAATTTAACCATCTACTTAAGTGAGATTATACGATAGTGTCTAGTTCGTTTGTTTTTTTTTTTTTTTTTTACATTAATATTCCATTTTATCGTGTACGTTTGACGAGATTGTTTATGTTTGCGTTGAAGTATTTTTATTTTTTTTCCAGTTTTTTTTTTTCGTTTCAATGACTATTATATTATTTTCTTGATGAAATGAAACAAAACATACATTTTCTTGAACCATGACAAGTTAAGCGTACGAGAAGTTTGTACGGCAATCACCACATCACGATTCTCATCAATGAAAACAGAAGTTACGTTGAATATAGTTTCTTATTTTATTTTTATTTTGATAAAAAAAAAATCCTAGTTGTAACTTTTAAAATTATCGTCGTCTTCGGTGCTGACACGAACGAACAAAACATTTTCCCAGTTACGTAGCTGCGTGATTAGGAAAACTTCTCTAACAAGTGATAAATAATATTTTTTTAACATTTTAAAGTTTCAGTTCAAAATATATTGTTGTTCATTATAAAAATATATTACAATGACGTTTTTGAACTAAAATGTACTACAATTCATTGATGTGTGTCAAAAAATCTTCCCACGAGGCTCAAAATTTATCACAACGGAAAAGAGGAACTTGATATCGGATGAAACATGACATGAGGAAAATTCATTCGAAAAAGAACAAATTGTTGAACGTAAACAAAAGAATATATGATTGAGATTACTGAAAAATTAAAATTAAAAAAAAAAAAAAAAACGGTGGGTTTGCCCAATAGTTGCAACCCATTTGAGGTCTAATTGATTGCGTAGCTGCCTCAACTGCGATGTGCTAATGTATCAGAATAATAATGGGGAAAATTGTGAACGAAATAGATGAAAAAAAATTTTACTATTTGAGACATCGATATACGAAAAAACGAAAGACGTTAACGTGTGTATATGTATAAATAGATTTATATATATATATATATATATATTTTTCGACGTATGGCTTTTTCGGATATATCGCCGAAGGTGCTTGTTTCCCCTGAAAAGTAAATGAAACGGATCTAATGGCAAGAAAGAAAAAATTCTTCCTATCGAGAGCGGAGTAAAAACGTTATTTCTTTTTTCGATACTATTTTGTACATAACGAAAAACTCTGTACAATTTACCGTAATATTTAAGTTTGTCGAAAACAAAATACGAAAAAGAGTATTAAATATTTTATTTGTTACTTTCTATTTTATGCAAAAATAAAATATTTGCAAACATACGTGGCTGAGTTTTGAACAAATCTTCACAAACATGCCCTATCAAAATATTTCAAAAATAATAATAATATTGCTATATTACAAAAATTGAACACTTTTCATATTTTCTAGTATCACAGTAATAGTTTTTATATCTGTATTTTAATATTAATGGAAAAAAAAAAATATTGCAATTTCAATTGTTTTATCTTCAGATTCAGAGAGATGACGATCCGTTTATACTCGTGTGTGGGGTATAACCGTATTTCGGAGTCAATAATGGCGAAGATTCCGATAAGTCAGTGCTCTCGTCTTCTTTTATCAATTTGTTGAATCCTAATTTTTTGAGACACCATTCCGTACGTAATTTTTCTCGCTTACCCCATCGACGGTACACGAGAGAATTGAAGAATGCTTGCAGTGGATTTGTCACTGCCTAAGAGGAAAAAACAGAATAATTCTATTGGAACAATCCAGTATCAAAAGTATTGTTATAATGATAAAACAACATACCATAATATACCACAAAGTAATGATTACTTTAACCGGTAATTGGAACCACAGAGTCCACAGGAGAATACCGTTGATTAAATTAGGTACCCAGCAGATGTAATAGACGATATTCGTGAGGGCGAATTTAAGCCTAATCGTTTGCACGAGTTTTCTCTCTCGTCCGGTTACTTGAGAGAGACTGCAGCTAACCGCGTTTTGTAAATTTTTCGTAGACGATACGTACAGCACAGGATTTGCGATCATCACAGCTGCCAGTAGAACGTACGTAGCACAGTAATTTGGCAATATTCGCAATACAGCAGTTGACAGAGACGTCAAGTTATGACAACTGTATTTCAACAAAAAAGACGATTGAAAATCACTTGAACATATTGAAGTTTGACAATTGACAAAATATCATGAAAGATATATTGTAAACTACTCACTTTGCATCAGGAACGTACAAAATGGTTAAACCAAAAGTGGTTAGTACCGCAGGACAGATCCAAGCGATAGCGTGATAATAGGATAGATGTCCAACTCGTTCGCCGAGCAAAAGTTTCATGTCGTAAGCATAGCAGAAAGTCCAGATCCATGTGGCCATGTAAAAGTATTGCGTCCAAGCCTGGAAAACTCTTGCTCTCCGTCATTCCAATTTTATGACCGTATCTTGGTGCCGTTGACTCTAATCTTGTTTAATGGCTGCCAAATCTATTGATTTATCGGTCGAATGCTTAGGGAATAAAAATCATAATATTTACCGATGAGAGAGCACAAAAAACGACGTTTGAGGTGTCGTCCTCCATGGGCATAATGCTTTTGAAATTCATCCATAGCGCTGATCTAACAAAAACCCCTACAAGAATATCAAAAAAAGAATTCAACTTTATTCTCTCAAATCTTGTGCAAAATCAATGGAAATTGCTTTTCATATACTCACCCAACGATGCAAAGAGATCGGCGATTGCTAAACTAACAATAATATCTCTTCCCCGGGAGGCTGAAAAATTTTGACACCTATGAGTCCATGGGGAAGTCTGACGAGGAAGAATCTGAGAAAATAATATGATGGAATTTAGAGGTATAATGCCCTTGAAAATTTGAAAGCCTCGAGAAATACAAATTGTAGGATTGAAGAGTTACCTGATAAATAGCTCCAAGGATTCCCACAGCAGAAGAAAGCATGCAAACTGTATTGTAAGTATCAGTGTTGAATTCTTGCATAATAATCACGGCCATATCGGTATTGTTATTGTGATGACAACAAAACGTTTGTATCGTTGGATCGGCCATTTTAACTTTTGTTTTATTTTCCGACTATAAAACTGGCTATTTAATATATTTGTAACCAGCGCTGACCAACGTATGCGAGAGAGAGAAATAAAGCGACAGGAGGGAGAGTGTACATCCACGCGTGTTCCTTTTGAAGCAACACACGAAATAAAATGCGGCGGGTACGGTAAGCCGGCAACTATCTTATCTCGCGGTCAGCACTTTGGCTGTAAAATAAGATACACACGCACAAACTTGTAAGACGACGCGATGAAGTTCTATCTTGGCAAACGAGTGCTATAGCACCGAGTATTGAAGAAAAATTAAAACACTTTTGATCCCGATCAAAATCAACGCACGGATTTACAACTACAACGAAGAAGAGAACGTTGACTGAAGACGACGCCTGTTTCTCGCTTACACAACACTATATTGCTATCCTGATGTACTGCGACTGCTGCGTGTGTGTGTCAACGTACTTTTTTCAGTGTTTTTTTTTTAATATTTTTTTTTTATTCTCCTCTCTCCATGGCTCTCTGTGCTACGGATATTTGAAGAAGCCGTATAAAAGCCTTGAGACTGAATGCTTCCCGCGTTCTCGTCGAGTCGGTATGTATGTACAGATTATGCGTATTTAATATATGATGTACTAGCTATGCAGCTTTACGTATACTTTATGTATACATTGAAATAGTAAAAGGAAGATAATTATAGAGAAAAGACCCCTGTCACTTTGCGTAACTAATCGTAGGAGTAAGGATCAGTGGGACTTGTAGTAATCATCGTACGATAAATGCTCAGTGGCACATTTTACACGAAAATGTTGTTGTTTGATGGTGCCTCCAAAGTCTCGGTTGATTTTTCATTTCGGGAATTATTATAAAAAATTAAAATCCAGCAAATGTTAGAACTTTTTTGAACTTTCTGAAATATTCGAATTTCAATGTTACTATCAACTATTGAATGCAAAACTTAAATCCGTAATTTTGGAACGATTTCGCTGAGAAAGAGATAAATGAAAAATAGATGCACGATTTTCTCGGAATTTCTTGCTGTTTTGAGAAAAATCAAACTTTATATTTAACGTTATATTTCTTTTACTGATCGAGCATCTGCGAAGATTGCGCATTTATAATTGACCTTTCTTCGAGTACGTGTTATGATAATGAGAATTCATGGAAAACGGTTGATGGCAACTACGGTGCGGTGAGCGTGACTACGAGTACAGTTTATGTATGATCTCTCGGTGGCTTTGCTTAAGTTAGTTCACGTAATTTATTACTCATGTTTACGAAATCGCCACGTACTTATTCGGTGCAATTTTTTTTATCATGTCGATTGTTTTTATCGTATTTTTTTGTCTAAGTAGAACATCTGAACTGTAAGAACAACTCTATTTGGAATGATATTTTGCT
Organism: Campoletis raptor; assembly: GCA_948107755.1. Classification (NCBI taxonomy): domain Eukaryota; kingdom Metazoa; phylum Arthropoda; class Insecta; order Hymenoptera; family Ichneumonidae; genus Campoletis; species Campoletis raptor. Next base: position 5,391,526 of record OX403624.1, read on the forward strand.
AGCGATAATCATTATATTTTTTTAATGAAATTCGAACTAAACTTTTAACGAGAAATGAATGATCATCTTTTCGTGTGATGTATATTTTATTTCATTCGGAAAGTGAAAAATGATGATGAGTTTCACATTTCTGATTATCCACATATAATTGAGACACATAATTATACGCCGTAGAAGTATTGACCGAGTTGAAACAAGGAAAAAAGAATTTCCATAATTTACTGGGATTCACAGGAGATATATATATATATATTTTTTTTTTTTCATTGACGTTTTTCACGTCACGTTAAATAACGATGATGCAGCGTAGAAATAATCTTTGTGATCAGATGTCTCTCGACGAATATGGCTCGGAAAGTTGACAATAACTGAAAAACGAAAATGAATTTACATTAATTAATATCAACATGTAATTCATATGATGCAAATCAGTTGCGTATTCAGACCTTAACGGATTTAGAATCGGTCCAGTTTCTTCTTAATTTTCTACCATTATGACCACACACTGGTTGTCGTGCAGGGTGAAACCTCTGGGGCACCAATTTCGACTGCTTGGTCTAAATCCGATATATACTCGGGTAGGATGTGGTTCTGATTCTGCGTCGAATGTGTGACAATTGACCGATACGTTAAGAGTACAAAACACAACAAGAAGAGTGACCATCACAATAGAAAGGGTACAGTGTCCAAGTAAACCCTTCATATTGATTACACTAAAAAATCGAAGTTAGTCTTGAATAGTAAAAGATGAACTGAATATTTAGTGGCCGATACGAGTCGTGAATTTTTACCGGTAGGTGTGATGTTTTCGAGAGATCACTTTACCATTTATACCAAAAATAAATCCATTAAAATTTTTCGTTCATTGTGTTTCCTCCGCCATGCGCAATGGTAAATAAATTAATTGAGTGGCACCTAAGAGTAACGAGCGAAATAGCCTGATAAGGAATGAGGTCGTCATTAAATTCTCTTATTTAATTATTTATATATCATTATTACCATTTATTTTTTCATTATTTGATTTTTTTTTGGCTGAGAAATTCAGTGTACATAAGCACAACGAAGAGAGGTATAAAGATGAAAAACACTTCTTTAAATTTATGTTTTTGTGATTTTTATTATAGAACCAAGATCATTTAATTATTGAAATAGGCGCCATTGTACACTTGTTGCAAGGGATGTTGATGGTTCAAAAATCATTATATCCAGCGTAATTTCACTGCAGATCTATGAACGTTATATGTCCTGGTGCATGAATTTATTTCCTCCTGTATCAAACAATAAGCGTATCGTGATTGAGGTCCACATTTATTTGTGAATTTGACGCAACAAGTTAATCGTAAATTCGTCGCACTCGACCCAATAATTCAACAAAAAATCGTTACGTTCTTCACACCCGAAAAGCAAAATTGGATAGAAGTAAAAGATGAAAATAAAATATAGGAGTCCTTACATGCGAACGCGGCAATGCCCATTACTGTCTCTCACCTGCCCGTTCGGGCAAGGTGACTTGACGTCATTAACTATTCCATTTTTAACACCCATGGTGATGGTACTAAATAACACTAAAATTATTGCTATTAGGCCGTAGAAAGTGTAGTTCAAACGTGGTAGCTTCATTCTTTCACTACTGCAATGTTAGCAACTACTGGAATGAAAGGAAGTCTCGTCTAATAAGACTGACAACAAGTTTACCTCACACGGAATTTTGTCTATTCCGTTAGTGTGAATATTCTTGCTTATTTATAGTAGCCTTATCTCACACGTAGATTGCGCTTATTGCTTAAATTACAGTATCTATACCGGAAACCGGAATTTACTGGTTCAACGCATATCGAAGGACAGATTGCGAAGTAGCTCAATGAAAGCCAATGGTTTGTACTCTCAGTTGTCAATGCGTCGAAATTTATTGAAAGGTAAACATTTTTTGTGGTTTTTACATCAATCACTTTTATTCTTTTCTCAACAAACTGATGCAAGTAATTTTTGTTATCATTACTATAATATTTTATCAAGATATTAACTAAATGGCAGAAATTATGGCTCATAAAGCGGAAGTAAACTTAATGCGACATCCCCATCGTCGTCATTTGTTCAAACAGCCAGATAGAGAAGAAGTAGTGTCTCATACGTTAATGTATATTGAAAGGTACAGTGGAATACATTTTTATATTTAATGTCATTTCAATCGCCTGACAAAAGAACTGGTATTAAAATTTAAATTTTTAGCTCTAAATGTTGATGTTGATCGATCAACACAACTGACGTACGTTCTCGACGATTGTATACTGAGTTCAGTTTTGTTTTAACACAGGGAAGGAAATTAACTGTAAAATGTATAGTTTTTATTTTCAGTAGCGCCTTCGGGAGGGTCGAATAATAAATATTTCATCCAGTTAAAAATTAAAAAGCATGTGTTTTTATGATGACTTGGTAATACCATAAATGACATAATACAGATCCATCAAACGAATTTTTACAGAGTAATACAGTAAAAAGTATAAAACGATACGAAGTAACATTAGTTTCACGTATTGAACACCGTTTTACAATGTGAAATTCTGTGTATGTTTGGGAATAAATTACAATGCAAAGTGTTTTAATTGAAGAAAACATAGTAAATTTTGCAATTTAGTTTTCGAATTTTTATTGAGGTTACGGTAGATTCTAATTTGTAACGACAAGAAATTTCTCAGAAGGTCGTAGTAGATAATATTCATTTGTGCTGATTACAATTCTTCATGTATACCTTGCAACATTTCATACACTCTTGAATATTAGGAAAAACTATTACGGCTGATATTTTTTCTTATCTTTTCTGAATATTTTGTTGTGAGCATTGTCAATTTTGCAATTCATGCACATTGAAATCCTTCGTTTTTATCTGTACTATCGTCACCTTGTCTTTAATTGTTTTATACCTCTCGTTAATAACAATAAATTGATAAATGAAATAATATTCTATGTATAATATTAAATTTCAATTTCTTCATATGATCTGATGGCAAACCGTAGAACTCTAATTTCATATTTTGGTTGTATGATTCTTTTCACATGTTATTATTATATTTAAATATAACTGCAGATACGATTGTGTATATGTCCAAATTATTTTTGACCGAAATATCAATTATCTTAAAGAACGCGATCGAGGATGAGAGGATATTCTGCTGTTTCATATTTTTGCGATAGACATTGAGTTTTTAAAAAATACATTGCAAATAATAATTTATCATAGTTTGAAATTCGAAGAATACATTCAATCGCATTATTTTGTAATGGGATACACAGTAAAATGACGGATGTACAGATTTTACCAGTATAAGATTTTACAACTTTCATTGTCATTTTTGAACATCCACCACAAATTTTTGTAGATCATATTTTTTTCGTGCATTGATACAGAAGCCTTACTTTATATGTATATTACAATTGCTTGTGCAAAAATTACCGTTTTGATTGCGCAAAATGAGTGTCGCTTGTAAAATCTCAAGGGCATACGAGTTGTCAGGATTCGTAGACTGTAAGCATGTTTCGCGTACTACACACCAGGACAGCAGACACTCAGAGAATCTCTTCGCTCGTTCTCTAGATGCAGGCCTCACCCATAATGTGGGTCGAATCTGACGAACGTTCCCCGACGCTTATTAATGAATAATTAGTACTAATTAATAATTATACTTCGTTTCTATGAACGTCTTTTTTCCTGGCATGATATCTCAATTCCTCCTGTATCAACAAAAAGCATATCCGCATCGAGGTCCATATTTATTTGTGAGTTTCATTCAAGAAGTTCATCATAAGATATTTGTCCCACCCAAATCAGTAATTGAACGAAAAATGTTTAATATTTTCACACCCCAAAAGCAAAATTGAATAGAAATGAAAGATGAAAAAAATAAATAGTAATCCTTACACGCGTTTGCGGCAACGCCCATACTCGTCCCTCACCTTTCCCCTCGGGCAAGGCACCTTGACATCTTGCAGTATTTCACAATCAACAAAGATGGCAAAGGTACCAAGTAACACTAAAATTATTGCCATCAAGCCGTAGAAAGTGTTGTTCAAGCGTTGTAGCTTCATAATTCTCTACTAATGCGATGTTAGCAAAATACCGGAACGAAAGGAAGTCTCCTCTAATACGACTGACAACCAGTTTGCCTTACGCGAAACTTTGTCTTTTCCGTACGTGCAGTCAATGTTCCTGCTTGTTTATTGTAGCCTGAAACCACACATAGATCGCGCTTAACGATTTTATTACAATATCTACATGAAAAACCGGAATCCTGCGTTACTACGTAAATCGAACGACCGATTGCGAAGTAGCTCAATTAAATTCAACAGTTGGTGAATGCAGTCGTCAATTCATTAAAATTTGTTGAAAGGTAAACGTTTTTTGTGCCTTCAACATTGATCACTTTTATTTTGTTTTCTTTTTAACAACCTAATACAGGTCATTTTTGTTATCACAAATATAATATTTCATTAAGATGTACACCAAATTGCAAAAATGTATGCCTCATAAAGCGATAGTCAGGTGGATACGATTTCGTTATGGTCGTCACCTATCCAGGCACTAAAAAATAGAAGAATCAGTATTCAAAATGTGCATATATATATTGAAGTGCATGATGAAGACACATTACTGTTCAATGAGAGTTTAATCACCCGACGAAAAACTGACGTACATGAAATATTTATATGTTTCCATGGATGCAAAAGACACTGAAATTGAGCGTTTTACTCGCACAAAATAAATGGCGTTTGCAAATATTGAGCGTGTGTCAGCATCGTCGCAACTTGTAGACGATAAGGATTTTTACCTCACGGCTTTATCACGGGGCGACAGACTTGCAGAAGATCTCTTGCCTGACCCGTTGGACACGGGACTACTACAATGCTATTCGCAAATGAGAAATGTCCTTCTTCGAGTGATGTGCCTTTACTGTCATCGGTCTCTTGGGAGTGACCAGACTCGGAGGCAGTAATTGTTGCCAGAACGGCGAGGACGATAAAAATCCTTGACATGTTGAAAACAAAAGTAGAAGTGACCTGCGGTTTGTTTGGGTTTTACGTCGACGTGTCAACGAAAAACAAATAAAATTATTTCAGCCTACGATTTTTAATCAACTGTCATTAATTTCAATAGTGACCAATGACTTCTTTGTACGGATTTAATTCCTGACGAATGCACTCTTGCCTATTTATACAAAGTCCCGAAGTCTGGCGAAGTGTGAAGCATGCAATTTTACCTCAACGAGCTCGTATACAGATGTAATAGGCGATTAAGTTAATTGTCTTGTTAAATACATTCGAGTTCCATTGCCTGGGTTTTCACGCTCAAGATGAGATTGACAAATTGCGCACTTGTTGCTGAAGATGAATAATTAGAAAAAAAAAAACAAATTTATGACATACACCCAGTCATGGATGTATCCATAAAATATCATATTCACAATCGCTGGTGAAGGGTGCTCGGTCGGTGTGAGACTTCGATGCATGATCGTCCAAGTTAAGCCACTTCGGGCAAGAGCAGGACTTGGTTGGGTGACCACTTTGCCATGCATCACCTCGTGCATACATCGCTGATTGAGAGATAGTTTTCCTTAGTTTCTCGTCGATGCTAACTATAAACTGAAACTGTATGAAAAAATAGTCCCTTTTATAGGCCCCCTTTATATAGGCATTACAGTATAGTGCAGGAGACAAAAGTTTCCGTGAGCAATATTCTTAAGGAGCCTCTCAGGATTACGGACATTATGTGAAGTGGAGGAAAAATAGGTTTAAACTGTTGGAATGAGCTTGTAAAAACGCCCAAAAATACACGCAGGAACATATTATAATATTTGAAAAAAAAAAAACCAATAACATTATGCGTAATGACAGGACTTGTTGAGCTATTTTTTATACATTCAGTAAATAGTAGATCGATGGAAAAAACTGGATTTATCGTTTCATTTATACGAATTCACGCGCTATCTTTAAGTCTTAATTGGCAAACGTTTATATGAAAAAGTGAGCTCAATCGCTCAATTTATACAGGTGTTAATGTCTAATTCTGCGTATTAAAATATTTTTTAAATAATTTTATTCCAAGTAAACAGTATTATGGCATCAAATTACAAAAGAAATCATATTCGACAGCTGTTTTGCAACGACGATGGTTATAATTATAACCATTAATTAATGAGAAGATACGTCTCGACGTACGTATGTATCTCGAGAAATAAAAACTTGACGAATTATCTAAGCAAAAATGGCTAAATTTCAAATAAACTTCACTGAGAAAATATAGTTGTTGGGTCGAAACAAAATGTATGATAACCACGATAGTATTATGATAACGATGGTATAATTATACTTCTAGAGAATAAATATTCTTTTATACGTTACAATAACTCATGCAATCCAAAGAATCTCTTTGAAAGGAGCAATTAGTTGAAAAAGAATAGAATATTTTTTTCGATACGAACTGCCGTTATAGCACGTAATTGACTCCAGACTGTCCCAATGGATTTCGGAGTGATATTTATCAAAATATTTGAAAAAAAAAACAAAAGAATGCTTAATTCGGTATCGACTTATCATACTATTTATTAGGGAAACTATGTCTACAGAGGAAAGAGAAAAGGTAATAAAATAATATAACTCTCAGTCTCGTGCAATACAGAAAAAACAGTTATTTATTATAAATTAATATCTCAGTTACAAATTAAACAGCGTAACCCTTCGAGCCGCAGCCTGCTTGAGGCTGAGTCTCGAAAACCCTTGATATTTAACTTGGAATTTTTCAATTCACAATTAAGTGATACTCAAATCCCTGGAATTGTGTGAAATCTAAACATGTCCAAAAGTCGACGTTAACATTTTATAAATTGCCAATGAAGCAGTGCTCGTTCTCGTATAGATCGTTTTTACGCTTAGACTATAATAAAAAATGAACACTTTCCGGAAGGAAGAATTTTGAAGTTTTCATCTGTTTTTCCAGACATACGACGCCAAACATTCTTCATTACTGTAACAAAAATGAATTTATCATTAATATCAATAGGCGATAAATATGTTGTGAACCAATTATGTTATTAAAACTCACCAACATTAGAACACGGGCCGGTTTTTTCTCAACTTGACGCCAATATAACCCAACATTTGTCGTTGACTAGCTGGAAACCTTGAGGGCAGCGCTCAGAATATCCATGACGCCATCCGGACCACGTTTTTTGGGCAAGAATTACGGAATGTGGATTGAGCGGGTTACAATACACTTCCGCGATGGCAAAAAGGAGTATAGCCAGTAGAATTAAAAGGGCCGAGTGTCTATTCGAAGCCTTCATTTTGACGAAAAAAAGAACGAATTCTTGATCTTTACAGTGCGAAGCTAAATTTAGTAGTCACTGCCGACAATACGGAAGATTTTTTCACCGCTGCTTTTGTTCTTTGTACGAGAATGACTCCTTTTATACGAAAAATAATTGCTTAAAATGTCCCCCCTCATTAAATTCGAGTTTCACCTGTACCAATAGATAATCTGATGAAACGGGCACCGTGAAGAGCGACATGAAACGATAAGGAATAGAGCTTAGATCCAATTAGTCAAAGCGGTTTATTGGCTCACTATATGCGGCTAGCAACAAAATGTGACCTTGATGCATGAAGAATTTTTGCCAACTTGAATTGTGGGAGGAATAATTTTGTCAAAACTATATGTGTGAACAATGCATGTATTTAATAGTTTAGCGATAGAAGTAATAGTTTTCTTTAAAAATAACATGTGTTTCGGTTCTTGTCACTAAATAAAGATTTACGATAAAAAATGTTCCTTGTGTTAATCTGTTTTTCCAAAAATATGATGCCAAACGTTCGTTATTACTGAAACAAAATGAATTCATAATTGATATCGATAGACAATGAATATGTTATGAACCAGTTGGATTATTAAAATTCACCAAAATTATAATAGCGCACCGTTTTTCCTCAAATGGAGATTATTTCAATCCAACATTTGCCGTCGCGTAGCTCGAAACCTTCGGGGCAGCGCTCAGCAGGATGATCTTCATGCCATTTGGCCCACTCTAGACGCGCAAGGTTTTCATGTTGATTCAACGGGTTACAATGCACTTGCGCGATAGTAATGAGGAGTATAGCCAGTAGAATGTACAGAGCCGAGCGTCCAGTTGAAGTTTCCATTTTGAAAAAAATAAATAAAGAAGCGAACTCAATCTTTAGTACGAAGCTAAACTTTTGCTGTACTTCTTTTCGCTGTACCGTTTGCTCTTTCTCCAAAAATGATTCTTTATATACGAAAAAAAAAAAAATCTGATTCGAATTTAACCCACAATATATTCCACTGACACCTGTACCAATAGGAACCAATAGGTAAACAGTACCAGGGCGAGGATCGTGAACAGCGCGTGACATGATAAGGAATGGATTTGAAATCAGTCTAGTGGCAGCGATTTATTGACCCACCTATCTGCTGACAGCAAAATGTGACCTCGATGTACCTTAAATTTTTTTCCCACTTGTTGACGCTTCAAAAAATAATTTTTCTCTTAAGGGCATTGTGCAAACAATGCTTTGTACAGTAAGGAAAAAAAATGGTTGAAAAGGATGATTATTTAGTTGAATAAGTCCAACTAAATGTTTAGTTGGTTAGTATATTGTTGGACGTTTTCAACTAAAAAATCGTCCTTTTCAACAAAATTTTTTTATGAACAAGGCAACGAACTCATCCGATGATGCATGAAGAAATAAATAAATTGTCCACTTGAATACAGACTTCTTTCTCTTCACCATCTGTGAATTCAACGATCAAATTATATATATTCTGTCTGTTAGCTATGATTTAATTCATAAAGATAAAGCTCATGCGTTATTTTATTTCGGAAGAGTAAATAATATCGAAAATTGTCATCCATAGGCACCATAATTTCCAGGTACCATGTCTCACCCCCTGCTGAAGGTTTTCAGCAAAAACGTGATTTACATTATCATAAATGAAGGAAAAAACATTGTAATTTCAAACTTTTTTTACTGCACTTCGATTAGAATACTCTGGAAAATCAATAGTTTTTTAAATCTGTTTATGATTCACAATTGAAAAGAAACAGGAGAAAGCAAATACATCCTGATCCTTACACGACTAACACATCAACTTTCTGTTTTCGCGATTATTTATTAAGAACTACGAGGGCATAAACGTTGAAATTTGCGTCATAATACATTTGTTGTAAGGTTTGTTGCAGGTCCAAAAATAATAATATCCAGCGTAGCGCAGCTGCAATATGAATGAATCTCATCCTGACACGATCTCACTTTCTGTCACAAACAAAAAGCGTATCCTTATCGCGATGTCAATTTTTTATTTGTAAGTTTAAGATTAAAAAAGACGTGAAAACTCGCGTGAAAATTATTCAAATTCTCAGACCCGAAAATCAAAAATAAATAAAAATATATGAATTGTAAAACCTTACATGAATTTACGGCAACGCCCTGCAGAGTCCCTAGACCTGCCACGCGGGCAACGTGCCTTGATCCTATTTTTTCGGCGTAAAGATGGGTTTATGGAACATCCACAATCAACACACGTGGGAAAAGTGGCGAGTAACACAAAAATTATTCCCACTAAGCCGAAGAAAGTATAGTTCCAGTTCACCAGCTTCATTCTTTAGTAAATACCAAAAGAGGACGAAACTATTTCTAGAGTAAGCGACTACCAGTTTGTCTTGTGCGAAACTTGGTCTATTCCAGCATGCGTGTGAATGTTGCTGTTTATTTATACTGGTGGACCGCGTCAAATGGTTCAATTACAATGTCTGTTCATCAGCATTCATTGAGTGCGAATTAGGGATCTATGCAATTGGGCGAGGATACAATAATACTTGGATACAAACCTCTTGGTAACTGCGCATATTGAACGAGAGTAGCTCAATTAAATCTAACAGTTTGCGGATCAACTCGGCCATAGATCGAGATTTGTTGAGATGGAATAGGAGATTTATTGAGATGGAATCGATCGGGTAACAGAAAAAAACTCAGCATAAAACAAAAGTAGGCAAAACTGGACTCAAAAACAGCGGTACCATTATAAGAAAAACGTCACAACCCCCTCAAGAATCGACCGTTCGTAAAGCTACATTTAACTCAAGCAATCACGAATTTAGGTGCGATGTTCGTTCCAGTCAAATCGGTGACTGAAGAATCCAATAAACGATAAGAAAAGGCATGAGGGTGAAAAACATTTATTTAGTTCCTGATGATGTTGCATCTATTATATCAAAGTCACGACCACCTAAACATTGGAAGTTGAACTTCATTGCAATGAGTTTTGTGGGTCGAAGAATAAGCGCATATCCGAGTATAGTTTTACTGTAGTTTTACGAACGTCTCATATCCTGGCATTATATCACTTTCTGTAACAAACAAAAACCATATCCTTATACAAGATTCATATTTAAGAGTAAGTTTGACGTAAAAAGTTAATCATAATCCGTCCCTCTTATAATAACTCGGTAATTGAGGGAAACATTATTCAATTTCGTAGACCCGAAAAGCAAATTGTAAAGATACGAAATATGAAATAAAAAATAGTCATTCTTACAGAGAAGGACGGCAATGGCCATTACGGTCCCTTCGGTAGCCACGCGCACAAGGTCCCTTAACCCTATTTGCGCAATCAACAGATATGGCAAAGGTGCCGAGTAACACTAAAATTATTGCAATTAAGCTATAGAAAATGTTATTCCAGCATAGTAGCTTCATTTTTACTGACACGATATCACCGAATAGGAAAACAGGAGGAAGCTATATCTCTTATACAACTCGCAACCGGTTTGTCTTGCGCGGAACTTGGTCGATTCCGCATGCGCGAATGTTCCTCTTCATACACAGCAGCCTTTATACACACGTGAATCGCACTAAATTGTTCAATTACAATACCTGTATTTATTAGCATTGTTAAATGCTAATCGGATTCATGCTATTGGGTAAGGATGAAATAATTCATGGACACGGAATTGCACATGCGAAACTACATATTTCGAGAAACAGATTAAAGAGGTTTTCGGAAAATTACGTTACGTTTTTAGTATTTTATTTATAAACATTCTGTTATTTATACTCATGATGAACCTCGTGACGAACAATCTTCGATCGTATTCGACGCAATCGATTTTTGTGCGTTGTAATTTGTGTGCGCGATTCAGTGACTTCTTTATCCCGCGCATTTAATTCCTGATGACGAATACACTCTTATTTATTTAGATTAAGTTTCGCTCCGTGATTTTACAGCCAAAATTCGCATACGCAATTGCATCGACATCGCATGCATTTTTGAAAAACCTCTACCTGCGTAAATATTGAAGGCAATAAAGATAAAGCGGTAAAACCTCAACGAGTGCTCATGCAAATGTATTGTCCATTAGATCAATTTATACCAGAGATAAAAACACATTCACAAACATTTGGAACTCATTCAAACATTTTCCGCTCCCACCCTTCGGCGTTAATGCAACGACAAGTCTTCCAGTGGTGTGTTACGTAAATTTGAATAATTTCGCCTGGTTTTTTAACGGTACGTCATAATTAGGGCTTATCATTAGTGCCAGTGACAATGAAAGGAATACCGGAAATATTGTATCTGAACTAACGATGCATCACTGAAAAGTCGATAAGAATTGTCATGAATCGATTAAACTTTGATCCGAATGAACTGGCTTGTAAATAAATATAAAAATACTGATCATCCTTACAATGAGCGTCGTCAGTGTATGTATTTTTAAGTATTTCACCAGACACTCAATTCAAATTTATTTTGTCATGTAAAATATTGAGTAGAATAAATATATTTTTATTTAAGGAAACTTTAAAACAAATGGATTATAATGTTGATGGGGATTCACAGTTCTCAAGATTTGTCTGACGGGCTTGAAAGCTACATTCTTCGGCGGGTTTAACTTCGTTCTCGATACTCACCTTTTTATCCGTCAGGCTTTTCTCGATCAATATTACATCCATTATCTCAATTCACAAAATTGAGACAAAAACATGAAAAATTATTCATTTTAGTTTTTAATTTAAGGGAATAAGGAAACATTTAGAATCATTATTGTCGTACGTAAGAACACTGGATCTATAGATGTCTATACTTCTCGTACTGGTTTCTTCGCTACAATCGCAGTGATTGAAGTATTGAAGGTCTATTCGGTGGGGGAGATGTTTTTCTGATCTTCGTTCAACGCTTGTGTCACTAATTCAAGTAACACCACCAGTTCACACCAGTTAAATGAATATTAAATTTTCTAATGATAAATATTCGAAAATATCAGTGCAGCGGAGGATAGTAAGAAAGGCATAAGAGTGAACACTACATTTCTTATTTTCTGTATTTGCGTTTTTTATTTCAGAGTCACGAGTGCATAAAAACAAAAAATGGTATCATTTAACATTGGTTACAAGGAATTTGTAGGTCAATGATTGAGCAAATCCAAGCATAATTCTACTGCAGCTCCATGCACGCGTTATAGCGCGATCTCCCTACCTGGAAATATTAAAACTCGTGGAGTGAAATGAAACAAGATCTTTAGGGTCAATCTCTTCCTCATGCTTGAACTGAAAAATTGTAAATAAAAAGCGAAAAAAATACGTGTTAACCCTTACATGCAACGGCGGCATTTCCCATTCAAGTCTCTAAACTCTTTACGCGGGCAGGGCGCCCCGATCGAATGTTTATGTCCACAAGCATTTACAACGATTGCACAATCAACGGACGCGGTCAAAGTGCCAAGTAACACGAACATTATTGCCACTAGGCCGTAAAAAGTGTAGTTCCAATACAGTAGTTTCATTTTTACCAATGCGATGTTAGTAAATCGTTAGTAAACAAAATAGGACGAAGTAACTCCCAAATACGACTCACAACCGTTTGTCTCACGTGGGGCTCGATCTTTTCCGTCTGTTCGAATGTTTTTGCTTCTTTATAGTAGGTTCGAGCTTGCACAATGATCCCACTATGCGAAAAAAAAATTACAATATTCATTAATTCGCATTCTTACATGCGAACGAGATTCGCGCACTTGTACGAAGATGAATTGATACTTGTGAACGGAATTCTGTGGAATCGGCTACATTGTACAACAGACTTAAATGTGGCTCAATTTAATCTCGTAGTTTGTGCACGAACTTGAAAAACTATATTAAGGGTTGGTGAGAGAGACGAGAGGATTTTGAAGTCACTTATTTTTATTCTTTTGAGCCCAAATGCATGAGACGTTGATAATTATTACATTAACATTCAATCGGCTCTTACACATCATATTAAAAATTAAAAAAAACTATAAAGCAAAAGTACGGTGATGCGATACCACCTTAAAAAATAACTTTCGGCTGAAAATTTTGATGATTTGATTGCCTTCCAAAACCTGGAATGGAAATGGAAGACGCCGCTGGATCACGGGGAAGTTCGTGAAGTGGAGAAAAAATGGGCTCGAAAACAGCGGTGACATAATAAGAAAAACGAAAAAAAATGCACGTTTGACGACGACACCGTCATGACACCTTCAAGAATTGGGCGTCCGTTAAGCTAAATTTATTCTCAAGCAACTAGGTCCATCACGAATTTCGGCGTGGTGTTCGTTCCAGTAATATCGGTGATTGAAGAGTCCAATAAATAATAAGAAAAGGCGTGAGGTTGAACAAAATATTTATTTACTTTCTGTTTTTACACTTCAATATTGAAATTGGCATCATTATACGTTCATTACGATGAGTTTTGAAGATCAAAGAATCAGCATATCCAAGTATGGTTGTCCTGTAGATTTGTGAACGTCTTATTATATCCTGGCATGATTTTACCCCCTGTAACAAACAGAAACCATATCCTTATCGACATCCATATTTAATAGTAAGTTTGACGTAAAAAGTTCATCATAATCCGCCCCACCTAGTAACTCAGTAATTGAACAAAAAATCATTCAATTTCGCAGACCTGAAAAAAAGAATTGGAAAGATACGAAATATGAAATAATATATAGTAATTCTTACACAACCGGACGGCAATGACCATTAGCGTCCCTCCAGTAGCCATGGCCGCAAGGTCCCTTGATCCTATTTCCATCGCGCAATGGATCGCTTTTGGTATTTGCGCAATCAACAGATGTGGCAAAGGTTCCAAGTAACACTAACATTATCGCCATTAGGCCATAGAAGGTGTAATTCCAGCAAAGCAGCTTCATTCTTACTGACACGATATCACCAAATACAAAAACAGAAGAAAGCTATCTCTGATACGACTCACAACCGGTTTGTCTTGCGCGGAACTTGGTCAATTCCGTTTGCGCGAATGTCCCTCTTTATATATAGCAACCGTTAGACCATCGTCGTTCGCACTAAATTGTTCAATTATAATACTTGTATTCATTAGCATTGTTAAATGCTAATAGGATTCGTGCTATTGGATAACGATGAAATAATTCATGGATTCGTAATTCTGCGGAACTACACATGTCGAACGACAGATTTAACAATAGCTCAACTAAATCCAACAGTTTGTGCATCGAATCGGAAATTTGTTTAAGATTTGTTGAAAGGTAAACATTTTTTGTGGCTTCAACATCGACCTCTTTTCGTCTTTTCTCTCTTTAATAAACAGATGCAAATAATTTTTCTCATCAATACCATAATATTTCATCCGAAACTGCAATAATTGGTACCTTATAAAACGAAAGTAAGTTGAATGTGATTTCACCCGGTTCTTTATCTTTTCCGGCACTCAATAAAATAAGAATTAACGTAAACATTTTTAAGCGTTATTCTCTACCCTAATATCGATCAGACAAAAAACTGGTATGTTTGCACCCACAACTTTGCTGATTCAAGTTTTATATCCACGTGGTTCGATTCATACAAAAGTTTTGCCACGAGTTTGTAAGTTAAGAACATTTAGCACGGAAATAACTGATCGTGAAAATGGTTAGCCGTAAAGTTGTACCGGTCTATAAATTCCTCTTCTTTTTGCAAATGTAACGTAAATAATGGATTTATATCTACTTTTATTATTAATAACGAGCTTATATGGAAGACAAATTATAAAATTAAAAATCTTCATTACTGAAATAATATTTGTTAAAATGGTTCGTTTTTTCAGACTCTATTACGTTACTGCATGGTGGTGGATCGTTTTGTCATTTTTTAAGCAATTTTTTTTTAAGTAATGCAAAGAAGTTCTCTTCATCAAGAGACGCGGTGGCGGATCGACGCCAAATATTTAAAAAATACACTCATACGACCAATACGCGCAAAGAACATATACGCAGGATTAAAAATACGAGAGAAATAAAATAGAAGTCTATTCTTATTCACGAAATTTATTAGATCATTTTGGAATAGCATACAATGTTGAGGAAGTCCCTCAAATACAATTTGACAACATTTTTGTTTAACTAATGCCGCTACTTCGATCTTGAAACCTCGTAACAAGGTATTGTGTGTGAAATAGCCGAAGTGTTTGAAACGAAATGAATTAATTTCGATTCCAAAAAGCTCGTTTGGTGTGTCTGTAGCAATTGTTACTTATGTTTTCTTGTAAAATCCGGTGCATAGCTTCAGTCTATTTGTGAGATCGGCATCTTTCGTTGCGACAGTAACAGTCTCCCCTTATCCAGGTCCATCCAGCTTCACAACTGCGCTTTCGAATGATGTAAGTTGGTGGACCATCGTCGAAATTGAATTTCTGGTGAGGAACAGCGAAAGTTTCCATCACTGCAAATACGAGGACTATTGCAGTCGCAATGAGAAAAGCAAAATTTCCACCGAAGATTTTCATTTTTTCTGTGCGTTTATCGAGACTCGATAGTTCAATTCTGGATAATAATTTTCGACTGTGTGATAATAAGGCAAATGCTTCACCTATTTATACAAAAATCATCGACCGAGTGTGCCTATACAAACTGAAGTTCACTCAAAATATATAACAAAATTGATATATTTTTATTTTTCGTTATTGATGGGCGCAAATAGAATAAAACATTTGATCAATGAATCGAACATATTTTTAACCTTAGGCTTCCGTTTAACCGATTATTTATAATCAGGGCATGCAAGGTGTACAAATGTCATGTAAAAAATATATATTCACCGACTACACGCATTTTCAAAGTCGTATACACGAACAACAGAGTGTGGATAAGATTATGATTCATGCATACAACCATAATTAATAATATTCACTAAGAATATTTGAAGTATTATGATTTCGGAATGTTATCTGTAAACTTGCTGTTACTTATATTTAAATGCTGGATAAAAAACCTTCGATCGTTGTCGACGTAATAGATTTGTGTGCATGGTAATCGAGTATTAATTGCGATTAATAGCAGTCTGTAAAATATAAAATATCGTAATGGTCTAGAATTAATACTAAAGGTATTTTTTTTATTCCGGAAACTGTTGAGTTGTATCGTCGATATAGAAACTTTGAAAGAAAACAGCCCAAAGACAGATTCGAATAATTTATTTGATACAAAAAACATAAAGAACCATAGCAAGTTACAGGAATCATCGATTTGTTCGCTTAAGGTGAGTAACGATTGCCGAATGTCAAGCGTTTAAACATTGTCACCATTTGCAGACGCTGAGAATGTTTTCTTTATCCCGAAACTGAACGACAGACACCTTGAGGGTCTCTCCGCTGATTCCCTGGACACGGGCCCTTAATAATGTGAACGTGATCAGGATGGCAGCACACGGAGGTTATAATTGTCGCGAAAAACGCGAAAACAATAAAAACCGTTGACGATTTGATAAGAGAAGTAGACAGCGCACGCAATATCTTCATATTTGTATGCGTTTGACGTCGATGTGTTATAAAACAAAACAAAAAAACAAAACTATTTTTATCAACGATTTTCAACAACCTGGTGTTTATTTCAACGCGAATCAGTGACTTCTTTGTCCCGCGCATTCAATGCCTGATGAATACACTCTCACCTATTTATATAGAGTTTTACATCGTGAATTTTAGATCCTAAATTCGCATATGCAATTGCATCGATAACGAGTGCATACTTGAAAAACCTCCACATGAGTAAATATTAAAGACAATAAAGATAAAAAGGTAAAACCTCAACGAGTGCTCATGTATAAATGTATTGGCCATTAGATCAATTCATACCAGAGATAAAAGCCCACTCGCAAACATTTGGAACTCATTCAAACTTTTTCTGCTTCCATCAGCGTTACGCAAATTTGAATAGTTTCGCCTGGTTTTTCAATGGTCGACGGAACGTTGAAAAATTGCTAACATACCGCAGAAGATTTAAAAAACCAAATCAATTAGACACACGCGACTATATATGAATTTATAGGCATCCATACAATCCATAAAACGTTACAACGATTCGGTCATAAGTCAGGAGGCTTATCATTTGTGTCGATAACAAAGAAAGGTTTACCGAAAAAATTGAATCTGGAGCTAACCGTAGATCACTATACAAAGTCGATAAGAATTGGTATGAACCGACCGCACCGTGATAAGAATGGTCTTGCTTGTAAATAAATAAACAAAATACTGCGTACTAATAATTCATACTATGAGCGTCGATGATGTATGTATTTTTTAATCTTTCACTAAATACTCAGTTCACATTTATTTTGTCACGTAAAATATTGAGTAGAATAAATATATTTTTATTTAAGAAAAGTTTAAAACAAATGGATTATAATGTTGATGGGGATTCATGGTAAGATTTTTAAAACAAGACCCGGCGCCAACGTCCATTAGCATCCTTTCGATACCGATTTGGAATTTTTGGTGCGTTTATAATATTCCTCTTGTTTCTTCGCTTCGGTCTGTCGAATTCATCGGTTTCGCGATCGTGGGTGTCTTCGTCATCGATCGTCAAATTATCCGGGGAGTTCTCAACACTTGTCTGACGGGCTTGAAGACTACAGTCTTCGGCGGGTTTAACTTCGATCTCAATATTCTCCTCTGTATCCTTCAGGCTTTCCTCGATCGATATTACTTCCATTATCTCAATTCGCCAAATCAAGACAAATACGTGAATAATAATTCATTTCAATTTTTACTTTCAGGAAATAAGAAAACATTTAGAATTATTACTGTCGTATGAAAGAATACTGGATCTATATGTTGATACTTCTCGTACTGGTCTCTTCGCTTCAATCGCAGATATGATTGAAGGTCCATTCGGTGGGGGAGATCTTTATCTAATCTTCGTTCAACGTTTGTGTCACATAATCAAGGTAACATAGCTGCTTCACACTCGTCGAATGGATGTCAAATTTTCAGAATGGTTGTATACAGAGTTCGATACAATAATCAAATACTATAACGGTAGATTCGATAATAACGATTAACAGGTCACACTATCGACTGATGAATCCAAAATTCCAAGATGTTAAATTTTCATCGTCATTTGCAGAAGAACCATCAGTTATTTCAAAGGTATTTTAATTCATCATCGCTTATATTGTTCCTCAAAAAATTCTCTACCATGAAGTTGTTGATAATACCTTGAGAAACAAAATAAGAGATTGTACTTTAAAATCGGTTAAAAAAACGAATTATTCTTGCAAAAATGACATTGTGGGGCTTTGCAGACATGTTAGCTTGTCAGTTGACGGATCAGTAGAACTATCGTGATTTATATTTTTGTAGGTTTATAAAACACGCTGTAAAAAAATCCAATTTTAATCAATTTAATTATTATATGAAATTTTTTGCACATCTATTGTGAAAATTTGACTCTCGTTCGACCAATGTGAAACAGCTGTAGTACCTTTATGCTAAGAAGGGCATAATCACCATTCGACGCTACTTAAATTTGATGCTTTAATTTCCAAACTTTATTTTTTTTATTGAAAAATCGTTCTTGAAAAAAACTATAGACTCATACCTCTCGAAGAGCACTGATCAACTAATACATCGCAATCTTATCCGATGCAAATTTAATTTCGTAGCCCATCGGTCCATGTTAACACAGTTCTCGAAATATTTTCTTTCTACACATGTGTAATTTTGTCTAAATTTATCTCGAGTAAGCATTGTTGAAATTTCGACACCATCGAGTCTTTGTATTACTCCACGTGGCTGTGTTCGATTCGTATAAAAATGATTATTCTTTTTAAAAAAACTCACAGTTCAGAAAAATACGAAATTTGAAAAGAAAAAATGTTGTTCTTGTCGTTTGGCTATCTTTGACGTATAGGTAAACAAAAATTAAAATAAAAACTCACAGTTTAAAGAAGTATGTGTTTAGTAATTGTTAAAACTAGTGCATTGCGTAAAACTTGCAAATGGAAATACGAATGATATATGCAAAATAAAATGCGCTCGCTAATGTTTTTAAACTGTTTCTAATCATACTTTTGTTTATCCTTACAAACCCAAGTTTTTTTTATTACCATACGATAAGAATTACAATGTTATTGTGCAAGAGAAGTATTCGTCTATGAAAGTCCGTCGATTTACACAACATATTTTTCATTGTATATGCATTGCTTGCAAAAATTATTCAACGACACAAAATACGTGTCCAAATATATGCTCGTACCGCAGGCTATTTTCTTAAGCATCATGTGCTCGTTCATTTTTTCGTCGTAGAAACTCCATTCCAAAGAACGACCCGCGTCACCACCTGCAAAAAACGAATAGATAATAAACCGCAAACTTAGTTGAATTTTTGATTTTTTGACGTATTTACTTGTTTCATTAATAAGGTAATTCATTCATCAGATGTTTCAAGTGGTTTCGTACTCTTTTTAGAATTGATTTTATTTTTTTTTATTAATCGAAGTAATTTTTTAAATCATTTTAAATGTGAATTTTGTTCTCTAAAATGCTCTTTTACAACAAACTCTCGAACAATTAATGCCAAGTTTTCGAGAAACCTGAAGTGATGGGCAATGTTAGTAGCGACCAGATTCATCAAAATGATTAACCGAAAATAGCCAGTTACTTGGAATTACTTGCATTTACAAAAAAGTACAAAAATGTTGACAGGTGTGACTACGTGAAAAGAAAGAAAAGGCAAATAATAAAAACCCTTACAAAGTTTTTCGGCATCGACCATTTCTATCTTTTCGTTGTCCCTTAGGACAACCGGAAGTAGGTCCATTAATGATATTTCTCCACAAAATTTCAACGGTTGTATTGCCCGGTAATTGAGTAGTTTCAAAGTTAACGGAGCCACGGTAATCCTCGGTGTTCGTGGGTGAATGACCCTCGGGCACGTGGAACATTTTACGGCCAATTTTTTTTTTCGGATCTCCGACGCGCTGTTTTAAGTAAAAACGATAAAATTCACGAGCAACATAAGAAAATCGATTGGGTAGTGATTTTTTTCGTTCCTCCTGTTCCTCGTCGTAACGTGACCCCGGCAACGACGATGATAAGGTGGAGATCCCAATCTCCGATTGTGTTATTCTCGTCTGGTCCCTCCATTTTCCGGATCGATACATTTTTGGAAAATTTATAAACATTCGCAAATTTTCCGGATAACTTTCCTTGTCTGAACGACGACGAATCAAACGATCGAATTCACGAATATCTGGATCTGTATCCCAACTATCTTCGACTTTACCCACATTTTCAACATTGTTTCTTTCACCCGCTGTCATAGTTGAATAAACAATTAATATCCCGACTAAAGGGAATGCCGAAATTCCAAACATTGCGAATATACCGCGAACTCGCACAATTCTCGACGAACACTACGGTATTTTTAAATCTTCTGAATATCTGGCTCAGGGAGAAAGAGAGAAAGAGAGAGAGAGAGAGAGAAAGATTTTTCTCATGGACCGGATGAAGAGTAGAAATGATTCATTCGCGATACAGGAAACCACAATAGTACGTTTGTCCGGTTCCTGTTACTAGCGCACCAACTTAAAAAAAAAACGCACACACGCACACACTCACACACAAAGACAAATGATTGACGTCGTTCCTCTAATCACTCCTGTGGTTATTTTCCTCCCCCACACATGTGACGCTCAATTAATTTTTTTCATCCTTTACTTGATTTAATTTCATATTGTTTTTAGATAAAAGCATCTTATGAGAACTCGTTGAGGTACGCAACTGGACAACAATTGTACGTCAGTGATAGAAAAAGTATGATAAGATACTATTGATAAGAAGATTTCAATGAAATTTTGATACCATCTCCTTATCAATTTGCTCAGGACTGGCCTAAGAAATATTTCCATGGTCAAATAATATAGTGACAACCAGTAAAACACATCATATTTATGATGCGTTTATTAAATTCGTCAGTTTCCCATTATCATTCAGCAAATTCGATCAACGTTCAATTAACTTCCATTACCTCCAATAATTGTGAAGTCAATGATCGAATAAAAGTATATAGTCAATAAATAAAGAAAAACGAAAGTCTTTCGACAGTTTTCTACAAAAAAAAATCATATTCCTGTGCTCAAAGTGTCAAACGAAAATTTCGTGGAAATCTGTTAATTGAATGTAATTAAAAGTACAATTTTATGGAATAATATCATCAAAGAGGCACAAATTCTTTGGGCATATTTATTTTCCATAAAAAAACATAAAAAAGGAACAGAATGAATTTTTCTGTTGCGAATTACAAAATATTTAGTGTACAATTGAAGAAATAAAATTTTCGTAGAAAAGAAGGAACGAGCGAGAGATTTTCATTGATGTTTCCCTTCGCTCGTGTTCAGCGCAGATTCAATTTCTTTTCGTCCAATTTGTTTGAGACTCGATATGATTGATTGGTCTTTGTTGTTCGAATGGCTCGTCGGGGCAATCGAATGTTCCGAAGACGGTAAATTTACGTTTACTTGCGCTGCCTGAGCACGTAACTGCTGTATCTGATCGGTTTTTTCTCGAGCAAAAGTTTGCATCGTCGGGCCCGGTTGCCAAGATTCTTTATTAGCTCTCAATTTATTTATCAAACCACCAGATGCAGGAGATTCGGGTTCGCTGGTCGATTTTTCGTCGCTTTCGTCGATCTTTGGCTCCTCTTTCTGCTGCCGTTGGAAACGAATCTGTTGAGTGTTGGATTTCTGATCAGAAGGAAATGGCAGTCCGGCAGAGGCTTGATGAGGATCGTAACCACGGTACAAAGTTTGATAGCCCAACGGAACTACAACGTTCGGAGGATTGGAAATTATTCGAAAGTTGGACGAGTCGGATAACGAAGTCTTCGGATATAATGGCAGTCCACGGAACCCTCCAAGTGGAAAATTCATATTTATCGGAGGTGGGACCTGTGGCGACAAAAAAAACACACACACAGCAGCATTAAATAGTGCAATGATCAATCAATCATCCGATCAATAAGCTTTGATAAATTATGAACAAATTAAATGTATAAAAACAATAAAAATATTAGAGTGAGAAATGGAACTTACAACAGGTCCTGTTGGAATCGGCAAGTCTTTGTACTTTTCATCGGGAGAGTATCCAGCAGGGTTCCAGGTTTCATGTCCGGCTTCACAAGACTCGGTGGTTAGATGTTGTCGATAATTTTGAGGGAGGTACAATGTTCGATACGAGGGTTGAGGCCGCGAATGTATTATGTATTCGTGCTTTCGCTCCACAGTTCGTGCGTTCGAAGGAGTTTTGGGATATTCTACAACGACAGATTGAGAACCGTATTGGGGTGGCAATGGTGAAGGTTGCTCAATTGGATTGGACGGTTCCTCAACGTTCATGCTCCCGAGCACTGGATCAGCAAAGTAGATATCATTGGCACCGGGTGAAGATTGCAATTCATTGGGTGAATAGATTGACGGAAAGAGCGAAGGCGGGCAGGGGACCAATGAAGAAGTGATGCAACCAAGGGTTGGATTTGGCTGTAGAATAATGGTGGTCGGGGGTAAAGGAGGAGAAGGTTGAACGTTTATCCCAGGTTGTGGCTGAGGGCTTATAACGATCGGTATATCTGGTTGTTCTGGATTAACAGGTGGAGCTGGAGTGGCAGGTGAAGCTGGATTGACGGATGGGGTTGGATGATGTGGTGGAATCGAATGATGCATATGATGCTCGTGGACGATCGTAGATGGGGCTGGATCGCAAATTTTGTTGGTTGGATCAGGGCGTATTTCAACACAAAAAGTTGTCGACTTTTTCTTTCGATCACTTTTCTTCAGTTCCTCTGCATTTTCAACCGCGATTTTTGACGCCTTACTGCTACTGATTTTTTTTTCCTCAGCCAGGAGACTCTTGCTCTTCGAACTCAATGATCTCAGCTTCGATACCGATTTACCACCGGGCTTCAACGTCGGTTTTGAGGCTGGCAAAGCTTCGATCAACGCGATTCCCAATAAAAATATCAGGGTTATACGAAAGTTGGACATTTTCACCATTGATTTTTCACTTTGAATGGACCGTATGAAAAAAAATAATTAAAGAAAAAATTAGTTCCGCCCCGATGATCGTTCGCGAAATACTTGCCGATATGTGTCAGATACTCGCTTCGAACTTCGCTTAAAAAGTCCATTAGCAGTTCCCCCTCCTCATCAAAGTTCGGCTTGATTAATCGGAAAATATAATACAATATCGAAGGTAAAATAAAAATTGGAGTATGCGGTTGAGCAATTTTCTTTAACCCGATACGCATGAAAAATGCATAGCCAAGCTCGCACTTGATATTTCGTCAAATTTCGACACCGAACGACTCACACGTTCACAGCTACGATTATTACGTACAATCCTGAGAAAATGTATTACAACCCAAAATTATAACGATTCAAATATGTGTCATCATAAAAAAATGAAAAAACCACTTTTGATTGCAATTTCACAAATCGATCGTGCACGCATTGTAGCAAACTTTTTAAATGTTTTTTTTTTTTTTTTTAATGAAAAAAATGTGTATCATGATTGTACATTCCTTTGCCCATTTAGACATTACAAGTTGTAACGCAACTTTTAAAATTCTTTCAAAGAAAAATTGTATCGTGTGATAATTTGATTTGGAAAGGTTTGCGAAATTCTTTCGAAGTCTCTGTGGGAATGTTTGACTGTACAAAGTGATTTGGCATATCCTCGTTTTTTCAAACGTCATCATTTATTCAATGATTTATTTACAGTATTTATATACAGTCAAAAAATTAAAGAGATGATAAATATCGAGATTAATTAATGAAACCTGCCACCAACGGCGATGAGGCGTGGCCTCCGAGGTCAATACTTGGTTGGGTGATCGGTTAGCCATTCCTAACTTCTTCTAAGGCAGTACAAGTTTCCAGTAAGAAAAAAGGGGGAGATGATACAAAAATATATTTTCAACCCGCATTTTTAACCCTTGGGCTTGACGTCGAAGGGGTTAAAGTGACGAAGTGTGCTCATGGAAACCAGCCCGTGGGAATGAGCAGAAACATTGATAAAAATAAAAAGAATCAAGTAAAATCTGTCATTTGAAATCTTGTCATTCCGTTTTGAGAATATTTTACATTTATCAATTCTTTCTATTGCTTGAAACGAAATATTGAACTTCCGGTCGACGTTATCCATGAAACGATTTACTTCAACAACCAAAAACGCTCAACTTCTCAATTCTAGGACGCAATAACGAAACGATGAATAATGTTGAAATTTTGTGAATAAGTGCAATAAAACAAATTCCCATTACGTAATCGTATCATTGTTTTAAAAATCAAGAATTCTCTTACGTCATAAAGTGTTGTAATTAATGTGACAAGATGCGAGCATAGCTGTAATTAGCATAAACAATAAATGAAAAATAATGAAAAAACGAGAAGGAGATGAAGGCTGGAGGAGGGGGCCAATTATTTTGGCTCGTCTTCGCCAATCGTTGGTGCTTTTTCAGTGGGATTGAGATCAGATAATGCGGTCGTGGTCAGTGGATCGGTATCTTGCTCGCGTTTCCTCAGCTCGTCCAAGAAAGTCGCTATTATTTCGGTTGTCTCAGCACTTGGTGCGACTGGCTTTTCAGATTGAAAATATTCTTCCAAAGCTTTGTCCAGTTTTTCGCTGATACTTGTCAAATTTCCAGATTCGCCGAATGTCACAGAGTCGTTGGTAATTGATACATTTTCCAATTTGTCAGAGTTTTCTGGTTTGCCAAGCTCTTCAGGTACTTCAGCCTCGTCGGGATCCGGCGATTCATCAGACTTCTCGAGAGTCAGAAGGTCAGGACTTGCCACATCTTCCACCGGACGCTCAGATCTTGCGAGTCTCACAAAGTTAGTGTCATTGTGAACGTCTTCATGCGGTGTAGAGATTTGGTCGACGTCATTAACTTCGCGTTTTTGCGTCCACGTCGGCAATTCTTGCGTATATCCAGCCAAACGTTTTCGATCGAAAACATCGCGATTGGCATCGGTATCTCCCATTTCCCGTACAGAAGCTGCGGATCTTGGAGTAGCATAATAAATCATTGGTCCATGCACCAACGTTTTACGCCCGTCTGAAAAAATCGTCGATGATTCCTCGATGTTTCTGATAACACTACCGGGACTGGGTTGATTAATTGATTGAGCCGGACGGTTCACGTAATTCCCTTGATTTCTGAAATTCGAATAAAGTTTCGACATCATTAACGGAGGGTTTTCGTAACAAGGGGTGGCAGCAGTCTCCGCCGCGAAAAATTTCGGCTCTCCATGGGATGACAAGCTTTTGGCAGATTGCCAACCTTCGTTTTTATTCTGTGTTACAAATTGTTCGAGGAATTCTCTACCAACGGCCGAGAGTGAAAATTCGGTCTGCTCTGGTTCTAACCTTTGAGTTGTGCCGCAAATCGTTGGTCGCGAATTTCCTCCGAAGTCATGTCTCTCGTTCGATACGTGTCTGCCGCAATTTCTTGAACTCCTATCGTCCTCCTCTTCGCTGCCAGAATCGTTGAAAAATATAGGTAAATTTTTGTGAATTATTTTCCGAAATATGTCGAAAACAGCTGCTTCTACATTTTCGTAGATCGTTTTCTTCGGATCTATTATTTGCATCAAGTTTTCAATGACATTGTAAAGCGTCAACAAACGCTCCATATTGTTACTGCTGCTGCTGCTCGAGCTTTTGACTGGTAAAGATTCTTGTGGCTCTATTTCCTCGATGCTTGACTGATCATTCGTCAGACGCAACGCATATTTTTTACCATCAAACTCAAATTCCTGCACGTAGCTTCGCTCTTTTCTTTCATGATTTTTTTCTTCATTGAAATTTCCCTCCCCGAATAATCCTTCGGAAAGATCGATCTTCCCGATCATCGTTTTAATTTTTTCCTCTTCATCTCTGACACTCGACAACGGGTCGCTCGGTTGTTGATCTTTTGTATCCCGGTAACGTCTCGAAACTTCCCGTAATTTTTCCGCACCTTGAGGAACTCCGTACCTTGGAACAAATGTCATTTGTACTCTGTCATTTATTCCCACCTTCTATGACTTTTACCTTCTTATCAATTGCACGATATTTTTGTATTTTTTTTTTTTTTTTAGTTACTTTACTTAAGCTAACCACAAGGAAACAATTGAGTTTCCTTTTTTGAAAGGGATAAATGTTTGAGCTGCTAATTAGTGCGTATTTGCACCGACAACTTTACATATTTTCTTTTTTCTGTGCTAATTACGATTCAACCCTCGAAAATTCAATCTTATTTGTTGTCCTAATTTGTGGCAGTAAATTTTATGTAACAGAGAATTTATTGAAAGAAAAGTGATAAGGTTGTGGTTTAAAATGAACATTTTATGTTTTGTCTCGTAAATAATTACTGCTTTACACTGTTTGTTAAATTTTTTTGTGTTCGTCGACGATAAATAAGTGTCAAAATTGAAAATCTTATCATTCTTTTTTTTTTATTTCAGGTAAAAATTACGATTTCCCACGCTTTTCACAATTTGAAACTGTTGTTTCTACAAGCATCCATTGCTTTATTATAATTTGATGAAATTTTGTAATGTTCTCTTATATTATATTTCCAAAGATTAAGTATTTTATTAACTTAATGTGAATTCTCGAGAGTTGCCGTTTTCTAAGATTCTGATCTAGATTAATACCTTGAACGATCAAAAATGAATTTTAAACTTTTCCGGGTTTTAAAAAGACTTCTTGTAAATTAAAATTGAACGGCTCAAGCCAGTGGTAGAAGCTTTTTTAAAAAAGTGCCAGTCGAAATTTGCATAAATGAGCAGGCCAAACTATCAGACAATAGAAATGTAGACAAAAGGTTGATATTCAGTAAGAAATATAGTTATTAACGGACTTGAATTAAAAAACCTTGAGGCTTACCATGGTGACGATAACAATTCCGCAGCATCGCCCGAACACGTTGAACATTGTCTAGGATGTCGTTGTATCGTGACGTCTTCGCCATTAACATTGTACAAACAAAAAGTCGTAATAACGAGAGTGAGAGTGAACATTTTTTTGAAAATAACATTCACCATGGTCGATAGCGTATCTGAAGGTATTTCGTGCTCGTCAGTTCGTTAAATAATCTTCCTTCACTTCCCCATGCGAATAAACATTGAGCAACATCGTTTTGAATCAATTTTTGTTTCGCGAGATAAGTAAATATTTTCACTTGTTTTTCAAATCACGGAAGCAAACGGACGTGATATTTTAACAGGAAATAAAAAGTCGTTTCGTTAATGTTGCATTTGCTCAATGTTTATCTTTCTGTCTCTTGTTGCTTCGGCAAAACGCGAAAGATGAAATAATATCGAGCGCGTCTTTTCTCGCTGTTCAAAAATGGAGCGTCAAGTTTTTTAAACAAAGTGAGTCATCCTGATGTTTTTCTTTTTTTAACAATGTATCTCAAGCATTGTTTTTCTTTCTGTTCTTTCAGAAAGAATTGTGAAGAAAACATCAATAGAAAGCGAAGGTCGCGTATAAAAGTAAATATTGTATATTATAATTGATAAATAAAAACTGCCAATCCACTTGAGTGTATATTCCTGTTCTGCAATTATTTTGAATTCGTCTAAAAAAGCCTGGTATGCTGTTTGATATTCAACACTTCGCTCTAAGTAAGTTTTTGTTTTCTTAATCAATTTTTACTAAATTCATGTGCTCTATAGATATTTCCATGAAGGAATTACATTTTCATAATAAACGTCGATCCATCCATAATTTCGTCAGCCGTGTCAATTTTTTTTTTTTTTATATACAAGCAGTTACAGTGACTTGAAAAAATGACACGTTGAAAAACAAAAAACAGCAAATCGTTAAAAATCGCGAAATGCAATTTTATTCGTACGTGACGGTATAGAATAGAACTCGAAATAAGTAAAACCGAAAAAATATTTTGCATGTTTTCTGCAATTTTCCCAGCAGTCGAAAGAATATGGAAAAAAAGTCATCGAGTTCCACTCATTTTGGTCGTGACTGTATAACGTGTCACGTGAACAAATTCACATCTGCAGACGATGATATTAATGTCGAACTTAATCGAAGTCAGCATTTATTTCTTTTCCTTCATTTCTCATATTTCGGATGTGACATATTTTCGAAACAGTATTAAGAAATCGTTTGAAATTTGTGGAGTTGTGTTTTTTTTTTTTTTACTTTTCGATTAAGCTTGAAACTTGTCATCGACTTTAATAAAATCACATTGAGACGACGAGTCTATTTAATTATTCATATCGAAATTATTCATTTACAAATCGCTGTCAATCTACAAGATTTTTGACTGAAACCTTAGAGACTTGATTTATGATAATAACTCGGTTATTTTGTGAGAAAGGAAAAGTTAAAAGTCCACAGAATCTTGAAATACCAGCAAGAATTGATGATTCAATATCCTGGCGATTCTGAGTTTCTTTAAGCACTTGGCGCCTTTCGTGTGCTCGGACAATATAATTGCAGAAAAAAGTGAATTTAATAAATTTTATAAGTCGCATGTAATTAATCGTTTTGAATAAATGATCATAAAAAATATAAAATCCATTATTGTTTTAAAAATATTATTGTTAAAAATATTCTGGAAGAATGGTTTTTCATTCAAAATTCAATATATTTATTTTGATTTGATGTATCTGTGCGTTAATTAATACATGAATTAATAATACTCGAATGAAATCGATAATAATCGACCATTATCGTTGTAAAATATTTCAAATAAATGTTTCGTTTATCTCCAGGACTTCATTCGATAATACTCTGTACAATTCTTTTGCTTTTTTTTTCTTCCTTAGAGCTATGTAATATATTAAAGAAAAAAAAATTGATTCTGTTCGAAAAGAATTCGTGAAAAAAATACAAAAAATAATTATTTCCGCGTTAGTACGATTCGATAAATTGGAATTATTTCGTAATTGGATTAACGATAGTTTCGTGCTGTTTTTTTTTTTCTGTGCTAAACTTTAGCGCGTTGAGGTCATAGTTTGGATCGCACTATTTTGAGGGGATTTTGAGACGCTGACAATAATTCGTGCCACCAAGACGCCCTCTCCATACCTCCACTATTGCAACGAAATACTTCTTCCAGGCGCTCGTAAACCTGCTCAAAAAAATACAAAAATGAAATAAAATTTTGAAGCTTGAATGTACGAAGCCAACAGGTCTGACAAAAAATTCATCCACCTTTCCATCGGACATTCCGAGAGCAGAATTAAGAACGAAATCTGGAGGCGCCAAAGAATCAGCGATGGCGACAGCTTCCGGTTTTATTTGAGTGCAAACAGTCAAAATGCTTTCTCTAATAAACTCAGCCAACTGCGGTCCCGTGCAGAAGCCACCTTGATAAACAATCATCGATGAACAAAAAAGAAGAGAATCAGTTGATTGGATAATCAACTGGTCAAACGTGTGTTCAAATTTTACAGAAACTTTATGCCAAAAGTTCAATGCAGTAATTAAACGTGGTGGAGGTGGATTTGCATCTCAGTTTGTCTTGTGAAGATAGAAAAATATTAATAACGATAAATATGCCAAAACATCAACTGATAAATGCAAATTTTCATTACGTCACATTTTCATCAAGATTTTTCAAAAAATAATCATTTGTATGTCATTTTGTTTCTCTAGACATAAATTACGAAGTCACCATGTAGATTTCTTCCAAACTTAATCCTTCTACTGTCGCAGCCAATTGCTGAATTAGGAGAAAAGACATAAACTAATGGCTGTCATTAAAAAAAAAATTTTGAACCAATTTACTTGGAAAATTCGTTGAGAATATTTTTAGGAACGAAGTTAGACGTGGTTCATTACAATCGGCTTTTCATTAATCGATGAGTTCGCAAATCTGTCGCTGATAATATTTTTCTAGGCTGATAAAGCTTATAAACTCACCCTCAATTCGTTCAATCAGTGAATTTGAATAAGCAAAAAAAAAATCTGAAAGTTTAGAACTCGTTTGCCAAGTATGCGTTACAGTAGTAACCTCAATTTGACAAAGTTGGCCTTAATTTATGAAAAGACATTGTTTTCTATGTATTTACCCTGATAAAGGGAGGCCAAATGTTTTTCGAGACAGGATAACGAGTACAGAAGTAATAGTCTCTCAAGAACGACTTTGACATTTTGTTTTTTCGGTTCCTTCCAGCTCAAATTGGTAAGTCTTACGATGCAATACTTCATAACAATCATCTGTAAATAAATCATTATTTAAAACGATCAAGCACTGAATTAAAAGGAGGGAGAAATAGAAGTATTAAAAAAACAAGAAAACATGGAGAAAGAAAGTGAAAAACCTCTCCGTAAGCCCGTGAAAGATGAGCTGCTCGATAAACTTGAGCTTTGCTACGAGCTGCGAAATGATCGAGCCCTTTGGAGACACCC
Organism: Campoletis raptor; assembly: GCA_948107755.1. NCBI lineage: Eukaryota > Metazoa > Arthropoda > Insecta > Hymenoptera > Ichneumonidae > Campoletis > Campoletis raptor. The sequence goes on from OX403624.1 coordinate 5,422,262, forward strand.
TCGTCAAATTTTTTCTGTGTCTCGATAACCAGCCACGTTATGAGCCATTCGTAAGTTCTTCGAACGACTGAAATCATTTGGGTGGAAAGATCGTTAATTCTATTTGCGTATTTTCACGAATTGTAAAGGAAATTTTCGCTAGAGGAAAAAATGTGACTTACAGTCGAGTGACATGACGTCATTCACACTCTTAGCTTCAAAGGTGTTTTTGAGAATCGCTGGTCCGCGGAGGAGAAACGTAACAGAGGACAAGGGACTTCCGATCGTCGAGCCAGCTTGTACGTCATTCCATTGTCTCAAAATCCAATTACTCGTTTGCTGTACGAGAACGTTGTTATCACCCTCGTATGTTACAGTTGGCTCGTGATTTACTCCCAAATCGCCCAAATTCGCAGCTTTTACATAATCATTAACATTGTTTATATTAATAATGGAACTGCAATAAAATTACAGTCGAAAATACTGGCGATTAAATTTATCTACAGAATGAAAAGCATTAAGAAATGGAACTATATTTACCCTTGTGATATCCGTGGCCACCACAAGCCTCTCTGCATTCTTTAACCGCGTCTTTACAAGTCCATGTTATAAGGGGTTTTATGGCGGATACTATAGAATGAATCTCAGCCACAATTTGGCTCTGAAAAAATACTAAATCTTTAACGAATGAAGAAACCTAAATTCGACGAACGAAGCCTGGAAAAAAAAAATGCTCACGAGATCGGGAATGTTTCCACCTTCCATCGATTTTTCAACATTCTCCAGATAAACTTGAGTGAATTCCGTCATGAAGATTCTGATTACACAGGCGGCGGCCAAGTGAGGAAATAGTCTCCATTGCTGTAATTTTCTCATTTTCAATATACTTTCAATGACATTTTATATGTTTTTTTATTTTTAAAGTGCAGTAAAGGCCAAGCAAAAGTTTTTTAAATAGAATTTGACTTACGTGAAGCTCGTATTCAATAATTGGTGTCTCAACAAGAGGATTGTCACGGGAAAGACACGATGCGAACTGTGTTCTCACGGCAGCGTATCTCGTTGCTATTACGACCGCAGCCCCCAAGGTGTTGGTAGATTCCTGGCAAATTCCCATCCGACCAGCGGACAAATTTTCCAATACAGCGCCTATCCAACAATTATTTTCTCATTTAATCTTCACTGGAAATTATTTCTTTCATCAAGAATTTCATTACCAAGAATCCTCTGGGGATCCGAGAAGGAACTTTCATATTCTCCTGACGGTGTCACGTCACCGGTTCTATTCAATAAATTTGCCTTTGGTATTCTGTAGTTATCGAACATTATGAATCTGAAAAGGAAGAAAAAAAAACAAGAATGCATTTAAATAAGACAATAGTTATTTTCAGTATTTTTCAAATTCCATTACTTTTCATTCAATTGATATCATCGAAAATAGTAAACGATCATTAAAGTAGTACCCTCGCCAAAGCCTTTTTCTACAGATTTTATAAAATTCTGAGCACACATTCAGAGCTCCATTAAAAAACTACGTACGAAATTTAAAAGGATTCGTCGTCTCGTATTCGAGACATTAGCAATCAAAGATTGTACAATTCTAAATCCGTTTTTATGAGAAGCAGTAGAATAATATATTGTTATAAAATATAACAGCTAACATTATGAGATTATTCTGCAAGCTATATCCAACTTTTCTAAAATTAACTGAAGAGTCAACTTTTGAGGGTACCGGTTGTGAGACTACTATGTTTAAGTACATAAGGCGTACCCATTGTCGATACCATTGAGGCCCATTTTGTCACCCATATCACCGATGATAGTACCAGGAAACGGAAGATATGTTTTTGGATCTCTGACCGGTACGATGAATGCGTTAAGGCCATGACTTTCGCCGAGTGTTATGAGCTGAGCAAACACTATTGCGACTGTGCAAGTTTTACCTGAAAAAAACAAAACAAATGAAGCAAAAACGTTTAATATATGTGTTTAATTTTTTATTCCATTTTAATTAATTTAAAAAAAAAAAAAACGGAGGATAAAGAAGATTTTAATGGTACTCGCCTAAATTACCGACCCAGCATTTAGCGGCTTGGAAGTCAGGCGTTTGAAGAACAAATTCGTTGGTGCTCGGGTCATAAGTGGCTGTTGTTCTCATCATTTTGGTATTGCTACCATGGCCGACTTCCGTCAGTGCTAAACAGCCAAGTAATTGTTTGTTCCATACAGCGTGAAATATCGGCACATGTCTTTCTGTTCCTAAGCTCAGTATCGTATTTCCAAAGAGATAAACTCCTAGGGCCATTTTAACCGATAACGAGGGACTCACAATGGCCGTTGCTTCGTTCAGCGTCATCAAGAGACCCGTCTGAAATCAATCGTTTCTACGAATCTCAAAAAATCGTGATCTTTTCTTTAGTGCCAGTACATTATTATTATTCCTAGACTTTATTTTTTCACCATTTTTATTAGCTTCGGACGATAGAACTTTGCGTGATCGTAATTTTTAAATTCGTTGGTATTTTTCGACTCTTTTTAAAAAAAACAATCATTCTGACTGAGCAAATTGGACAGGGAATTAATTTTGGAAAAAGATTTGTACCGCTACGGTCGAACGAAAAACGAGAAAAGTGCATCTGAATTTAGTTGAAAACGCATTGAACTTTTTTTCTTGGGTCAAAATGACCCACTGGTAGTAACCTAGGGTTAACTATTCTTTCCAGTTTTAGTTTTAATTCAAAATGACAATAATAAGGATAATCTAATAACCTTGTGTTTGTAACTAAGTTGATTAATGTTTGCCGGCAAAAATTTTAAATGATCGAGCCTCGCGAGCTGTCTGGCAGCTCTTCTCTTCTGCTCGTCCGAGCTCGCTGTTGTGTTGTAATACGGATGATACTCCGGATCAGCTTCCATCGCTTTCCAAACCTCGATCTGTATCAAACGTTTGATTAAATTATTTTTTTTATCTCGAATTGCTTGTAATTGTCAACGAAAAAAAAAACATTGACCAATAGTTGGTTACCTTGAATCTCAACGCGTCAGGATCTTCTAAAACGATGCGCATGTCTTTCCATGAAAAAGACGCAAGTGATCTGTATTTTTGGAGATTACCACCGGTCGGCAACTCCCCCAACCAATTCAAATCATTTTCCGATGATTTGACTCCGTCCTCGTATTCCGCCATGGCCATCATCAAACAACCGCGCCTATAAACATTAATTATTAATTTAAATAATAAAGAAATTATATAAAACAATAGAAACGACGCATTTACGAAATAAGTCTTCCATATTTATTGATAAACATTAATTGAAGTTAATTGGTTTAATTGAAAAGAATTCTATTGAATTGTTCTCCAAATTTATTTTATTCAATGTCGCCTTTTGTTTTTGAAAGGATTTTTTGCGGCCAAAACATCTATTAAAGAATTGTCAACCTAATTGTTGACGACCGATGTCAGTGATTCAGAAACGCTGGGATCCTGTACATGGGAACGTATCAGGCAGCAGTGAATACATAACACATACACGCACACACACACACTTTTCGTAAACAGGCAATCAGCGCCTGAAAACGGTAACGACAACAATACACAAGAGCTTTGATTGTGTGCGTGGCCAGTGTGCGCAACAAGCAGTGCGCGCAGAATCGTTTCACCCACAGGCACCGACGCTAGAGCACACAAACAAAAATAGTTACGATGACGCTCATGAGTTGATGCTCGATTTGCCGTTTAGGCCCTTCCATAACCTTCCTCTTACAAGTTCACACATCAAAAAGTTACTTTGCGTCAAGCATTGCAGAAGGACAGTGACGGCCGAGCACGCCTTCACAAAAGTTTGTTTTCTTATTGCCATAGTCTCAGATGTGAAGAATAAATATTTTGTAACGAATGTCTATATTTTATGTCATCAGTTCTCTATAAAAACTCTGCAATTTTCTCGTCCAATTACAAAAAAAAACACAAACTTGACTGGCACCACATTTTAATCTCAAGAAACAGAGCCTTCTTTTCACGAAGCATTTTCTTTCTTTCACTGTACTTCACGAACTTGAAGAATGTTATACGCAAAAAAAATACAATCATTTGTGGACACCCTAATGTATACAAGAAGGCAATCAGGATTCAAATGAGCAAACATTTTCGACCATAGGTTAAATTTGTAACGGAAAATACAACAACAAAACAAAAATGAATCACGAGCGATAATAATCGTCATTATAAAAAACATCATATAAATGATATTAGATTCTGAAAAAAAAACTTGCGTAGATTGATTGATTGTTGATAATCTGTTGCTACTAGAAATATTCCAACGATCAAGAAAAACTTGTGAGTTATGAGTTTCTTTTCGGACGTACGAACGTCCATTTTTTGTGACACAAAGAAAATCAATCGGCAATGATAACAACGATTAGAAAATAAACTTAGAGGAAACGTACAAATCAATAATACTAAGAAATCAAAAGTACCGATGTAACTGATGTAACTGCACATATTCCACCATGGCACGTGTAAAATTTATCGTGTGCAATCAACGCAAGAAAAAACACGAGAATAAACACTGGCCATAGAATTGATTGCTTGATATTGCATTTTTAAAATATAGTTATGTCATGTAGCGGCCTCTAAACATTATGACAACTGAAATTTTCGGTACTAAAGTACACACGTTATTCAACACATTCTTCGGTTGTTTTTATTGTTCAAAATTTTTTCACAACGTTTTCTAGAAAAAAAGAAAAAGGATATTTAAAAGTTGTTTAAGAAAGCGATAAGTTTTCTTTTTTGAGACAATTTTATCGAGAAAATCATCTCCAAAAATAGCGACAGTTTGATCGCAAACGTTTTACCTCATTCTTCCACTATTGGTTTATCTGCGGTTGAAAAATTGACATTACTGCCAGATTATACTGACCAATAATTCGATGAAATCGTCGATGTAATATTGATGGCTTGGCATTCATAAATATGTAAAATTAATACAGCTGTATTAGAACCTTTTCGGTGGCAGAATAAATTTCCATTAGATATTAAAAAAAAAAAGCGGATATGAAATAAGGAATGTGCAAAAACCACGCGGTATTATTCGGAAATAATATGGCAGGCTTGCCGTTTCAAGCGGAGAGAGTAGAAATAATGAGAAGCAAAATAATTTACACTAGAAATATTACAACTTGGTTATTTGCTGAATTGAACATTTCTCTAATATAAATACCCAATAATTACATTTTTTTAAATAGAATTACTTACCGATAAAATGGTTAGAGGTGGAGAAATTTATAAAGTTTTAGGAATTGAGACATTCAAGTATAGACTCAACAAACAACGGACATATTTTTGAATAAAGATGTTTAAAAGTAGAAAAAAATAGATGAACTTGTAGATTTTCCTTCCGAATCAATTAAGATTAAAATAAACAGAAGCGAAAATGTAGTAGAATGGCCGACAATGTGAAATATCACCGCAAAGTGAGACTACCTGTGAGGATACTACCTGTAAAAATATTTTAATTTGTTTTTTGTGTAAAACTGAAATACAAATATCGAACTAATAATAAAATATTACAAAGAGGACTATGAGCACGTTTGTTTTGAAAATTTGCATATATATAGATCGTATAGGGAAAGAATTTACGATAGAATGTGGGACTATTTCTTTATTTTTATTTTTTCGAATGATTATGCAAACACAAACTTTATGTTTCACGGTGATTTCATTCCGAAGAATTTGAATACTAAGATAATGACACGATGATATTTATATGCCATACAAACACCGAAAAATGTAGAAAAAAAATAATGTTTTAATCACCATTTGTTTCACTGCCTGTACATATAATACTGCAATATCAGTGAAATAAGAATTCCGAGCACATTTGTCTACAATTGTATCTCCTGTTCATCCTCAACGTTTCGTCGAAAATCCTAAAATGTACGATGATAAATAAAACGTTAATATAAAAAAACTTCGGATTCAAATACTAATTGAGTTGAATAAATTTTTGTCAACGGCCAAAATGACGAAAAATGTTCAATCCAGAATAGTTTTTGTCGAGACCTTCTTTCAGACAAATGCTACAATTGGTGATCCATCAAGCTCACGGTCGGTAAAAAATCATCCGTCAAGTTAAAAAAAAAACATGTTTTTTTTATCCTGTTGTCAGAGTACAATGTGAACCTTTTATTTTTCTCGGAATATTACGTATTTCCGAGAACAACGTGTATCTATGTTTTGGTTATCTCTTTCGCACTCATGCAACGATACATCATCACCATAAATATTAGTACTACAATGGGTTGCACTTTCAGCGCAAATAGCAACTCCCTAAACGCGCCTACATCGTGTAATGAAGCAAAATAATTCCCGACGTTTTTCTCATGCGAAAAGCCCTGAGCCTCCATTTATACGATCGATAATTCAATTTTACGGTCGTCAATCATCGTTCTGAGATCTTGATTCAACGCCTCTGCGATACGTATCCCACAGGATCCGATCAATAAGATAATATCTATGCGTAATGAGAACTCTAAAAATGTATGAATACCGCACTAGAGGTAATACAATTTCTAGGAATAATGGGGTGCGATACGTCAAGAGAACACCTGCAGTTAATCGATCTAAAAGCGATTAGTTTTTTAATTGAAAAAAAAAAACATAAAATCCAGTGTCAATCGATAATAACTCTGTAAACTAGTCCACGACGCACGTACTCGTTATCACCGCTAGATAGTGACATGTGCAAATTTTTTTTAGGAAAAACACAAATAATAATAAGTCACTCACAATTGCCTAACGCGCGTTTTTAGTTCGCGCTACTTTCGCCCCTCGTGACTAATTTGGCAAGCAAGCCCGCGATCTCAGACACAACAGGAGGCTACGCGCACACCATCAAACAAAACACGAGCCGATAAATCCTTTCGTATAGCGTCATGATAACTTGAAAGAACAGATATTTGGTTTATAAAAAAAGGTTATGTGTCAGAAGGTCAAATTTTACTGTACTTACAGATTGTATTTATTGTTCGATCATTCGGGTTGAAAGATCGTAATTGTATCGTACAGGTGTTTAGCAGTGACAATGAAGGAGACAAGGGGGGCAACGGGGGTCGATAGAACTATATATTTCCACGAAAAGCAACAAAAGGGATACTTTTCTGTGGAAGGGCGCGGTATGCGGACAATATGAAAGTTCAACGACAGTGGGATACGCACAAGTTACGGTTTTAAAAAAATATATATTGTTTTACCACTCACACTACAATACACAAGTATAAACGTTTGCCGGCTACCGTTGATTCCACTTAACTGACGACTCGATCACTCGAACGACCACGTTGTTCTTGCCCCTCCCTTCCGCGAATACAATCGCGTGTGTACGTGCAAGAAATATATATGGAAGAGAGGCACGAGAGCCGGCTCGTTCGTTATCATTTCTCCCGCCCGTTGGCCGATACGAGAACCCAGATGCCAGGTAGGATCGCCTTTATAGAAGTCCCGCCAAAAAGAAAGAAGAAAAATTTATCAATTCTCCCATTTTGACATAACCTCTGTGAGAAATTTCCCATCATGTACGAAACAGATCGGGGTATTTATTCATTATCGTTAAAAAAAAAAAAAAAATTGAAACCTCGGCAAAACAATGGCGGACGAAATAGGCGGCGGCTCGATCGTAAATTTATAGCATAATGGATTTTCGTCGGATATATCATGCAGTAGCTTTCTATTTTACTGACGGATCTACGTCGACTGGTCGGTATTGTAGGAACAAATTATGCACCCGAACGATCTCCCCTGATTGAGTCCCCTCAATTGGAATTAATTGATTTTTGAAAATATAAATCTGTCGGTCGTCGTACGGTGGTTTGTGGTGGCGCAATGAGCTCGTTCAGCGATGAACCATTTTTTCAAAGAATGATTTTCTAAATGTAGTCCCCGACTTAGCCCCCCCAATCGTGCAGTGGTGTACCATGTTTTCGACTAGTGTAGCCACTGCTAATTACCCTCATGATTCGCCATAAAGTTAACACCAAAAATTTCGATTTTCCAAGGTTTTCCAAGGGTCTAATAGACGCAGAATCATTCGTCGGTGAATAATATATTAATTAAACTGTTTCCAGATAATATTAACGTTGAATAGTTAAAAAATTAAGATTTGCCTTAAAGATGATTATTAGCAATGACTACACTAGTCGATAACACGATACACCACTGAACGTTCAAATTTCGCCACGGTAAGCCACTGAACGACCCTCAAAAGATTTGTAAAAAAAAAAAAAAGTCAATTTATTTGTTTCGGGGCGGGCGGGGCTAAATTTTGAAATTCGTTTTTCGAATCGTGGTTCACCACTGAACGATTTTATTGCGCTACCACGAACCACTGTATGACCACCTAGAGAAACTCGAAACGAAACGTAACACCAAGATTTTCACTAATCAAACGACTAATAATCACCTTTTAAAAACCATTTCTTGATATTGAATGAGAATTGATGAAAAATAGGTGAACGACGCATGAACGATATACGAACGTGTATTTATTATCAGTCGATATGTTTTATTTATTTTTTATATCTTAAAGCTATAAAATGTGGGATCGCGGAGATGCGAGTGAACGAACAAGGTTGAGGGAAGCCCATCGGAATGAGGAAGCGGCGAGGACGTTGGTGATGAGATGGGGTCAGTTAGTATTCTGTTTGTTTGAGCGGAGCCGAGCGAGACTAGCTCGTTCGCCCTCTTCCTCGTCGGAGGTGCAGGGTGGCCCACTACTGCTTCCTCCAACCGCACCTCGAGACGATGTTGCCTGCATGAGTTCTTGATCAGGTCCGTTTCTGTGTTCATACAGTAATATATTCAGAGTTTCCTCGTATATTCGAGCTTCAGGGAACTCGACCTGTATCAAAAACAATTATGATAAATTTCTTCTTTTTTCTCGAACCTTTTTAAGCTTTTCCTTTTCTCGTTTACCTTTGTGTGTTTTTTGTCGGTGGCATAAACTATAGAATGACAACACACTTCTCCGACTTTACGACCGTGGCCGTAAAACGTCCAGCAACATATTTCACTTGAGCCTATTACATCTTTGATGAATAATACTCTACCGTTGAATCTGAGCGACATTTTATCAAAAAGCTCAATATTTTTTAGCAAATTATCGTCCGAAGTGCTGTGGAGAAGAAAGACAAATTTAATCAAGGCACGGAGAACATAAAAAATGAGTAGAAAGCGTTAAAAAGCCATAGGCTGTTTACCCTGTATAGGAATATTTGTTGTTGTGTCGATTGATGAGAAGTTTAACCACCGGTTTGGTAGTGTCCGCGAGTAAAACTTGTTCCTCTCGTTGAGAAGTGATTAGAGCAACTTTGCAAATGGGCTCGGCTTCTCTTTCTTTGCGCAGCAGAGCTTGCTCGCAAGATTTAACCAGTTCAGCTATGCAATAGTATTTTGCTTCCGCCAAAAGTTCACCGGTTTCTTTGGCGCTTTCTGGAAGAGGGACCGAACCGTCCCTCAGAAAATTCAATATAGTGCCAAAATGTTTGCCGCAACGATCGATCAGTATCCAGCCTGAAATTGGAGCAGAATATAAGAGTGGATATTGAATTATTTGAGAAAACTTTGAGCGTCTTTTTCTCACCTTCCGAATCCGTTAAAACTTCCATTCGACCGCCAAACATAGCACGTAGCATGGTATCATGTTTACGAAGAGTACTGATAGTCGTATAATGCAAAGAGCCCCCAATGTTGAGCTTAACATATTCAGAGGGATAACGAATACCCGTTCGAGGATCACCCGACATCCCGAGAGAACTGACGAGCAGCGTCGTCGACGGGGTGGCTGCTGCTGCTGCTCCTGTCGCTGATGACGACGTCGCCGACGCTTGCTGCTGCTGCTGCGACGACGGCGAGTCCTCGGATTTGTCACCCGTCAGTATCAACATTTAACCGCGCGCCCCAACACGTCCGCGCGACACCCGTTCAATTATTCCTCGCAATTAAGCTCGCAACTGTTTTCACTTGATTTTTCACACTTTCTTTACATTCACTGTTCTCTCGATCCCACTTTTGAGTTACAATCTTTAGGTTAACCTCATTTTCTTCCTATTTTCCTTTTTTTACGTCCAGCATCAACACTACTAGGTGGGGGGACCACCAAACACCAAAACAAGCGCACACATACTACACTTGGGGGTTTATTTCAACGGTTGGTTGATGTGCCGTTGGATGGCGCTGGCCATTGTTCAGGACCGGCCGAACGGGGTGTGCGTGCGCGATTTCTGATTGCAGCGGTCAAGTGAGTGTGAGTTTGAGGCGCGCGAGTCAATAAAGCAGAACTGATCGAAGAATACAAAAATTATAAACATGACAGATTCCCTTTCAAAATACGGTTTGTGTATAGACGAAATGTGCAAAATTCGTCTTGTTGATCCCCAAGTTGCGAAGCAGAGTGACAAATTGCGATCGGAATGCGATAAATTTGTCGAGAGTGAGTATAAGGATTGCATGATAACAGTGGTGACCATGGTAACGCGAAAGAAACCAAACAATCCTACATACGGTTGAATCATGAAACGAGTATCGTTGCAGATATAACCGAATTTGAGACGAACACCAATAATTTCATACGAATCATGGAAGGATTGGGTCAGGAGGTAGAAAAGGAAAAAATGAAGACGATAGGTGCACGAAATTTGTTGCGATCGGTAGCAAAACAACGGGAATCTCACAGACAACAGATGCAGGCACTGATTCTCGAAAGAAGTATGCAGCTGGAACGTTTACGGGTACAATTCGACTCATTGAAGAAAATCGAGGAACAGCAGCTTGAAACGATCGAGCATCTCTCTGCGAATTGAACCGACGATAAAATTTACATCGTCGAGCAAACCACCAAAATGATCATTATTCCATCACAAAATTCAAAAATTGTATACAATTTTTTTTCGATTATTTTAAAATCGAGCGATCCCAAACTTCAAAAAAGTAATAATAGATTTTTCGTTACTTTCCAATGACGTTAAGTTCAGTCCCACAAGAAAACGAAAAAGAGAACGAGGCGCGACATTCATAATTATCGGCAAAGACGGCAATTGAAAAATAAATTTTATTATTATCGTGTGACGCCTTGGTGTGGTGTGTGTATATGTGAATGTGTTATTGTTGTGTGTATGTGTAACCATGTTATTTGTCTTACTGCTGTTTACAATAAAAATTAGAAATGATGTTGGATTACGGATGATGTTACAATCTACACGGATATAAATATATACATACGTATTACAAGATTATTATTATTATTACGTCGCGATGTCAAGTGACGGTTATTCAATCGATATCGGTTTTAGAACGCTTGTTCGATCCTTCGTCGCTTTTCATCGAGCTTGCTACCTCTTCTTTTCCATTGGTTGCCTCAACAACGTTGGATGACGGTGAAGCTGCCCGTTTTTTCGAAGATGCGAGACTGCACTCGTTGCGACGATTGAATTGAACTATCACCGCAGTCATGTTGTCACAACCGGTACCATCGCCCAGAGTGTCGGTTGCGAGACAGTGATCAAACAGCTGTGTTTGCGAAAACACAAAAAAAAAAAACAAAAAATACAATTTATTTACTCGCAATTACCATTCCGCCATGAAAAGAGAATTCGTAGATTCTGGCGATCTATCGGTTCGTCATGTTACCCGCGAGTGCGAGAAAAATAGTTGAAAAGCAGATTTACGTTCTTTTCGGAAAACAAACGTTACACATTATTTGATGAAAAGAAAGCAACAACGTATCACTTTAGTTTTTTTTTTATCTGAACCGGAGATAGAAAAGAATTTTTACCGACCAAGAGACCGATAGACCGCCTCTTAATGTTTACGTTTAATTAAAAAAAAATTACAAATTTCAATGTACAGGATGGTAAAAATATATATACGAGAGGTAAAATGAACAGATTGCATATTAAATACGAAAAAAGCAGTTTGTCTCACCTCCTCACAAATTTTCGATAAATTCGGTTGTGCGCTGTTTACGAGACGTGGACGTACGAAAGATACCACTTCCTGGCTGGACATGAAATTCCATATACCGTCGCAAGCAAGAATCATAAATTCGTCTCTTTCAGGCTCGATCGCAATGTGCCTCACATCCGGCAAAGCTGAGATCATCTGTTCTTGCGGTGGTAACGTAGTATTTTGCTTGTACGCATGGTCACCCAGGGCTCTCGATAGATTCAAACCACCGTTTACTCGTCCATCGGCCGTTACTTTTCCACCGGCTTTTACTATGCGTTCCATTTCCGGCTCATCCTCTGGTTTGTGATCCAGACTTAATTCAAGCGCTTGGCCATCTCGGCATAATACGCATCGAGAATCACCGGCGTTGGCGACGTACAGATCGTGTCGATTAAGAATTGCCACGACGGCGGTGCAACCGCTGTCCGAACCTGGCTGCGTTTCGTCTTTCGATTATTTCTATTTACTAGATTTTTATTTTCAATTATATCGAACGTATATTCAGAGGATATTTAATGCTCACCTCTTCCGTCACATCCATTGTGAAATCTCCATCGTCTTCATCGTCCTCGTCCTCCTCCTCATCTTCGTTGTCGTTTTCGTCCTCATCGCTGGTATCTTCTTGCTCCTCGTCGTCATCGTCGTCGTCAACCTCGTCCGTGGCATCTTCCTCACTGACAAAGTGCAAAGTTGTTGTATTAAATGTTTTCTTTCATTTGAATTACTCTAATTTTTTGGAAACTATTCTCCCAGCACAATATATTTTAGTTTAATTATTATTTTTATCGATTTTTCCAAACACGATCGTGTTTTAACTATTACATTCAAAACTAATTTCGCAATTACGGACGAAACATGTGCCTGATGATATATGTTTTAAATTTCAAATTGTTCACCTGTTGTTTATATCTGAAATGATTAACTTTATGCGATATTTGAATTTATTTGGTCTTTTTTCGGTAAAATAACTTTTCATACAGCTTGAATTGAAAGCAACGATTTTCCAAAGTTCACATTACTCGAAGAATGTCCCAAGAGGAATAAATATATATACATATAAACCTGGCAACTGGAGAACCATCGAACGTCTCATCGTCGTCTTCCTCATCTTCGTCGTCATCATCCTCATCCTCATCTGCCACTGCGTCCTTACTGGCACCATCGTTTTTCTCGTTAATTTTTTTACGTTTGTCAAAGGCGATGCGGGCAGCCTTACGGCTCAAACGAGTGCAAATTTCTTTGCCTAAAAGGGACTGGAAGGAGGCTACAGTGAAATCGCATTCTTTAACATCACCATTTTCCAATGATTCGGAACGACTGCTGGAAACCTTGTGGGACTCTTCATCGGGAGCAGCCACATCTTGGACACCACTGCTGCCTGTTTTCTGAACATCAACGGAGCTATCAGGATCGGAGAGGCCGTTGCTGGACTCTCCGTTGGAAGCAGAGCATGGCTGGTCAGTGTTTTCGTTGTCTTTATTTTCAACGGGGGGCTGACTGGTACTGCTGACGTTTGGTTCGTCGCTTTTGTTCCACGAACTACTCGACGAGGAGCAACTTGGACCAGCAGCGGCAGTTGTTTCGCTGCTCGCTGCTCCTTCTTTATGACAAAGAGAATACCTTGCCATAACCTGTTCCAACGGCATTGCCGCTTCCTTTCTTAAATCGCTGACGCTCTCCTCGTCGTCGTCAACATTATCTTTATTTGCGCAGCCTCGGGTATCGATCTTGTCCCTGCGAGCATCGTCCTCGTTGTTGCTTGTGCCGGCAATTTCTTTTAGCACTCTAATAACCTCAGGCTTAGCTAACTCGGCGTCAAATCCTAAAAACGCATCTATCAAAGCTTGTTTAATATTTCCGCTCTTGTATGCTTCTGTGTTTTTAATGAAATCAGGCAATTCTTTGGCGCAGTAAGTGGCAACTTCGTGACCACCGTGTCCATCGTAGACCGCAAATAACGAGGTATCTTCGTCAAACTCGATGCAACAATTGTGAGCGTCCTACAGATCAAAATTTTCGTGTTAAATCGTTTTTTTTTCTTATTAACGGTGTATTTAAACTACGAACCCGTACCGTTTCATATTATTTCAAAAACAATGTTGTTTTCTTACCTCTTGGCTAACCCGCCAACCCTGCATGGAACTCGCGCCGAACGCCACATTTTTTCCCCGCTCATCGCTCGAAATTTTTTTCGTTATCGGTTCGGACAAATACGCCCCCATCCTGCCGTTTTTATCCTAATTCAGGTATACACTTGTTCTTGCCACCGTCTAATATTTTCTTTACTATCTGTTATTATTTACGTCTCACCGGCGTGCGTGTGTGCGCGCTTCGTTACCAAGCCACACTCGCGGTCCTCGCCGATACGCTCACCGCCGTTGGTGCCGCCATTATTTTGCACCTATTTCTCCCGCACTGCGATTCGCCGACATCGCTGAACAATTTGAGTATGCGCCCGAACAATTATTGAGAATCGAAGCGACATCTGACGGAGCGTCATATTTCGGAACCCATTGAGAATATGTGACAACAGTCGAATTACATTGAATAGTTTCTCCAAGTCTTTTCGTTACGATTTCATCATAGTATATCTTTCGTTTGAAAAATCTGTAACATCAGTGAAAAGAAAACTTGTCAACGCAAACTTTTTAGCATTTACCCCCACTCCTTTTCGCTGGCGGCAATAATGCTTTCATCTCCCCTCTGAGTTAGCCTCCTCAAATCCAATAAATTAATTTGTTTTAATATAAATCTCTTGGTAGTCGTACAGTGGTTCGTGGTAGTGTAATTAGATCATTAAGTGGTGAATTATTTTCTCAAAAAATATATTTCAAAAATTTCCCACCCAATTACCCCGCTCGAAGCAAATAAATTGATTTTTTTAAATATAAATCTATTGAGGGCCATCATTCGGTGACCTACGCCTAAGGGTATATTAATTGAACCGTTCTTCGGGTAATATTAATTTTGAAAAGTGAAAATTAAGATGATCCCACATGATCTTACTCTGACAACAGTTTCACTCGAACTTTAAAAAAAATTTTAAATGTCACCACCGAGCAGCCAATTTTTTTCGTATTTTCACAACAAGAGATGCATTTGCATTTTCTGACAAAATAGTAGAAGTGATAAGGCATAAATGTATAAGTAGGTGATATTAAACAATAAAATGAAAAAGTATGCAACAGTACGGTACGAAGTTGCATGTATTTCAACCACGACGTGAAATGTCAAAAGAGGGTAGAGATTTTACGAGACTCAAAAGAAAGAGCAACAGTGGTGTCTCAGAATGCCTCCAAAACTAAATCGACTGTTAATAAGTTCACTGATAAGGGAAGTAAAAGAATCGAATAATTTGGTGAAAGAAATGTCATCGACAATCGGAGACACGAGTAGTTTTTCATCTTGGAAATATCCGAGTAAACCGGCGATCGAAATCGGAGGAATCGAGTCGTTGAAGCAACACCGAGGCACAGCCGGGGAATTATACATTCTGCTTTTGGAACTGGCGTACGATCGGTAAAAATATAGGATCTGAATTACGACACCTAGCAAAGTATAATGAGCGGTTCTCTCTTCCCGGTCGTCAATGAACAGAATTCAATTTGTACTGCGCCTCATGGTCGAATTTGTGAAAAATACCGTGACCGATGATACCGTTTACCAAGTGCCGTCGGGAACAGTGGCGAAAGCGGCGAGACTCGTTTGGTCGGAATTGAAGCGACTTAGGAACGAATCGAATCTCGGGCAAACCTGTTACCGAAAAATCGCTTCTCTCGGTAAATATATATGATTCTGGCATATCGTTGGATATAAAACTATTTTAGGGATTCCACAATGAAACTACAGTACTTCGGTTTTGTTCGTTTTTCTCGTTTATTCGGCTGTCGAAAGTAGTATTGCGATTGCTAGAAGCGTAAAGTAATGACATTTTACTATAAGTTCATTATACTCGCCAGAAGAGTGCCGAATGGCTCTGGGAAATCGACTAGCAATGATGACAGAATCAAAGCTGGCTCTGGAGAAGACGATCGTAGCGATGCGGCAAGAAAAAAATAAAAAAAACGATGCCGAAAATGCTCGAACGTTGCGTGACGATTCGTCGCCACGTCGAGGAGTCCGAAAAATTGTTACTGCCGTAATTGTTATTATTATTATTACTATTATTAGCAATTTGTGTGGCCTTTCATTCAGCAAAATAACGTTAAGCGCCACCTATTTGTCTGAGAATAGAAACAAGAAAATAAAGTGAACGTCGTAAATGACCGACGGAGCATCAACGAGGACGAAGATTCACTCGTTCGATCGTTACCTCCGCTTACCCCTGATGATGATCCGCTGGTCGATATGACGAGGCAACTAAAGTCAAATGCGGAAAAGATCGACACGCTGTTGCGTCAGAACGACAGAATTTCACGGGTGATTGCTCGTATATCGGAGCATCGTCGCGACAAGGTTAATCGGACGAATTAGACCCTACGATCGTTTTGTTGTACACACGCGGAGAGAGAGAAAAAGAGAGAGACACCCTTTTGCAGATATTTATTTTCTCATTACACCCAAGCGCACCCGACCTCGTTGTTGTATCGTTCCCGTTAACTTCTACAATGAGAATAAACGAAGGGGAATTGTTTGAACTTTTAGAACGCTCTTCTTTCTCATTCCTTTATCATATAGAAAAGACGCGTATATATAGACTTAGAAATGGAGGTCAAAGGAGCATGGAGGAGAGGCTCATGAGGGTTAACGTTTTCTCTTTTTTCTTCATCCTCTCGATCCCGAGGCCTCCTGCTCCACCGCTTTCGAATGCGCCCTCCAAACTTTTTGCACACGGGCGTGTGTTTGTCGACGTACAGTGCGTATATATTAAATATCCACGTTGTACGCGTTATCGCATATACACAACATATTTACAATGATTCAATTTACAAAGTTGCCACGTCGTCCCATATTGGTTCTTTTTTTATTTTTTTACTTCTTTTTCGTCCGTATTTTATTACTACTATCATTAGTTATTATTAATATTAATATTATTATTATTATCGTCATTATCACGTAACAATAAACATTCGATTACACCGCTCTCTCGTTGCCTCTGCTCTCAATGAAATGAGCAACTTTTTTTTAATGCTGGTGCACACACGCGGATCGGGCGCCGTGCTTTCTTGTTTATATACCATCATCGATATACGCCCGTAGAATATATAGTTGCATCAATTTGTTTTTTTTTTTTCGATTATTCTCTTTGACCAAAGAATGTCTTTTTCTTATGTTTTATTTATTTATTTGTTCTATTGTTGTTCTTTCGCGTCTTATATGCATGATGTAGATGCGATTAGAATCGGTGGATGACGCGCGTTGTCCACCGATTACGAGGAGCAACGATACGGAATTCGCGAGAGGACGGATATGGTGGCGCGTTTATAAATCGAGCTCGTTGAGCAGAATGCACGGTTTAATATAATTGTGAAATATATCGATGAATATAACAAGGGGCATGAAAAATATTTGATACGCGAATAAAATTGTTCTTTTTTTTTTGCGTGTTATCTCGAAGAAACTGAAAAATGAAAAGAGGGTGATAGAAGAGTATAGAAACGATGAATCGTAAACATATAGAAGATGAGCGTGTACGAACGATTCCCCACTCCGTTTTCAAATATCACCGTGGTTCCGTGCTTTTTTGTTTTGTTTTGTTTTTTTTTTTTTTTTTCTTTTAATACGTAATATTCTTCTTGTAACCTGCTTGCTCGTAGTCTCACATATGTCTACATAACATGCGGTATATTTCTATGTACTATGATCGCGAGGAAGAAGATTTGGTTTTTGGGCCGATCGAGATCCCGGCTGCGTGCGGTGGGCCGCTCTCCCTCGATAACGGTGGTAGCGGTGCGTTGTGCTTCGAAGGCGAGTCCGCCGAACAGCCACCGCAGCAGAATAACGTTCGTTCACGCGACAGCAGCAGCACCAGCAGCGGCGGGCCAATCATCCCCCGTGTGCGCACCCGCCCAACACCTCGTGTCTTTTCGTACGCGAGTTTCTCGTAGCGAAGCGATAATCTCGAAATAGTTGTTATTTTTCGTCATCGTCGTTGTCATCACCACCACCACCGCCGCCACCGCCCTCGATCCGATCCGCTCGTGTACTCGTACCGCCCAGCTTCAAGATTCTTTATTTCACCGGCTGCACGGGTGGTGCAACTGTAAACACATACATCCGAAGCTTTTCGTTATTTCCGTGAGTCGCGCTACCTAGCAGCATAAAAGCGAGAACGAAGCGCCCCCTTCAGCCATCGCCGACACTGCTGTTGTGACTGATGCTACTACTGCCGGGTGGTGCATACGTGGGTCTCGTACTTTTACTGTTTGCGAGCTCATCGCAAATCAGAAGCGAATAAAGCGGTGTTAAAAAGGCCCCAAAAAAATCAAGCTCTCGTCATTAAAGCGCAGCAATTTTGTGCAAACTTTTCGCTTCTTTGCTTCTTGAACAAACCAAGAATAAATAAAGAATAAAGAAATAAAAAAAGAACAGCAAGCGGTGCAGCGGAATAAGCGGAATTGCATAGAGAAATAGGAACGATACATATAAGCAGCGGATCGATGAAAGTTCTCTGGTTGTTGAAACGATGTTGAAACCACGAGCTCCATCGACAAATGGAACATCGTAGATATAAATAAAAAAAAACAACACATAGAGAATCGATTGAAATTGTATGAAATATCGATGGTGATACAAGAACGTGCCTAATAACGATTATAATATGCGAGTCAAGCGAAAAATAACTTGTCATTGAGATTCGATAGTTTTTTTTTTTTTTTTCAACGTCGATATGTAACAGCGAAAAGCAGCAAAAGAACAATTCGTTGGTATACGTACATGTGATTGAGGTTTCCACTGCGTGTTTGTTGTACGCTTCTGGTCATCGTCCCTAAGAAGCTTTGTAGGTGACGAAGTGGGTTTTCGACGTTCAAGTTCGTTCAAAGTAGAAACACAATACAGAGAGAGAAAAAGGGGGAGAGAGTGAGAGAGAAGCGTCGTCGTGAGGCTTCGTCAAAATATAGAATAATACGTACAAGCAGGGATTATTATTTTTTAATCCTTTTCTTTTATATATATATGTATATATATATATACACTCTCTCCCGCTAAACTCGGTTTTGCTATATGTATATACCGGATATTATTCTCTCAATTACTCATTATAATTTATTTCTATTATTTATTCCTTCACTCTTCTCACCATTATTAATTCCATTCGACACACACGGGAAACGAGTTATCCTAAATGGTACACTATTAAGAATGAGATGGACTAGACGAGGGAGGGAAAAAGGGGGTCGGGGGAAGGGGGGGGGTATGAAGGATGTATAGAGACGGGGATAAAGGTCGACTTACCGGGAGAATCGATGACGAAAAAGGCGGGAGTCGCGTATCCCGAATAACATATATATCGGAACATGGCGCATTTGGCAGAGGCACACAGTGAGGAGGAACTTGAAAAAGGTTTTCCAAGAGGATAGTTAATCAGACGTTGTGCTCCGATGCGACTTGTATCTCAGACCCAACCGCATCGTCATCATCGTCATCGACACTGCGAAATTATTAGGTATCAAGATGCAACGTGCACATAAAACAAAACAAAAAACAAAGAGATATAAAGAAAAAAAGAAAGAAAAAAAAAGGGAAAATCAATATAACAATCGGTCTTTTACGATTTTACGAATGGTGGATTCGATATTTGTACAGAGATGAATGATACACACTTGTTTGTGTAAACGGAAAAAGGGCGGGGGGGGGGGTTAATATTCAGATTGTATAAAAATGCCGATTCGATGCCCTCACTCCGATCCCGTCGTCCAATCTCTAAATTTGTATATAATGTACCCAAGGAGAAGAAAAAAAAAACCAAAAAAAAAAAAAGATTGCATTCAATTGTCAAATGAGTTGTTCTACTCGATCATCCCCGCGGTAAGTTATGTACAGGCGCCGAAATATTTAGTTGTATAAAAAGAAGAAGAAAAAAAAAGGATCGATTCGTTCGGTAACTTGAATGAAACGGGTGAAAGCATCGAGGATGAATAGAGGGTGAGGGTTCGGTAGTGCAAAGAGGACAAGGTTGTTGTTTGTGTGTTTTCGTGTCCAAGTACTGCCACGATGGGGAGAGAAGAGGAACGAGGGGGGGAAGGTGTTTGAGAAAAAAGGGCTGAGGATTCGAGGGAACGTCAATGTTCAAAAGGCACTCGTATAAATAATAAATTCAACAATGTGATTCCTTGATTGCGTTGCTCGATGATGTTTGGGTGCGTCTATCTCTTTCGAGCTTCCTCCGTGCCGATGGTGGCGGTCGTCATCTCCGTCATCTCCGTCATCGTCGGTTCGATTCAACACTCTTTTGTTGGTTGATTTGTGTATGAGAACCTGAGTGGCTCGATGGTGACGGCGTCGCCAGCAGCAGCAGCAACAGCAGCAGCGGTGGCGGCGATGGCAGCGTCAGCAGCAGCCAGAGTAGCGGCGGCGGCACCGGCAACCGCAACGACGGCACTCGTCGTGGCAAGGGTTACAACCAGATAGCAAAAATTTGACACGCTTTTCCAAACGCATCGAATCAACGCACACGCACACACACACTCTCTCTCTCACGCAGAGATTCACGCACGCACACGCACACGCACACACGCACTCCATGCGCCAAAGTCATGATAAAACTGGTTAAAATGGTCACTCTAGAGAATCCACAATCACCATGTTTCGTGACGCACGGAGCGGACAAAAGAAGAGAAAGATCTTGTTTCCTCGCAACGTAGGGAAATTGGTCTCGTTTCTCTTTTGTCTTTCTTTCCAAAGCCGTGTTTTTTTTTCTCTTGAGGTTCGCTTTTCCTTTTCAATTATCGTCGCCGCCCCACTTATCCCTCGCCCACTCAATGCCAAACCCGCCCTCCCCCCAGCTCCCCATTTCTGGGTTAGTTTTCTTTGTTTTTTCTTTGTTGTTGTTTTTGTTTTTCTTTTACTCTCGTAGCTCTCGAATTAAATGCAGTAGCTGCAAGTCCAGGGTGTTTTTCGATTACGAATGCTTTCCATGGGAAACACGCATTCGTTAATTTAAGCTATTAATAAAAACATTCGCATACGCTCTATATCGGACAAACGAGTAATAGTCCAAAGAACACGGCCCACATTAGAACAATCCCGTGAACGGTGTATATCGGATTCTCACCGTCTGTTATCTTTCTCGCCATGAACTTGAGGGTTTCGTCGAGAAGTACCACTGGAATGGAAAACTTCATAACGGTTATCCACTCTTCCCCGCTAAGCGGAGTCACTTGGAAAACGGCCTGAAACCCAAATTACGAATGAAGCATGTGTTTTTGTTGTTGTTGTTGTTTTATACACAGATGCGCATTTGTTTTTCTTCAATTACTCACCGATAGAACCTCGACGTAAAGAATGACAAAGTGAAGGGTGAAGGAGAGGGCCATTGAACCAATAAGCCACATGTTGGACCATGGCGGCATGCTGATCAGAGACTGATTTTCCGACAAGCTGCGTAAAAAACATTTTTTTCATTTATTTATTATATTCGAGACTTTACATTTTATTCCTTCATTATTTTTATTATTATTATTATTGTTATATTTTATTGGGAAAATAAAATGAAGATACGAACCTGTTCATTGCGTTCAACATCTCAATCGTTACAAGTACCGAAAGAGCCATCGTCATTGGATGAGGATCGGTAAAGATTTTGCAATTGACTCCCTTGAATTCGTCTCCACCGCCGATACAAGCCAAATGATGCGTCTGTGATTAAAAAAATAAAAAAATGAATTTCATTTTCGTCTTTTTCGTTTCTAACCGATTCGTTATAAGAATAAATCTACGATAAAAGCGAGTCATGATGAATTTTCACTTACCAATTGATAATAACTCAACTGGGGTCCGTTCGGACTGTACATGAACCACCAGGCGGCCGAACCGACGGTAGCAGCACCGACGTATCCACCGATCGCCAAATACCGGAAGAACAACCAGCCAGAGATGAGACCTTCGTCGGCTTTACGGGGGGGCTATATTGACAATGAGATTATTAATTATGAAGATAAGGTTTCAAGGAATAAAGGAATAAAATGTAAATGAAAAATAAAGGGCAAATACCTTGCTCATAATGTCAAGATCTGGGGGATTGAAACCAAGAGCAGTAGCGGGTAGACCGTCAGTTACGAGATTGACCCACAGAAGTTGTACGGGAATGAGAGCTTCAGGAAGACCAAGAGCCGCCGTAAGGAAAATACTGTAATGATTAAGAATACGCGAATAAAATAATAACTCTCAGTGAGTGTACGAAATCGTACATTTCAAAAAGCCTGATATTGCAGAGTATTTTTTTTTTTCTTTACCTTACGACTTCACCAATGTTGGAAGAAATGAGATAACGAATAAATTGTTTCATGTTATTGTAAATAGCGCGACCTTCCTCAACAGCAGCAACAATGGATGAGAAGTTGTCGTCAGCGAGTACCATCTCGGAGGCGGATTTTGCTACTGCCGTTCCTGATCCCATAGCGATACCAATTTCAGCTTTTTTCAAAGCAGGCGCGTCGTTTACACCGTCACCAGTCTATTGGATTCAACAAGTGTAAAGAGTTAAAAGTCGTCTCGAGAACAAAAACACAGAGAGAAAAGTTTAAAGGGAGAAAAAAAGAACGATAGGTGTACGTACCATGGCAGAAATTTCGTTCATGCTCTGGAGGTACTCAACGATCTTGGATTTGTGAGCAGGTTCAACCCGAGAGAAGAGACGCGCCCTACCACAGGCGGCCCTTTGTTCAGAAACGGAGAGATCATCGAATTCACGACCTGAGTAAGATTTTCCAGTAGTGTCCTCCTCCTCGGTGAAAACACCAATTCGTCGGCAGATAGCCTCAGCGGTAGCTTTGTTGTCACCAGTGATAACAATAACTCGAATACCGGCCGCTCGGCAACGTACGATTGAATCGAAAACTTCTTTGCGAGGCGGGTCGAGCATACCTACGACACCGACGAAAGTAAGATCCTTCTCATAAGTGTGGAATTTGTTTGAATCACCGAGGTCCATGTCTTCAGGTTTGACGGGATGATCAGCGGTGGCGAGTGCAAGACAACGAAGGGTATCGCGTCCGGTACCGTATTGACGGGTAAGTTCGAGGATGCGGTTCTTGAGGGTCGAGTTAAGAGGAACTTTGGAAGTGCCAACGCGAGCGTGAGAACAACGGTCAAGAACACCCTCGGGTGCTCCTTTAACGAAGAGCTTAGGTCCGGTTCCGAGTTTGCTTGGTTTAAGAGGTACACAGTAGGAGGACATGGATTTTCGGTCTCGAGAGAATTCGAGGGTGAATTCTTTCTTCCACTTAGTTTCGATGTCTTGTCTGACGACAATGGCGCTCGTACGACGATCCAATCCGCTCTTGGAAACTCCAAATGGATTGATCTTTTCAGCGAGAACGATCAAAGCGGTCTCAGTAGCTTCACCGACCTTTTCAAAGGCCTGTTTGAATTCGTTGAAATCGATAGCAGAGTCATTGCACATTATGCAAATCGTACCAATCTCATGGAGAGTCTCGTAATCGGAGCCCTTAACTTTTTGTCCCTTGAGGAAAACTTCACCAATAGGTTCGTACGTAGAGCCAGTTATCTCGAATTCCAAAAAGTTGCTGTCACTGCCTTCAATTTTGTCAAAAACAAACATTCGGCTGACTGACATCTGATTGGTAGTAAGTGTGCCGGTCTTATCGGAGCAAATAACGGATGTGCAACCAAGGGTCTCGACCGAGGGCAATGATCGTACGATCGCGTTCTTTTTGGCCATTCGCCTGGTACCAAGAGCAAGACAAGTTGTGATTACAGCTGGAAGACCTTCAGGGATAGCAGCGACCGCAAGAGCGACGGCAATTTTGAAGTAATAGATCGCACCCTTGATCCACGAGCCACCGTGAGCTGGATCGTTGAAGTGACCAATGTTTATCGCCCATACAGCCACGCAAATTACCGAAATAACCTTGGAAAGTTGTTCACCGAATTCGTCCAATTTTTGTTGCAGGGGTGTCTTAATTTCTTCCGTCTCAGACATTTCTGTACGAATCTTACCGATGGCGGTGTTGAGTCCAGTGCCCATAACGACACCGCGAGCTTTGCCCGCCGCAACATTTGTACCGGAGAAAAGAATATTTTTTTTGTCTTGATTTACGGCTCGTGGATCGGGTATCGCGTCGGTATGCTTAATAACAGAGACCGATTCACCCGTCAATATCGACTGATCGATACGGAGGGTCGTGGAGTAAATTTTGGTAAGACGAATGTCAGCCGGGATTTTGTCTCCGACCGAGACCTCGACGATGTCACCGGGGACGATCTCTTTGGCACGAATCCTTTGTACACCAGATTTGTCGCTTCTGACGACTTTTCCCATTTCGGGCTCGTATTCTTTGAGCGCCTCGATGGCCGACTCGGCATTTCTTTCCTGCCATACTCCTACAACCGCGTTAGCGATCAGAATAAGTAGGATGACAAAAGGTTCGACGAAAGCCGTGAACGCATCTTCGTGCTCTTCAAACAGAGCTAATACCTGTTACAAAACAAGAACAGCGTGTCCCCACCGAATTCTCACATTATCAATTTGATCTCGTTAATTTTAAATCTTTACCCTGCCCCGCCGTCCCATCGCTATACTTACGAAAGATATGATTGCCGCTAACAGTAGAATCTTAACTAGAAGGTCGTCGAATTGTTCGAGAACGAGTTGCCAGATTGATTTTCCTGAAAGATAAAACACGACCATGTGACGCGTTAAAAGAGAAACGCGAGATCCAAGTACGAGATACCGTCATCGTTGCGAGGGGAAGAAACGAGCAATTTGCATCTTTGCTATCGCTGTAAGCTTCGTTTTTTTTCTCCCTATAAATTGTCATTTTTTTACGCTTATCGTTGGAGTATTAACAAGATAAATACTCCAGGTGTAGCTCGATGAGCAAAACACCCTCGTCCGTTATCGGTCCGTGTCTCCCTGTACTTGGGAGTCTATTATTAACCCTTTTGATGCAACCGAGGGGAAAGTTGGAGAAACTCGCAACGTCGAGACGTTCCTTCCCCTCGCTCGACCAATGACAATATCTCGTTTGTTTATTCTTGTTTGTTTATTGTTTCTTTCATTCTTCATATTCTTATAGAATTTTTGGAGAACCACCAGTATTTACTCACCCTCCTCAGCCGGTAATTCTGAAACATAAACAAAACAATTGACATTGATAATTAATTCGTAGAAGAATCACAAGGGTAGGACGTTACTAGCAGGGATTAAAGTATCAAGGCTGCCTACTGGCTTCGCGACCATCAGCCGTGTTTTTTTTTTCTCATCTCCGCTATACCAAGATTTTTTTTATTATTATTTTTTTCCCTCTTTTTTCTCTATTCGTTTCGATCGAGAAATCGAGTCGCGGTGATGGGTACGACACATAGCGCGAATTTGTCACGCGAGAGTGAGCGTGAGCGGGGCACAAGGACGGACACAAAGCTCGCGTATGTACACCTCATCGCCAACGGGATATATAACTCTATCCTCCGACAATAAAAGTGCACAGCGGGCTAAGTTTAGAGAGCGCGATGGCACTCGGTGGCCGAGAAGGGTAGCTATCGAGGAGATGGAGCGAGAGCCGAGACGAGCGTTCGTTATTATTGTTTTTGCTATTCATCCCGATGCCGCGCGGCCCGAGTTGGCTAGTACGCGAAAATAACATCCACAACTAATCCGTTTCGAGCATTGTGTTGTCATTGGCGAATTCGAACATCGAGGGATGAAAAAAGTCGCGAAAGAGGCAGAGAGAGAGAGAGAGAGAGACAGAAAGAGAGATAGAGAAAGAAACAGAAATGCCCGTCCATTTTTTCCGCGCACGTTTGAGCGCCTTCTCGATTGGCCTTGATCCGCTCGATCGGAGCGAAAGCGATATTAAATCGCGATCAACGCAAGGATTTTCCACGTTTTCGACATTGACGTTTTCGGTCGAGTACATTGAATTCGTGCGTTTGGCAGTTAAATCGCCGATCTGTCTGAACTTTGGACCGCGAGTCAAAGTACACACGGCGAACGGCTGATATATAGGTGAACAAAAGAGTCTATACACTCGTTGCAACTTTATTGTCGCCGCGTTCTTTCTCCCTATCGCGTCAAAGTAATATGTACCCACATATATATATAAATATATACATAAATACATACATATATATATATGTGTGTGTATGTGCATAATTGCGCGTACGTAAACACGAGGAAGCGATAAAACATGAGCGTACTTGATTTTTGCACGCGACTGGAAGCATCCAACAGAGAGAAAGGGAAACATCAGAGTTAATCTCGCGAGCACGAGGTCTCGTTTGATCGAATCGAGAGTTACGGTAGAGGGTAAATTTTCGAGATTACGATCGATGGGCTGTGATAAAATTTTAATACCGAAAACAGAAAGCGCGTAGGATTTTTTTCTGAGTAAAATTCCACCCTCCAAAGCTTGGGATCTATCTTAGAACTTACCGTTGAGGCCATATTTTTCCTGGTTCCTCTTAACTTGGTCGGCGGATAATCCTTTTTCGGGGTCGGTGTTGAAGTGATTCAACACCTCGTCCACGGTTTTAGCGTGGGCGTCTTCCATCCTCGTTGATCTTTTTTCACCAGACTCCCGTCTTTAATAATAAGCTTTGTCCCTGTCGCTGCTGATTGTCATACACGCCTGCTGTACCTGAAAAGAGTCAAATTTTTTCTTCATGGTTTACAGATATAAAGAATAATAGAAAGAGAGAGAGAGAGAGAGAGGCAAGAAACATTGTAAGCACACCTGTCTGTCACCGAGTAGCGGTGAAACAAAACAGGCATTGCAAAAAAAAAGGCTAATATAATAGTGAAGAATTTGGTGAGAATGAAAAGTGGAAAAGTGATGCAAGAGGGGGAAGGGGGGAAATAGCGCGCGAGTGAAACGCGTACACGCGAGAAGAGTGAGACAGGTGATGAGAGGAGAGAGGGACACGTAATATAGAATTAGGTGGGAGGGAAGGAAAAAGTGAAAGAGAAAATAAGCGGAACGGGAAAAGAGGAGAGAAAAAAAGGAGCGGGTGTATACGTGGCCGGTCCCGGTCAACGGTGCGTCAACAACGCGTCACCAAATAAAAAGACTGTTTTGAGCGATCATTTACGATAATACGTAATCGAGGTTATGTACCCTTTCGGATACAATGAGAAAATAATTCGTGGTGATGGCACACTTCTATCGTGAGTAAAGTAAGCACACAGTCGAGGACAAAACATAAAAACGTCGTTTTGAAAAAGTACAGGCTATCTGTCGTACTGGTGGAAAAACATTTGAAAAGCAGGAGCGTCGTCGAAGTCGATGTAGTTTATTGTGTCGCTTACACGAGCAAATATAGGGTGAGCGATCCAGGCGTCAGTCGAAAATTACACTGTACACGGCGCGTCGTAGTTGATGTGGCTCGTTTGGTGCGTTTTGTTGCAAAGAAGACAGACGATTATCGAAATGGCACGATGACTACGAGGACTAGGGCGATTGACCAACAACGAGCCGCGCGTTTGTTCGCTCCTATCGCACACTCTCACAATATAAGATGCTTTAACAAACACACACACACACACACGCCACCCTTCTCGCTGCTCACTACCTCTACGAGAATCTGGCTAACCGGCTGACACCGAACCAACAGGCCAACTAAATTTCCCCCACCCTACAACTTCTACACGACTGCCGTGCGCGCTGCACCCGCCGAAACGCAACACTACCCTCTTTTTGTCATCGCGAGAATCCCCGCGGAGGCCCTTCCCCCTCGTTCACGATGCGCTTGAGACTTGACCGCGAAATATAAATTTTCTACGCTCGATATATACGCTGCGTGGTATATTCACTAAGGATTATCACTCTACCTTTTTTTATCCATTTGCATCTCGCAATAACGTAACTTGGCTTGCACTCCAGAGATAAAATATTGTGCGCTTGCGTTCACTTACGCACTCTCGTTACTACGCGAAACCGTCAAATATACGCGTTGAATAATATACCCGTTTGAGAGATGTGATATACTTTGTCATATATATGATGACAAGTGGCAATGAAAATAGGAAGAATCAACGAAATGCGCGCAAGTCGTAATAAGCCGAGGGGCTCTCTCCGAGACTCTCGAGTGAAACGAGCATGTGGAGAATTCCGATTGGCTGGAGTTGCTTCGTGCATGGAGCAATGACGCACACGCGAGCATCTATTTTCAGCACCTTCCATCGAGTCATTTCCTTGGCGCGTATTTTAAGATCGTTCAAAGGACTCGCGTAAACCCTCGAAACGCGTATACATTTTTTTCTTTCGCTATTATATAACTAATATTTTCCACGATTCCGTTCGAGTTACGAGTGCAATGATTCTGAGCCGAAGAAGTGTCTCAACGTTGTCAACAACAACAAAAACAATGTTGCATCTTATAAAAATTGTCTTTTTCGTGATGACGCGTTACTTGCAACAATAACGTCTTATACGCGTAGTAGAAATGGAGAGGGAAAAAGAAGCTCGTTTCATAAACATAGTTCGAGTGTGCGCGTCTATTCAAAATATTATTGTGCGACCGATATACGACGAAATCAGATGGTTATGCAATGAAAAGATAGTAGAGCCAAAATTGCGAGTGTTGGCATCTTGATAGTCTCGCCAAGAGGGAGGGGAGGTACAAGGACTGATGGAGAGTTGATAAAAATATTTAATGCATGCATATATACCAGATAGGTACGGGTTGAGATAATGTTCAAGGATAAATAATTGTGCCGAGAGGTTTATCTCATGAAAGAGACAAAGAGAGGGAGAGTCGGAGAGAGAGAGAGAGAGAGAGAGAGAGCGCGACGAAAACAAAGCTTCGACTGAGCGCAAAGGTGGTTCGTAGGTCGCTGGGAACCGGGATTTCGCTGAGCGAGCGTAGAGAATCGTGTCTCTCGGCAAAATCCCGGAGGTCCCGGGAGTCTATGAGCCGTCCAAATCGCGCGTGTGCCCGAGCGGACACTTTTAGCACGCATCTCGCTCAAAACGACTCGCTAATTATTTTGGCAGCAGGGTGGTGATGGCATCGTCGCGACTCTTTCCTTCTTCTCTTCGATGTTGCCGCACAATACCACCGCTGTACCACCAATGCCACCCTCCACCACTACCATCACCACCACTACCACCACATCACGATCACCACTACCGCCACTACTCTGACACAACGCGATAACATCCTTTTAAGTTGTCACAAGCTGTCAACATCTCTTAATATTTTCTAAATACGTTTTTCTCATAAAAACATCATTTGTCGCTTGTGTATTATTTATTTCTTCTTCTCTTGTTGTTTTATTGCTCATTATTCGTTGTTAAATTAATATAAAAAATAAAATAAAAATAAAACAAAAACAAAGGTTTCAAACCTTTCGATTAAACACTCTTGCGGATAATTTCCCACGATTCACCCTTTACCCATATATCGTATTAATATGTTATTATTATATAATTCATATGTAATATATATACATATGTATATATATAATATTGAAGATGAGCGAGTGTCGATTTAAAGCGATTTCGGATATAATTTTGGTGGTTGCTTGCTAAACTTACCGATTTGATAGATCGCTATATCCCGACAGTAGGAGATATTCACGATATCGTGGAGTAATTATTCACGGACGATGCACTCGTTGAAAAAAAAAAAAACCAAAAATAAGAAACTAAGATATATGAAGATTGAACAGAATGATTTTTTTTTATTGGTACACCCGATGTTGCGCCGTGCCTACTCCCTTCGGTACATCCTCGCTGTTAATCGCTTAGTTGGTTTGCCGATTGCTCGGTCCGATTTGTCGCGATGAACGAGCCGAGCGCGCGAGCGGAGCTCGGTCCGTGTCGTAAACGCGTTGTCGAATAAAAAAAAAAACGATTCCCGCGAAACACGACGTTGGGTACCGGCGCTACTGCGATTGTGAGCGAAACGGGGCACCGGACATGGTGTAAATTCGTTTAAATACCCCTCGACGTCGCTACCTGGTGGACGGACCATGAACAAGGGAGACTCGCTCTTCGCCGTTTGCCCGTACTCTCCGCGCGCCCCGTTCCTGGCCACGCGCCAGCCTTACCCGGCTGTCGCCTCTCTCTTTCTCTTTCTGTATTTTTTCTTTTTCCATCGGTTTTTTAAAGCCTTTTTTTTTCTTTGCCTCTCTTTGCGCGTCGTCAACCTTCGAGAATGAAAAAATTTCGTGGTACGAAACCGTGTTTCTTGGCGCGTCGTACCCTCTTCAAACGACCCTGCGGGGCTCACTTGTTCCGTCGCGATCCCCAAATGCGTGTTCGCCACCCCTATCATCCCCGGAGTCTGGCTCGACACCGTTCCCTCTTTATACACCCATTGACTCATAAATCATATTCCGCATATGGGAATGAGAAAGCGGTTGGATCCGGTGGTGAGGTTTCATGGGGCCGGAAGCATCTTTGCATATAACGACAACAAGGTAAATCTCGACTATGTGTCCGAGGGGCAAAAGGGAGTGAGTGAGTTGGAAGAAGCGACGGTGGCCGCGGCCAGGAGAGATGACGAGATACCAGACGATCGCAACGATGACGGATGAATCTCGACAGTTGGATGTCCTGTCGAGTCAAACTTCTTGTATATCTTTGGCGCGAGCGCCCGATCTTGCTTATTACAAATAGAAAGCCGCGCGGTGTCGATCAACGACGAATTTGCGCAACGATCCACAGTACCTTTGGCCTTGTCATGTTAAAAATTTCAATCGCAATTCGTAATATAACATTCATAAACGGACGGAGCTAGGTCGAATCTAAAAATTCGCCCCCCTCTCTCGAAATTTATTTTTTACTTATAATCTTTTAACGCTCCAATATTTGTTTATTTTTCGCTTCGCAGCAGTCTTCCAAAACAGTGTATTAAAAAAAGAGTCAGTGCAAATCTTTAGTCCAGTCGATCCATACATTTTTATTTCTCTTCTCTTTATCAGTTCTCCTTTCGAATGGCAACTCTATAAAGAAGAGAAAACAAAATAGGGATAAACAGTATAGAAGAGCAAGTCTTCACTTCTCATCCTGAGAATGGAATCAAGTTTGTTCCGCGGGGCTGTTCTTTGAGTTACGTAATGTGCAGAGAGTTTTAATAAGCTTGAGCCAGAGTCGGATGAGTCGTCGTGCCAAGGCGATGTACTTATAGCTGATCCAAAGGGAACAAAAATAGAGGTATTGTAGCATTTTCTAGCCTAGTTCGTCGCCCGGTATAATCTTCCTGGGCCTTGTATACGAAAATCGAATGCGATTTTTAAAATAATAATAATAAAACCCGAAGTAACAAAGAAAAAACGGCAGTAAACGAAAGAGAAAAGAAAGTTGGTTGGCGCGTTTGATATACGCGCAAGCTGGGGGAGGCGGGGTGTTGAGGAACGAAGCGGAAAAATGTATGAGAAGTTTGAAGCGGACATCTTCAAGTGCGCGACGACTCTGTTGGGTTACGAGGAGGCAAAAGCCTACGCGCGCTCTAGGCCAGGGGCTAGGCTATGCTATTTTGGCTCTCGAAACTTGTAAAACCAAAATAGTTGCAGGAGCTGTATGATCGGCCACGAATGGCCCCAGACTCTCAAAAAGCCTCGCTCTCTTCGGTATCGAAGACGAGTATATGCTCCGTATGGTAGAACCAAGCGCAGCAGCAACGATTTGGTACACACTACGGATAATAAAATTGTTCGGGATAGTATGCGTGTATGTGTGAGAGACGTGACCCGGTGAGAAAGAGAGAGAGAGAGAGAGAGAGTTTTGCGGTGGCAGAGACGTCCGTCTATTTCAACGAGGCGAGCGTCGGACGTGCGACAGGTGTATACGCCTCGAGTCTCGATTAAGGACGGAGGGAAGCGAGGATTCGCACCGCGCGGCTTCTACTCTTCCGACAAAATCTTGCCGAGAAATTTCGAAACGACATTCGGACCAAAAGCCGAGGTATTTTCAAATCGGTAGCTGCCTTATAGCTGGGATTTCGTTAGCCGGGTCTAAGGCTAAAACGTGCCGTTTAGCTGCAAGCCCGTACTCTATTTCGGTCTTCGGACAAGGGACAACGAATGCTCCTCGAGAATCTTCCTTTCTCTCTCTCTCCCTCTTTCTTCTACTTGACGGCTGTACTTTGTCAATCTTTGTCAATATCTTGTTGACGATTATAATATTGTAGAAAGAAACGACAAACGTCGTAGATGATGAAAAGTCAATATAGGTAGTAGTAAAACACCACCGAGTTATCCCGTTGAGATTATGGCGTCTTGTCGCAGCGCTCCCTTCCGCGGATACATTCGTTCGCCCACACAAATTGCTCTCGCGTTATTTCGAGGATTTTGGCCTTGGATAGCGGCCAGAGAAAACTTTTGAAATACCGGGAGCAGCAGCAGCAGCAGCAGCAACAGCAGCATCGTCAGCATCATTGGTAAGAGATAGAGAGAGAGTAGAGAAAAATAAAAAGGGATAGAGAGAGGCAACAGCCTGGCTGGCCGTGCTCTGTTCGCTGGGCCGAGCCTGGCACGCGTCCTCGTTGTCAACGGCGTCACAGACTCTCGCGCGCGCGACTCGACGTTCGACGATTCGGTACAACCTATGACGACATCGACGCTTGCGAAAAAATCCTGTTGCTCTCGTACCCCTCGATACACCAGCCTCGATCGTACATCATTAAATATAGATGATATGTAATAATATGTATACTTGTTTGTACACGCATATGTTACAGATGCATCGAGGTGTTTGAGCGTCAGCCTCTCGTAATACTACCGCCGCGATGAAGGATCCAGGCACAGATGCCAGCGCCAGAGAGGAATAGGCTTCCGACCCTGAAAAACAAGCGGCCCGTGAGAAAAATATGATGTAGGAATAGACTCTATAAATATATGCGTATTACGTATAGTTTTAGACGTACCACACGACGGCCTTGATCGTTCTGGACGAGTGCCTCAACGGATTATACGGGACTACTCGAAACTCTGCGTTTCCCTCGTAGCTCTTGAGTATTGCTCTTGCTCTACAGAGGTAACGACAATAATAACAATAATAATCGTCTGGCCGCTTATTTATCGGAATTTTTCATCTAAACGATAATATATAATGATTATAATAATATTGGTAGAAAAAAAAAAAAAAAACACTGAGTGATGGAATAGCGAAAATCGAGCGTTACGGCGTTTTCCACGTGGTCAATCACCCTGCGCTAATGGAATTATTTTTAGCCATAGATGCGAGCTCGTTCTTTCTCCCCTCAATACCCTTCTCCTTCCTCTTACTTCCCCTCGTTTTATCGTTTAACTTGAATAGCCGTTCGTCTCGTTCACGCGAGTCGGACAAAATACAAAATCGAATAACCGTTTTGGCCATCGCCCGGAGATACTTACATCCCGTGATTCGGTACAGCAACCAAAACTTCATTTGCCGAGAATCTCTTGACGTCGACCGCTCCGAAACGTGAAAAGGCTCGAGCGATCTAAAAATGTTGATGGATAACCGGGTGATTTGCGGGTTCGATCATGGTAACGCGTGCGCAACAAGCCCGATCTAAGCAAAACGACTCACCCGACGGGTTGTTAAATCATTGGTGGCGGTTCGTACAAACAGCCAGCGGGGTCTCATCGAAGCAGGGTCCGGACCATCCAGCCTCTTGTTTATATAAAATGATTAACTTGGGTCAACAACCGTTATCGCAATTACATTTACTACCATCGTTCGACAATACTCACCAAGTGCGATAGATCTGCTCTGATCAAATTGATTCGATTGACATGATCCATCACCGCGGACATAATTTCGGCGTTGGTGAAATCTCTCAAATCTGCATTTCTGTTGCAACACACGCGTCGAATCGCTCGATAAGAGTTCGATTGGTTACATTTTTTTTAACCCATTGCCTGCATACCTAATTTTATAATCGGTTTTTTAAAACCTCTGTTTCTCCGGCTTAAATCGTCCAATTGAAATTTGTCGCAAGTGCTTTTCAAACATCGAAATGTTTCTAAATAATGAGAATTTTTTTAAATTTATACGGAAACCACAAAAAAATATAAAATTACCGATGCAAATTCGCACCAGTATGCAGCCGATGGGTTAAATAAGATTTATTATTTAACGAACGCTACTGACTTGCTTTGCTTCCTGACAGCGCATATGTGGGCCATTCGTATAAAACAGTAACCCGTGCAGTACGAGTCCCATGCAGCATTATGAAATTTTTCTTGACCTATGAAGAGAAAACACGGGGTTACGACATTTCGACTGTAATCGCATCGTCATCTGAAATACTTTATTAAATGATGTGGAGAGAAAAAAGTGATGGTACCAACAGTCTTTAGCATCGTTCGTTTTATCTCCCAAGAAAACGATAGACGGAGAATTCAAGGCCAAGTAGCGACCTCGTCCTTCTTTGTAGTAATTATACAATTCTGCAAGCACGTTTGATTTCCAAGATGCTGAAAATATAACAATCATATTTTAGGCTTGATCGCTCGTTTGGAACTGATCCGAAAGTCCGATCTAACGAAAAATAATACTTGCTTTCGCCCAAAATTTTCTTCATTTCGAAACTCAAAAATTTCGTGTCGTAAACAAAAGGAAAGAGTCGATTAATGTTCTTCTTGAACATCTCATATTTTTCTGATAAATAATAAAAACAATGGATAATGGATCGCTCGATCGTGATTAATTGGAATTGTCTTATTTAGAACTCACCGGGAAGAGGTCGATAAAATTGTTTATACATAAACATAAGATCGAGAAGAATATTGTGTCCTACGATAGGTTTTTTCAAGCTCGTCATAAGTTTAAATACTTTTGAGAATCCCACATAATATTCCATCAATTGATTATTCAGCGCATCCGGCACATTTCTATCTTCCAGACTCGTTCTCACTTCAGGAGTGACTTTGATGACTGAAAACTGGAAACAAACTTCATATGAAACAACGATCTTATGAAAATTTCAAACGCAATCTTACAGCATTTGATCCCAGAGATTCCGTCCAAATATTCTTGTAGCTGGCGCGCAATTCTTTTTGCATTCGGTAACAGGTAGGATAGTCCGAAGCTGTAATCCGTAAGATTTTGCTCTCGTCTTTTAACCACTGTTGTACTTGGTTGAAACAATTTTCCAGCTGGTTTCTGCCTTCGTCCGAGTTGGTTTCTGAGACGTCCCACGGGTAAGAACCGTTTTCCAGGCTTCTAAGTAAAGCAGCTTCCTCATCCTCGTCCAAGTACGACAAAGCGTTGTAAGCCCACTACAAATAATAGTTATGATGAAAGCGTGATTAGAGAAAAGAGCAGATACAAAGTTGCTTTATAAACAAAGTGTACCTCGTTGAAATCGAAATCGTAAGAAGCAAGAAATTGCAGAGCTGTAGCTTGGGTCAAGAAGCTTCTGTTTCTTGTTGGAACAGCCCTGGGTATCAAATAAAATTCGAAAGATTCGGCATTGTATTTGTTCTCATGTGCCGAGTGAACGAACGCGGTTAAACCAAACTGTATCGCAATGAAGGGTTGAATGTTTTTCCTTAATTTGTCATAACGTTCCTTCGCCGAGTCAAATAAGCTGTGAAAAACCATTTCATCAAAGTTCGAATATTTGTATTCGATTATCAGTAAACCGAATGAAAACAAATGGAGGATCTAACCTCTCGTGTGAGCAGGAACCTTCGCCGTTCTTATCACCATTTTGCAATCCGCTGAACTCTGCATCAATCGCAATAAACGTTGCTTTTTCTAATGATTCTTTGATTTTAGGATATAGTTGATTGAAATTTTTATCAATTACGTTCATTATAAATTATGGTAAAAACTAATATGCTGTTCGCGAGCCTGTGGAAAACGCACGTGGGGCAAAGTGTTTGCGTTGGAAACAGCGATAACATGAGATTCAGTTTGCCTTGTCAACAAAGCGCGAAATCCAACACCAATCATTTTTACTGATTTTACGCATGCGTTCCATGAGCCAATAAAAAATGAAAATAAAACATTCAAACACTCAAGTGAATACATCGCAGATTTTTTTAATATATATATTTTTTAATCATTATTTACACATTAGTTACAAACTACCAATGTATTGTTACAATATAAATTTGACATATCTATTATTCATCATTATCTTCGTCTATGCATTATTTTGATCAATATATATACGAGGTTGCCCTTATAAAAAATATATATGAAGTTTTGTCAATTGTTCTTTTGCAAGTTGTGTACTGCAACGTATGTAAGAGGCTGGTCCTTATTTTGGGGTTAAATTTTATTTAACGAATTAACCACTCAATTTGACCCTTGTAGATGAAAAAAGGGGTTCTTGCAAAAGTTGTGGTTTCAGAACAAACGGAAAAGGATACTAGCAAGTATTCTCGATCGAATTATGCATTTAAAAAAAAATGCATCTCAACGACACAATTATTAGACGTAACATTTTTCTATAATTTACTTCGTTTCTCACTTTTCTATGCAACGAATCACTCTCTCTCTCTCTCTCTTTCTGCAGTGTATCGTTGACACTCTCAAATCCTTAACTATTGCCAATTCCTTTCTAATTTTTTTATCCGGCCCACAGGGAAGGATTATCGATATTTACAAAGGTTTCATTTATATTCTATCATTGAGAAAACTCGATTGATTGTGCATTTATAATGCAATCAATTTCTTTGTCGCACAACGTATTTGCACCTTTGCACATTAGCTAAACTCGTTTAGGGCAGCTTTCATCGATTTCTTTGTTGATATTTGGAGCAAATATCATTTTGGTAATATTCCATTAAAGAAATACATCGCGAGTAATACGGGATCGAGGTTTCAAACGTGATTGGTAATTCATTTATCGTCACGCGACATACCATCTAAAGTCATGATTAGGCGATGCAGATGCAAGTGCAGCCGTAAACGAAGCCTACAAGACAAAGCACCACGAAAATACAAAAATGAGCAATCGCATTTTTTTTTTCGGTCAATTTGAAAAATTCTGGAAATAACTATATTTTCAAGCAATATACAGCTTTACATAAAATAGAAACGGGGGCCTTTTCTATTTAGTAAAAGTAATTTTCTCATTGCAATTCTCCCGTCTAATATATTATTATTTCACATTGATGCTCAATTTTTTTTATCCATGAATTAAAAACAATTGCTTTTTTCTTCATATAATTTTCTAAATAATTTCTCATTTAAAATTTCATCATCAATCGCGTGTTAACAAATCTTAATGTTCCAACATATTCGATCACTGATTTCAATAATCAACAATGACTACTACGACAATCAAGCAACCTATCAAAATAAATGCCATTTCAAAAGAAAAAACATCGTTTGAGCGCGAAATGGTATTTTTATAAATGATCCTCTGCTTGCCGGAACCTTTTACCGTTAATTTAGAGACCACAGATTTTCGGGACTTTTTTTTATTCATTTGAAATCAAATTGGAGGGTTTTTCGTAAAAAAAACTTGAGCTCAATATAAGGAGCATCGTACTGTGTATGCATGTGTCATTGCGTGTGTGTGTGGGGGCAGGGGGGGGGGAAGCGCTCCTAACACAGTCTTGAACATAGCGCACAAAAACGTGCTGGCAAAACAATTTCGT
Organism: Campoletis raptor; assembly: GCA_948107755.1. Lineage (NCBI taxonomy): Eukaryota > Metazoa > Arthropoda > Insecta > Hymenoptera > Ichneumonidae > Campoletis > Campoletis raptor. Next base: position 5,459,911 of record OX403624.1, read on the forward strand.
AAATCAGCTAATCAAATAACAATCGGTGCGATCCGACACTTTACTCTGTAATCACGAATCTGACACTTGTGACGTGTGCGATATGCGATTAGCGACAATGATTTGACATTTGTTCGTCTCAGTGCACAACGAAAAAAAAAACGTATATACACGCAAATTCCGTACGTATTACCGTCCTCAAAATCTTCATTAATATGAAGGAAAAAAAAGATGTATTAAAGAAAAATTTGTCTATAAAAATCGTCCGTGTTTTCTCGATGAAAAATACTCGTACTCCCATCGAACAGTCTCGGCGAATTTTTTCTTAAGGTGAATAAAAACAAGGCGTTGTAGAAAATACTCGAACGCGAACGTAAGCGCAATTAACAATTTTTGCGACAGAGTCGAATAAAGGAATCACCGAGTCAGAAGATGGCTGACTTTTCAGCTCCATACGTCGGTTGAATAACGCTTTTGCGTATCCATTTTCTTGATATACGCGACCGCCTCCAATTCGCTCATTTTTCCCTTTTCCATCACAACCTTCAAGAGAATATTATGAACGTCACGAGCCATGTTGCGAGCATCTCTGTAAAAAAAAACGAGAAAAATAATGAGGAAAGGTCTCGAGAGAAGGAACGAAAGAGAAACATAAGATTAAAACGTGATAATTACCCGCATATGTAAACGTGACCGTTTTTAGGTCCGATTACGTCCCAAATCTCATCTTTGTTTTGTTCCAGCAAATGAGTTACGTATACTTTCTCAGATTGTTCTCTGCTAAAGGCAACGTGTAATTTGAGGGTACCATTTTTCTCAAATTCCTCAAGCTCCTCTTTGTAAAGATAGTCTTCCTCACGTTTACGGCATCCAAAGTAGAGAATCGTGTCGCCAAGTTCTTTGCCACTTTCTCTGGCAAGATTACGCTCTTGTATGAAACCACGGAAGGGAGCAAGTCCCGTACCCGGTCCAACCATTATAACTGGAGTGGAAGGACGCGTGGGCAAACGAAATTGGGATTTTCGAACGAAAATTGGAACGACACTTGGTGGATCGGTGGGATGTTTCTGTTTCAACCAGCTCGTTGTAACACCCCGGTTAACACGTCCGGTAGGTGTTTTGTACTCAACGACCACGGCCGTAATGTGAACGGAGGTCGGATAGAGCTGCAACAGACAATGGAGCGTCACAAGCAAGATTAGAATCGAATCGATGAAAAAAAAATCGCATCTCAATCGCTCGTATAAACTCACCTTCGAAGAGGAAGATATCGAATAGTATCGGCATTGCAACCGCGGCAAAAGCTCGCAGAGATGATCAAGAGCTGGTTTTAAGCTTTTTATATCCTCTAGGATGTGTACAATATTTCTATTTTCCTGAACTACCCACTGTTGATAGAGAGCCTTACCCTCCGGGCTCGTAGAGGCCATAAGTTTCAACTTCTCCTTGTCCGCTGGATCACTCGCATATTCTATCAACTCTTTGAGAACGTGCGTCCTCGGATTGCTCGTTATATCGAGATAATGAGTAAGTGCTGTTCTGTAAGAGCACGGACACGGGAAAGGATGTTTCTTCGTTGCTTCCTCTACGAGAACGAAAAAAAAAATCAATTAAAAAGAAAACGTCAAAATTTATCTTGTTCTGCATCATCGAACTAACCATCAGTATTGGTGAGTGTGACAATTGTGTCCAAATCGACATCGCAAACTTCACCCAATTTAACCACCAATTCCTCACTGTTTACCGGATATATTGCCAGATGATCACCAGCCTCGTAACGCATCTTCGATCCTTCGATATCAAATTCTATGTGCATGCACGACCTTTCGGAAGTTGGACCGTGAAGCTCTCGGTTTACTTTCACGGGCGCGAGATACGGATTCTTCGCGTCGAAAGGACTGAGAAGAATAAAATTAATGATTAAAAATGTGATATTTCAACAGTTGACTAACGTCTGGTCGACTATGAACATCACAATGACGATTACTTACGGTCTTTGCGTCTTTAGCGAATGAAGACGAGCGATTTCACCAGTGTAGACTCGCTCTGGTGGATGATCCAGATGTTCGGTAAGTTTATACTGACGAATGCTTACATCCTCACCGGCTCCGTCGATTCCGAAAAATTCGCAAACCACCGGCCAAAATTTGTCTTTCCACGTTATGAAATCATCCTCGATACTGTAAAATAAACGATGATCGTTAAAATAATAATAACCAATCGGATTCAATTGAATTTTTAGGAATAGGCAAAATACAGTGGCAAATTCGGAAGCATTGAAAACCATATCGCAAAATCTCAGAAGATGTTTCAGTTTATTCCAGAACATGTGACTTTGCAGTCTCGCCACAGTCACGTACAAAAGTTAACTCTCCATTAATGTTTGCAAAACTTGAATGTTATTTGCGGAATAATCCAATAAGCTTTTGAATTTATCATAATTTCTAAAATTCGTAATATTTCGTAAAGTAATTCCGAAAAATGTAAATTTTTGGTTGTTGCTATTTCTGTAGGAAAACGCTTCAACGTGACCATTACCTTAAAAATAAATCATAGGAAAATTCTAGATTATTGGAGGTATGTTCAGTAAAATCAAGAAATTTGTTTCATTTTTTTTTTTTTTTCTTCAGAAATGCATGAATTTTTATAAACAGTTCCACACTCTCCCAGATTGAATGATTCTAGAAATTTCTAAAAAAAAAAAAAGTAAAGAACACAGCACAATTCAAGTTTATTCGAGGACAGTCTCTAATCTCCAAGAATATCTTTTTGTTTTTTATTTCCCAAAAAAATAGAATAATTCTCACAAATATTAAAAAATAATTGAAGTTCGTGATCGTTTTAGATCGAAATGTCGATACATGATTGAAAGAAATATAAAATCCGTTGAATTTTTATATTTTGTACATGAAAGGCTGCAGGCGTTGATTTTGTATGTTTTGGAATAGTTTTAGGTGGCGAGGCAAAAAAAAAAATGTTTCTACAAGAATTTTTACGATTTGTAAAAAGTAAGTAAGAAACTTACTTGGCATCGTCATCACCGAGACCAAGTTCATACACTCGTGTAGCTCCAAGTTGTTCGAGTCTGTGATCCACGTAAATAGCGACTTCATTGTAATGTTCATAAGTTTTGTTACCGAGTCCGAAAACCTGCGAAAAAAAAAATACACATTAAGAAAAAAGTTTAAACAGATTTTGCTTTCCCGGAAATTGGACCGGGACGATTCGATGGTGAGTACTCGTGTATGGGAATTTTGTTGTTGGGACATACCGATGCAGCGTGTGATCGAGGCGACCACGTACGATGGAGTTGTTGGGCCAAGCGGACCAATCCGAAACTCGAATTTTTGAAATTTCTCAACGATAGATTCATTCTTCAATAATTAAAACAATAGTACGAAAAAAATTTTGTTTCGGGGTCAACGTTTACTAATCGTGTAAGCGAGGGTAGAGAAAGAATGAAAAGATAAGAAATACAAACAAATAAAAAACGAGTTTGTCAACATTTACCGACCGGGCACACGTGGCACGCGGTACGGTCGATAAAACGCATCAGCTGATGTCATAAGCTGACACTGATGGAGAAATAAGAGGTACCACGCGTCAATTACGCAACTAATGAATATTTACATAATCGAATAAAACGGTCAATATCGAAGAGGTTAAAGCAGGTGATGATTGAGCGTATTTAATATTGTTTTATATGACGGGACAAGTGGAAACGGAGAAGGAAGATAACGCGGAATAAAATACTCCTGTGAATACGAGGCACGAGAAAAAAGTGATAGCGCGTGGCTTTCGATTCTCCGAGTGTTTCTCCCACCACTGTAACATGACTAAATGGTGTTGAGACATGCGCGCTAGGATGTTGACGTTGCGCAACGCTTTTCGCGCACGCGCCAAATCTCCCTCCGAACGAGAGCAATGACAGGCTGTCGATATTTTTTTCAAGTTTCATTACGATTTTTCAACGATAACGATAACGCTACTTACCGCATAATTCAATCCAGTAAGATTCGCCTCTCCATTTTTCAGCCAATTTACGAATTCCATAGCATTATCGGTTGGATCGCCCTCACCGTACGTTGCTAAGCAAAATACCGCCATGCTCTTTGGTATATCTTTCAAATTAACGAGTTCTTCCTGCAAAGCACACAAACGTCTTTTCTCCAAATGTGCATCGTCAACAAGCTTTTGATGAGTGTTTTTTTTTTTTTTTTCAACGAAATTAACATAAAATAACGCTAGTCAATTGAGGGTTCAATTATCACAATGGAGTACAAAGTTTACTGCAATAATGAAATAAAACGTCGACGAATTCGTGTTTCAGTATGTTTTATTAACCTAAAAAATTATTAACAACGATAAATTTGCGAAAAAATCAACAGATTATTGCAAAATTCTCGAATGTCAATATTTTTATCGGAATTAAAAAATATATAATCTGTAATGTTGAAGCGATTTTGATGCATCATCGCTTGTTTCGTTTGCCAAAAGATACTCAAAAATTCACCAAGTCGATGTTCCTTTAGCTTCACAATTGCAATGTTGAAGCTGATTGTTTAATCGGAATGAAAATATTTCATAAAAAAAAATTGCTGATATTACAAAATTGACAGATACAAAAAAAAAAAAACAAAAAAGACGTCGACGTGTGGTGTCTTTGTTGAGAAACTTTTGAGGAACAAAAAATAAGCGGTGATACATCGAAATTACTGAAAAAAATTATGAATTCAACTTTTATGAATAACTGATGAAAATATGACATCGTGAGAAATTCGCATTCTTTGATAATTCTACAAAGCTATATTTATTAATCACCTCAGATTTGTGGCGTTTTTATATTAAACTTTGGACAGAAATGAAAGCATGAAAAAAAACGTAAATAAATGTTAAAAATGTACGCACCATATCGGACTCTTCGGGATCGGCGACCATACCTTTCATCTGATACCTCAGTCCCTCTTTGGCGAGACGTCCCGCAAATTCTTCGCCAGTACCTGTCTGACTACCGTAAAAAACGACGAGACTTCGTCCCGAAGTTTTCAACTTTTTAACGAAAGAATTTTCCGAAGGCGTAACTGCGGTGTACGAGGTTGGTCTGTTTGTCAAAGAAATAATTGTAGGTTCCAATAAAAGAAAAAAAGAAAAAAAAAACAAGAGCAAATACGCGCCATGATACTCACTGTATCGAGTAAGATTTGGCGGTTGGCACATATTCGTCATTTTTGTTACGGCGCATGAGCCACCATACAGCAGCGAATAAAAGAGCGCTGAGAAGTACGATGTCGAGGGTACTGAAGAGAGGTTCCTCCAGTTTGTTGAGCTCGTTTACCTCGTTCAAATCTACGATCGGAGGTGAACTCGCCATTCTTACTGCCTGTGACGCGTTCGTCGTCTGTACGAAAATTATTTCGACCTTTCTTTAAATTGTTTCACTTAACGTCAAAATTCAATTGTTGTTTCTCTCTACGATGAAACGTAACATGCAATCGCGACCGATATGTTTAAGAGTGTTTGTACGAAAGAAAAAAAGAATTGAATAACGACGATTCGGTCGTCGTTAATCTCACGGCGTCGAGGTCGAACAACATGCACGGTATCTCCGACGCGAGATATTGTGGCTCAATGTGATTCAACAGTGTCATTTTGACGCGAACGGTTACCGAGACAATCACGTACACCAAGTGTCATGTGCATACGTATATGCGAACTTGGGTGGAACACGATAAATTGTAGGTTACAAAATTGCACGTTGTGTAACGTATACATGCGCGATAAGCGCGCACTGGTATGAGTGTATACGTCAGGAAGGAGACTCGAGCTGACTTGCAAGTTGTCGATCGAGCGTACGCGTCGCTATACGATCGCGGAAGTGAGAACTTCGTTTAGCGAGGCTCTCGATCGCCGTTCGCGCGTACTTGTATCATAAAATGTAGTTATAAAAGAGCATTCAATAACTTGAGAATATAAACTTAAAATACAGAAACTCGAAAACCAATCGCATGTACAACTCACCGGTATCTCCATGTCCAGCATTATCAATACTGCCAAATAATCGTTAGTAAACTTCAATTATTTAGAAACTCGCAACACGGTAATCTGTAACGTGTATATACATGTATATGAACGAGAAAAAAATAGCGCGACGAAAAGATCCAAGAGATCTTAACGACAAAACCGCGCGAGTACCGACTGTACGTGTGTTTCTTAACAACTCCGTCTCGATGCCTGATGGTCACAAACCTGATATTAAAAAAAAAAAAAAAAAAAAAAAAAATTGGGAAGCGGACTACCGACAAGTACGAGGAGGAAATGCGCTTTGGCGTGTATATGAGGAAGCGGGGAAAGAGTACGAGCGCAGTTTGTGACGGAAGAAAGTGGCGAGTCACGTAAAATGCGCTCGTTTCACGTTTCCTCCCCCTCGTTTTCTTGAAACGCCTTAACGTTGTATCGTTTACGGGGCGAAGAGAGGGACCACGGTGAAGAGACAGAGGAACGCGTACGCGTCATCGCAATATCTCACAATCACGACACAACGACGAATGAGTGGGGAACGATTAACTGAAAAGAACACGAGCACATACACTATATCAGCAAAGAGATTTTTTTTTCTCCAATTCATTCATGTGCAAAAATAATTTTTTTTTTTCCCGTTCATTCATATTGATTTGGATTATTTTTTTGTTATCTGTTGCTGTGATCGTATTAGACGCGATTTCACGGGATCGTTCGGCGAAAAAGAAAACAAATTTTTCGTGAATTTGCTTGTATCATTTTATTTCATCGCCACTATCGAGCTCAAATGTCGAAGATATCGAGAGACTTACGTAATTTTACAACCGTTTTACGAGCGACGAATTTTTCGATCACGAATCAAAATCGTGTTATGTGACGCAGTGAGACTGCAAAAAACTGCAGCTAATAAACTGAAAAAACTGCATGTTCCAACAAAATGCGCGACGACAAATAATTCAGGAAAAAAAAAGTAATATTTCAAGAACAAAAGAGAAGATCATTCGCTGTGCGGTACACAACGACGGAGGTGAAGAGACTCTCGCGTTGCGCTAGGTATATAATAATTGTTTCGAAGGACACACACGTGCGCCAACAGAGTACATGCATGCACACGCGGTAAAGGTTTACTCTTGCCTAGCCACGACGATGGGGGTCCCGACGCGGCGTTACGTTTAGCCGCATTTATACTACGCTCAAGGTTCAAGACCTTGATCCTCCAGCTCCATATGAATTATTTATCGAAGGTGTTGTTTGCGTGTCGGTGTCAACGCGATGGAATAATTTTTAGACTTTGGGCGATAAATTTTTGCAAAAAAGACCACCTGGTTACCAATATCTTTATGTATAAATATTTTTTTTCCTCCAACAATTAATCAGATACTAGCTCGACTTATCGTACGATAGTAATTTAAAAATCGTCGCATTTTTGGATTGGCCTCACCTTTGACTTTGAAACAATGAAAAAAATGAAGCTCCGCACCGCGAGAACGTTCCGTACTAGTGCTAGATGTACCTTTTATCACGAAAACATGTGATTCGAGTGCATCCGGCGCTCTTCTGTCGATTGGACCACAACACGACGCGATGATAATGCACAACACACAGTTCTACACCGAATCGTTTAAAAAACTCTACCTCCTTATTTACAGCGTGTTATCTTACATTCGTAGGATTGACCTCGCTCGAGGAAATTTTTTTTACGCGTTTCCACTTCGTTTTACTAGATAAGCCCTGTTTAACGTTTGACTTGTTGCCACGTACACGGCCTTTTCCGACCGAACCGACTGACTGGAGCGATCGTTTTCAAAATTTGCCAGATACCGAATACCGACTACGACCGGTTTTCTCTCTCTCTCTTGTTCTCTCCCCCATCTGTATCTTTGAGTTTTGCAGGGGCGACGGTAGCGGTCACGAGTTACATACAAGCTCGAAATGACGTCAAATTCCAGTGGCGGGGCCACGATGGGGCATTCGTGCCCCTCTTCCCTTAGAGGAATGTTTCGCTTTTTTTGTTTTATTTTTTTTCAACGAGATCAGTCGCCGGAGTCGACCGTCGTGGTGATAATCGAGCAAGTATACAGTGTATACACGCGGTGAAGAGTTGTAAATATCAATCGATTGATAGTAACGCTATCTGTTGGTTATTAGAAACAACGCAAAATCAGTTAGATGCAGCTTATCAGGCTCACATACCAACCGAGAGGCTATCAGTCCGAGATTGGTCTACATTTTTGTAATAGTCCTTCCAAAAAATGCATATTTATAAAAATAAATGAAAACAATTATCTTTCATTTTTGTTTAGAGGCAATTTTTATTATTCCGGAAAATATTACTCGGGAGAGACCTTGCATTTTTACCGACTGAGCATCTTTCACGTTACCATAAGAGATGCGCTCCAAGGTTATGCGCTTCGTTCTTTGTTGTCTGTGGTCGGTGGAGGTTGGCTTTGCCACGAAGCTTCCTGCGCGCGTCCTACAATATTTGTATTTCAGTGGCAAGCGGAGGATCCTCCCGCCATTTTTGTTCGTTATTTTATGTTTACAAGTTTGAATTTTGGACGCGGTGTATCATCATTAACTCGTTGTTTTTATAAATATCCTCGCGTTCCGGTGATTTTATTGAAACCGTTCAACTAATGGTGATGTTTCAAAGTAAGTTCGGAATATATTGAGTGCTTTTCTTAGAGCTTAAATTTCCCTCGTTATCCACAAGGGGTTAGGTTTTTGTGATACGAAATCGCGGATATTATGAAACTTGGAGGCAATATTAAAGATCATGGATGAGAGTCATAACACATTGGCTTGTTTGTAAAATTTCAATCGTTCTCGCGACATATTAATAACAACCAAGATATTTAATCTCAAACTGAATAACTGGACGTTATCCAATAATAATAATAATGTAGCATAAAAATCGTCAATAAAATGCACGTACTCTGGCTATCAACGGGGCTCAAACTATTTTGTGTATTCAGTTTAGTTTCTCAGATTGGCTCGTCTTAAGAAAAACAACGAAATCTAGATTTGTTGATGATATTTGCTATTCCGTAGGATGGCTAGGGAAAATGACAAAAACAGAGACTCCAGTGATGAGATGGAAACGGACGCAGCGGAAGAGGCGAGAAACGAATCCGACGAAGAAGGCGGCCTGCGAATCGGAGAAGACATTTACATTCCTCCACCGCCAAAAAAGAACAGCGAGCTAGATGCTCAAGCCCCTAGGCTTATGATAAACAAAATAGTCAATGAAAATTTTAAAAGCTATGCCGGTAAAGTGACGATAGGTCTTTTTGACAAATGCTTCTCCGCGATAATAGGCCCAAACGGAAGTGGAAAGAGCAATGTCATAGATTCCATGCTATTTGTGTTTGGCTACAGAGCCAGCAAAATTCGCTTGAAAAAGATTTCCGAGCTTATTCACAACTCCAGCCAACATAAGGACATCAGAAGCTGTTCCGTGTCCATTCACTTCAGCAAAATAATTGATAAGGTAATCCTATTTGATCGCCTCTTATCGCAAAATGTATATGTTCCTATTCAACAAATTTATCGCAAGTTTCACTTACAATCAAAATATCCTTTCCCAACTTGTTGATTGATTAAAGTCAACGTTATTCTTATAAAAAATTATTGTCAACTGTAAAATGAACAATTTGATGGACACAACGAAGCGACTAATTTTTCAGTTCCAGTTTTAAAATTGCTCACGATCCATTTGTAATCGTCGATTGTGTCTGGTCTCTGAGAAAAGCTAAAAAATTGTCGCGTATACACAAAATACTAAAACTTAAAAAATACTTTTTCAGGGAGGCGGTGCATATGACGAAGTCCCAAACAGTACCGTCATTATATCGAGAACAGCGTTTAGAGATAACTCGTCTTTTTACGAATTGAATGGCAAAAAAGTACAACTCAAAGAGATTGCAAAGTTGTTGAGGTCGGAAGGTATTGATCTTGATCACAACCGATTCCTGATATTGCAGGTACGAAATTTATCACGAAAATGATTTGAATGAGCTGTACAACTGACGAAATAATGCAAATGCCCTGATATTAAAATATACCATTGTTCTATTGATTTCTTTTTCCACAAAGTACTTTAAAAAATTTCTTTCCGATAGGGTGAAGTCGAGCAAATAGCCATGATGAAGCCAAAAGGACAAACCGACCAAGATTCTGGTATGCTCGAATTTCTTGAGGACATTATTGGGACAGTCAGATACAAAGAGCCGCTGGAAAAATTAGCCCAGAGCGTTGAATTACTAACAGAGCGTAGAGTTGAAAAACTTAATCGTTTACGTTTGGTCGAATCTGAAAAAGACGCATTAGTTGAACCGATGCAAGATGCAGTTCAGTTTTTAAAAGTGGAGAATAGTATAACAAAATTGCAACACGAGTTATATCACTGCAAAAAGTAAGTGCATTAGGCAAAAATTTCTCGTTATTTCTATCCACAAATACTTAATTATTTCTCTATCAAATTTGTTCTTTCAGGTTCGCAGTTTCGTCAGATTTGATTGAACACAGAGGTAAAAAGAGTGATTTAGATGCAGACTACGCTTCGCTTAACACGGAGATGGAGAAGGTTCACGAAGAAAAGAAAGTGATAAGTAAGGAGGTGAAAGAAAAGTGTAGCAAGTGGGACGAATTGCAACGTCAGAAGGACAAAGCAACGGGAAAATTTGAAGAAATAAGAAAGCAAGATGAAGCTTTACACGCTGAACTAGTAGAAACGAATAAGCGTCGCAAAGCAAACGCCGCTAACTTGAAAACAGAGAAATCAAATTTAGAGGATTTGTCTAAAGTACCCGAAAAAAATGCAAAGAGTATTCAAGAGTGCAAAGACTTGGTTGAGAAATCGTCGCTTGCGCGTAAAAAAGAGGAGGAAGTTTTGGAAAAAGTGATGAACGGTTTACGGGAAAAAACTGAGCCATTGCTCAAGGATCGCAGAGAATTGGAAACGAAATTAATAGATTTGAGAAAAAACGTAGATCAAGCGAAGGCCGTTTGCGATCTTGCAGAGTCCGAACTCAATATTTACACGTCCATGGAGCAAGCTGAGAAGCAAAAACTTCAAGAGCTTCAAGAAACCTATAGAAAGGGTAGTGATGCTTTCAAGCAACGGAAACAAGAATTAATCACACTCAAATCAAAGATACCAGCAACAACTAAAAGTCTTTACGAGGCTAATAAAGAACTGGAGAATGTTAAAACGCGCGAAGCTGATGTGACCTCGAGGCTCAAAGACATGAGAGTTCAATTTGAGGAAAAAAGATCCGCGATGAACGCCAGTCGATCAAGAAATCGTGTAATCGATGCGCTCATGCAAGAAAAGCGAGCTGGAAGAATGCCTGGTTTGTTTGGGCGTCTCGGTGATCTCGGTGCAATCGATGCTAAATACGACATAGCAGTATCAACAGCATGTGGTGCACTTGATAACGTAGTCGTAGATACTTTGAAAACCGCTCAAGCTTGTATATTGTTTTTGCGACAGAATGACATTGGTCGAACGACTTTCATACCTCTCGAGAAACAAGAACGATATGCTGCACAATGTCGTCAAAAAATCACAACTCCGGAGAACGTTCCAAGGCTTTTTGATCTCATAAAGGTTGAGGATGCGAGAGTACTGCCAGCTTTTTACTATGCCTTGCGTAATACTCTTGTGGCAAATGATTTGAATCAAGCAACGCGTATCGCTTATGGTCGAGAGCGATTTCGCGTCGTTACGCTTAAAGGTGAGCTCATCGAGCTTTCAGGAACAATGAGTGGCGGTGGAAAAACTGCTCTTCAAGGACGTATGGGTCAAAGTGTTGTACGAAGCGAACCAACGGCCATGGAGATTGAAACATTACAGACTAATCTCGACACAATTTACCAAGAGTGCAATGACTTAAGAATGAAACAAAAGACTCTCGAGGATCAAGTAAACACGCTGGAAACGGCTCTAAAGCAAATGACTATTGATCGCGACAAGTATGAGATAGAAACTAAGGGTTTCGCAGATCAGGAACCGATGTTGCTGGCACAAATTGAGGCACAAGAGGAAAAATGTGCACAAGTTGTTTCCAGTCCAAACGAAGTAAAACGTCTTGAAAAAGCTCTCGAAGCCGCTCGTATTGATTATAAAAAGGTCAAAGATCGCTCAAAGAAAACGGAAGATGCTGTTGCGAGTTTAAGCAACGAGATTGAAAAACTTTCCGGTGGCACTGTCAAAGAACAGCAGAATAAAATAAGCGTATTGTCGAAAACAATTGACAAAGCAGAGGCGGAGATTCGACGGCTCCACGTGTCGATTAAGACGGCTGAGAGAAACACGAAAAAATCTGAACAAAGAATCGAAACCCTGGAAAACGATGTAAAGACGTGCGAGCAAAGAATTCGGGATATTCAAAAAGATAAAACAGACTTAGAAGGGACGGCAAAAGCATTTTTGAGCGAGATCGAAGAGCTGACTCAAGCTCTTGTAGAACGAGACGAGATCGGAGCTGCTTCAAAGGAAAAATTGAACGCTCTTGCAGCTCGCGAAAGCAAAATGAAAGTAATAAAAATTGATCTCGAACAAAAAATTCGCGAAAGTGATAAAACACTGAAGGAATTAGAAGCTATGATACCAGAGTATGAGCGCAGAATAGCTAGCCTTAAGCTTCACGACATTCCGGGTGAAACCACCGAGACGCTCAATAATCTCACGGATGAGCAAGTTCAAGAATTAAATTCAACGAATGTTTCCGCCCAATTACAAAAAGCGAAACAAAGATTACCAACGGAGATACCAAACATGCAGGTAATTCAAGATTTTCATGTAAAGGAAGCGGCGTACCTGAAAAGAGTAGCTGAGCTTGACGAAATAACTTCAGAGAGAAACAAATTACGAGACATTTATGATATGGCGAAAAGAAGACGATGCGAGGAATTTCTATCTGGTTTTTCAATAATAACAAGTAAACTGAAGCAAATGTATCAAATGATTACGCTGGACGGTGATGCGGAACTTGAACTAGTCGATTCCATGGATCCTTTCAGCGAAGGTATCGTATTTAGCGTTCGACCGCCAAAGAAATCGTGGAAAAACATAAGCAATTTGAGCGGTGGTGAAAAAACACTCAGTTCCTTAGCTCTAGTATTTGCTCTGCATCACTACAAACCTTCGCCCGTTTACTTTATGGACGAGATCGATGCAGCTCTTGATTTCAAGAACATATCAATTGTTGGTAATTACATAAAAGATCGTGCAAAAAATTCCCAATTTATTATCATATCCTTACGTGATAATATGTTCGAACTCGCAAATACGCTTGTCGGCATTTATAAAACTCATGATGCAACTAAAAGTGTCACCATTAATATGGAAGGCTATACCGAAAACCATGGCCTTCCGACCAACACACAAAGCGGTATGACACTCAAAAATCGATATTGTTCTCAAGCTCCGAGACAAACCAGCCAATTGACCAACAAGGAAACAGTCTCGACAAATCCTTCTACGAGAATTCAATCCCAGGCTGCTCCTGTCACTGTAGAAAATCCTTCGCGAGCCTCTACCGGTGATCTGAGTTTAGAGTAAGACACTTTTTTTTTTATTCGTTTTATTATTTTTACTCTAATATTTATATTTGAACAATAAAACATCGTGCAATTGAATTTTTAAACTCATACTCAAAGCATGAATCAATTTGATATTAATAGAAACAAGTAAGCTTCAAACACGTCGCTATAAAGATCGAATTTCGTTGGTTTTGACAAGCGAGCAATCTGTTTCGTATCCTCGTTTAAAATACACATCTCTTCATAAATCGACATAATGCCTTTTTCAATGAATTTAACACTCATGTATCGACTTTTTTTTAGACTCGGAGACTTGAGTCTTCCACCGACTCCTATGAAGACACCGACACGGCGCCAGAGCTCAGAGTCGAACGTAACCGTTGGAGAATCGGAAAGAAGATCCTCCCGAAAAAGACGTCGACTCTAATGAAATACGAATTTTTTAAAAATTAATTTGACCAGTGTTTTACCACAAAACTTGAATTTTTCTTTCTACCGTGCAAAGGAAACATTTTAAAGACGATATCGTATAGTCTTAAAATGTGTCTTATTTTGATATATATCATTGACTATAAGTAAACAAAATATTTTGACTATCTGTAAAATTATAAAATAATTGGATTTATTAAAATATATGCAATTTTTTTGTGGCCAAAATGTCACAAAAAACCAAATGATTTTATTCATTCAAATGTTGTTGATTCTCCAAAAATTGCACTTCTCGAGATCTTTTTCTTTTTTGTTTTTTTATGGAAAATAATAACGCAAAAATTTTCAACCTGCACATAATTTAATGAAAAACATTTAATATTCACTCGAAATTTTTTCGACTTCCGGAGCGCCTCGAAAAAATCGATGTTCGCTGGCGACTGTGATTATGGTCGTAATAATGAAATGTAAAAAAATCCCAACGTAATATTGATTAGGAATTTGGATAATAATTGAAAAAAGTGCCAGACCTAAAAAAATTAGTTTGTAGTTATTTCCGAAGTTCGTAATTAACGATACATGTCCAAATGCAGAAATAATCGAAAAAAAAAATTTCATGTCTTGGACATGACTGTGTAATAACTTTCTGATGAAAACAATTTCTGAAAATTAGTCACATTATTTCCCGAGAACGTCCGATGCCTTCAACGGAGCATGCAGAAGTTTGCTTCATGATTGTTCACGTTTTTCTAGCCCCAGAACAGAGATCGAAAAAAGCAATCCCTATTTTTTTTCTAATCAAATACTCCTTTTTCCATTTGTTCGAAGCCTTTTCCGTTTTACAGAATTTTTATTCGTAAATTTTCAGCAAATGTGACTTTACCATATGTCTTTCTTTTCGTTATAAAAGAAAGAAGAAAATGGTTTATAATTAACCTTTTGTCACGTATTAGGAACATTTTATGCTAAAGAGACGATTGGGGTCGTTTTCGAACTTGTTGTAAGTTTATATTCCAAGGAATAGATCGTACAGGTTTAATTCATCAGCATTCCCATTGGACACAAAAATATGTTCTATTATTTTTCATCATTTAAAAAATCTTGAATATTTGAATTTTAGAGAAAAATTTCAAACAAATATGTGTAAATGATTGTCTGTCATACCGATCGAGTCGCCATGAGAGTGAGGGAGATAGAATCGAATTTGAAAACTTTCGTTTTTCAAGACAGCACAATAACAGGTTGAGATAAAAAAATTCTAACAATTTCCGTCATATTTAAGTGTTGGCTAAATCTGTTTTTTTTTCTCTTTGAAACGCGATCGGTTATGTTGTTACGAAGAAGCACATACACACACACACGCTCATGTGCAAACACACACATCGAAATAAGCATCAGTGAAATATGAGATCTATACAACAGCTGCATTTTTGACTGCGAAGCGTTTATATATACACAGTTTGATGCGTGATTTGTGTACGTCCGTAGAAACTTATATATTTTTGTTTACAACTTCATTATAATTTGACACCACATTGCTGTACTCGTAAGTACGAAGCTCTATACGTAAATATTTCTCTTCGAAAAACACCTGAAAAATCGAGTTAGTAATCATATTTGACATAATTCTCCGATGCGTACGCCGGTAAACACAAACGAATAAGTGAAAGAATTAAGCGTGTGATTTGTAGGCTCGTGATTCTAACTAGCGATATGTTCATTTTGTACGAGTTTTTGAGTATACAATAGAGGAGTGAGAGACAAGCGTGTTGTGTATACTTGTTGCACACTACAAGGACGAGTCGCTTCTTGCGCCCCTCTCTTGTATACACTGACCACACTGTACATTTTTCAGTCTTACGACTACCTTACATGCTGAACCAGACCTCGGATACACTGTTTGGCGCTTGAACGTCTTCGTCGTTGTCGTGTCAGCAGCCGCGCCTCTTACGCGTTAGATGTATCGCGATCAACAAACAGCATAGAACACTGATGTAGTTAATTGAAATAATTATTCAAAACTCTAAAGTATTTTTTTTTATTTGGCAAACGCGCGCGCGATACTTGTCTGTTAATTTTTATTATCAAGTTTTATTTCGTCAAAAATCGCAAGTACGTTTTATTTACGTGCAAACTCGTTCGTGTGTGAAGATATAAGTGCGGAGACAATTTATACCGATCACCGTAACAATTGGATTTAAACTGTAAGTTAGAGCGGACACATCGATCGAGTTATGGAATACCTGTCTCGAATCTTCTCCGAAAAAAACAAAAACAACCGACCATTCCCATTACTATTTTGGTTTAATGCGTCCACAGGCGAAATTCCTACGTTGCTATATACAATCCGCCAAATAAATTCGTGATTAAGTCGTAAGCGCGCGTGTGTATGTGTGTAGCGGAAGTAAATATCGACACGACTACACGATAATCTATACTTTCATACAGTGTGCAGTTTGGGGTACGGTACAGTTATCGCTCGATCATAAAATTTTACTATATAACCGCAGTGCCCTTGGCCGTAACATTGGCAACTAAGGCGAAACAAGTGATCGATTATTATTATCAATTTTGTTATACATAAATTATATTCAGCGCGAATAATGGAAATCATTTACTGTTTATCTTTATAAGAAAGACGGTTTTTATCTTTTTGAATTGAATCCAGAAATAATTTTATCGATGGAAAAAGAAAATAGCAATTTGACAAATTCGTTTCTCCGAAATACGAACTCCAATATCTTTCCATCCTCAATCGCTACCCTGTTTTGAATACGTAAAATTGCGAAATTTTTGGTTTTTTTTTCTTGAATCTGTACGAAGGGATTCTGATGACATTTCTGTCAACTTTGAAAGCGATTTTATTCTCGATTTTCTTAGTGTTTTCACAAAATTTTCAAGAAATTCTCTCCAAACTGGATCTCGCAACCGATTTCCGGCAAACAGTCAAACGGTCCGTTAACGCGAATCCTAATGCGTGCTCAACAAATTTTCGGTGTTGTTAACAAAAATTTTGTTTTAAAGTGCTATAATTTTTTTCTACCAAAAATAACAAATTGCTATCTTTTTTTCATTATTTCATCGAATATTCAGGGAATTTTCATAAAAGTTTTATTTCTCTAATGAACATTGAAATAACGACAACCACTTGCTCGAAAATTTGATTTGCACGAAAGTTTGAAATATTCGAGCGGTTTTCGCTAATTTGAATCTTTAGCGTTTTTTTTTCGATTTCTGGTAGCGTTTCTCGTGTAAGCTCGGGTCCGGCGGAGCCAAACATCTGAGTGCTGCCATTTCCTCAAAGATAGAAAAAACGCAGAATAAACAATTTTTTGTTGTAATGGAATTTTTTCGGAGAATTCATTAAAAAAGTTGATTCCTGAATCGATAATTTCGTTAATTTCGAAAAACCACCGAACCAAGTTTTTTTACGGATATCGACGAAAACTTGAAAAAAAAAAAAAAATGATTTCGGTACTTTCGTACAAAAATAGCTGTAAATTCTGTAAAACGATTTTTTTTTGTGTTTACTAATTACAGATGAATGACTAACACATGAGAGGACTGTTGCAACGTCATGAGTCTTATCAAGCGACCCTGGGCGGAATCACGAAACGCAGATAAGCATCTTTGCTATCTTTTTTCTCCCTGGAGTTGAATTGTGACAGTTTGACTACGTTCTTTCGATTTGGTATTACATTAACATGGCGATCGCGAAGATAAAAAGTCTTTTGGATAATGGTTTAAAAAACGTGTCTGCTCCTCTCGATCGGATACAAAATTTGGAGCCAGAAGTTGGAATAAGAATGATTCATTGTCCAACTGACAGAACGCTACGTGTGGTCGTCCTTGGTGCCAGGCATTTGCCACAAAATTTTGGATTTACAAAAGTCAATAGTTACGTCGTAAAGGTAAAGATTCACAGTATAATTATTTTATAAGATGAAAACCAGATGAGGACCAAAAAACCGGAAAATTCAACGAAACGAAAAAAAAAACGGAAACGTTATTTTTAAAAGACATTTAACTTTTTCAAGCACACCGTCAAATATCTTGCAAAGTTTCTCACCCAACACCCCTTAATTGTATGGAGTTAAAGTTTGTATCGTTGGAACATAACGAAAAATATTTTTACATTAATTATTTTAAAAAATTTGAATATTTTTACCAAAAACAAAATATTGGGCTCTATAAAGAAAAAAAAATCAAGCATTTCGTTACATTCCAACAAAACGACTTCGAACATCACTGAATGCTCATAATCTATTCATACGACAGAAGAAATATTAATGAGGATGTTAGTGAAAAGGATTTTCCCCTGGAGCGATACACTGGTCATAACAATGATTTTAAATTTACAGTTAAAACTCTTACCTGACAAACAACAGTTTGAAACATCGTCTAAAAACGAGTCTTGGCCACAATGGAACGAAGAATTTACGTTTCAGTTGCGCAAAGAGAAAAAATCTCGATTTAGCAAGTTGCAAAGTAGCGAAGAAGACCTGGACGCTTCGAGATTCGTCATAGCAACTTTATACGCAATACTCGAAAATAAGCCACTAATATCAAGCGAGAAAAAAGAGAACGAGAAGGAAAACAAAACGAAACAATCACCGAAGAAAGGAGAATCAACGAGCGGAGGTATGGCCTCCGGTTCGAATGAATCGAAAACCAACAAAATCTTCAGTCAGTTGTTTGACAAGAAAAAAGTATCCTCCGAGGCACAGGCTGTTGACAAGAAAAACATAGACAAAAGGAGAGTTATCGGTGCCACGACGATATCACTTGATCCGAAGAATTTTGTTACTAAACCACCGAAATCTAATTATTCAAATGACGTTTCGACTGGAGATATTTGGAAACCATTAAGAGCTATTACCAGTGGAATTTCTGGTGCTGACGAAAGAGTATGTGTTTTGTCTACATCGAAACTTAATATTTTTCATTCAAACCCTAAAAAAACCACCATCTAAAACATATGAATGAGGTCGATATCGATGTTGGACGAATTTTTCTCAATTTTTTCATTACTTTTGGACTTTAAATTGATTATTCTTCCTCTCAATTATCCTCAATATTAATTTACCGCAAATACTGCTCTCAATTATTTCAAAAGAAGAAGAAACACTAGTTTTATTTGCGTATAAATAATTTTACGACATAGAAAATTATGTGGTCGATGTCAATATCGATCTCGATTTTGTATTAAGACCAAGCGTCATCCAATTTCTACACGAGTGCGAGAGAAAGTTTTCTGCATGGGTTTGAACTTTTTGTCCCAATGGACGAACAATGTTAAAAATGTTTATTTCCAAAAATTTGCCGATATTAGATAGTGACTAATCTAAATACCCTTAAAAGTTAAAAAATAACAAATCGATTTTGTTAAACAATAACAAGACGTATAATAGTGTGATTTATTCAAATTTTTGAACAGAGGGAGAGCCAAAAGGGTCAAGTGGAATTGATTCTAACGAGGGAACTGACTGAAAAGAAGGAAGGAACCGAATCAAGATTAGTTTTGAGTCTTTCGCGTTTGCGATGTTCGCTTCAGATGATGCACGAGCAAGAAACCCTTAAAGGTCAGCTTTACATTAAAATGTCGGTAATCGAAGACGGAAGAGTGACACAATTTTGGAAAAGTAATCGTTTTCCACCATCCGTGTCTCTTAAATTCGCACCTGATGAGGCCAAAGTTGTAGCTGATAATCCGATCGACGGTGTATTCAAGGATGCCAGTTTCCTTGTTAAATTCACATTGAAAAACAAAATGGGTGAGTCCTTACAATGAACAACAGAAAAAAAAAAAACATTTTCGCAGTATCGTGAGATGCGTGTCACGCGTTTTTTGGCCAAAAATGTTATTCGATCAGAATAATTCAAAGATATTGTAATCCAAGAAATATCTCATAAAATTCAGTCATGTCAGAAACTTAACAGATATTCATTATATCTTTAAAAATTCAAAAAATTATCCGCGGATCGATTAAACAAAATATTCTTGAACAAATAAATACGAAATTTCTTGCTAACGCTTTTTTTTTTTATTCGTCTGGAAACTCCACGAAAATTAAGTAATCATAAGAAATTACGAATTTTACACACAACGATTATTATCGAAAAATATTTTCCGTTATAATGTCTTAACAATTTTATTAAAAATGCTTCTTATGAAAATTACTACTTATTAGTTGACTGAAAAATTCTTAAACCGAAAATATATTACAGGCAAAAAAACACCAATTGGTCAATTGATAATAGGACCAGACGTTGGTGGAAGTTGTGGTGACCAGTGGAAGGAAGCTTTGGAAAAGCCCGGACGGCCGATTACGAAATGGCAAAAATTTGAATAAATTTTTGTTGTACCGTGGCACTCAGATTGTGACAAGAACTGCTTCGTGTCTCGTTCAGCCTGATTGTACAATTACTGAGCCCACGTATTTGGTAATGCTCTCACGTGATCACGGATACTACATTTAAAACTGTAGCAAACGTTAAGATCTGAAAGATGTGTCATAATTTATACGCAAGCACGAATATTATATATTTGCACGAAACATTACGATACAATTGGTTCGAGGTTTATTTAATGACTCAAGGTTGTGACATAATATAATCAATATTTTCTGTCTCGTATATTTGACAAGCAGAACGAACCTAACACAAATAAACATTAACAATGCCAAACAGTGGGCTGGACGAAGTTTAAAACAGTTTTGTATTAATGAAAAGTTAGAGGAGCTCGCCGATTTTTCGTACGGTACAAATTTTTACTAAAATTTTCGTCAATTGGTATTTTTGTCACATGCGTTGGAATTGAATACACGTGATTAATTAATTGTCAGTATTTGAAGAGATATTAAAGAGATTATTCGCGTATTACGTGGCTCAATGTGAACGTTCACAATTTTTACACACAAAACGATTGTAATTTTGTTTTTTTTTTACTAATTACGGTTTCTGTTACAATAGAATTTAGACAATGTATGGATCGCGTATAAATATATATATCCTGCTTTGATTATTGTGAACCAACTCATAAGTGAACAGGAAAATAAATATTAAAAAAAAAAACAATTATTGTTTCAAACATTTGGTTGGAGACAGAAATCAAAGTTGTCGAAGTCAATTATTGATATATAATTATATAATATGAAAGTACATATCACTAGTCAACTTGCAGCATGACAGAGAAAGTTGAAAAAAAAAGGTTAGATATATTTATTTTACTAAATACAATATCTTGAATAAAAACAAACAAAAATATTGGTCAATTATATGTTTTTTACGATAACAATATTTTGTAACAGCTCGTGATTTGTGAGCAGAAAATATACAAAAGATACTTTAATAAATATTATATGATAAATTCTTATTTATTTACGTATGTGATGTTTATGGACGAAACCTAGAAACAAATAATCGTTCGACGTTTTTCCAATCATATTAGGTAACTGTATGCTAATCAAATGAAATGCCAAATTTTTACGTTTCAATGCAAAGTTGAATGACATGAATGGCATTAAATGGACATATTGATGGTGAAATTATATAGCAGCGATTCTTATTAACGTACAAAAACATCGATACGAATAAATTTGCGGAATCGTGAAAAGATCAATGTAAATTTTCATGATGGAACATTTTCATCGGTATTTTTCAGGGAAAATTCCACATTTTCAAGTGATTTCAATGCATCGCCTTTGATTTGGTTCCTCAAGAAAATTCTCTTGCAATTTCCCACGTTGATTTTTTAAAAACTTATTTGATTGGAGAATATGGTGCACTATAATTGCTTAAGAATTACGAAGTGTTTCATTGAAAAATCTGAATGAAAGGGGAACATGATGTAAATGTGCAATTATCTGTTGATGGTTTAAAAAATTTGACATTATAAATATTTTTCCTAAGACATGCTACCATACGAAATCACCTACACTACGTTTAATTAGTGCATTGTACTTGGTGTAAAACAAAAATATGAAATTTTAGCGCTGCTTCGACTGGAAAGGATTACTGGAGTTAATTTGAAAAAGGTTCTCGTATGCATAAATTACGCCACCTGAAATGGGTTTACAGTTGGTAGTTGGTAATACTAAAATTTTTTTTTCAGTGTGGGCTTTAAATCTTCACAATATTGCATGCATCGTCAACACATAATTTAATTGATTGATCCTGCATTCGATTTGAAGGATATGTTTTTAACAAAGAGAACAATTCATAACTATTGATTTGCTCAACCATTATTTGATGAATACGAAATTCCACATATTGATATTTTTAACGACTTTCACTGGAGAATAATCCGTATTTTTCAAACGAATCTAACGCACAAACCCACATTTGGTTCCTAAAAGAAATTCTCTGCTAATTCACTGTGTCGATTTTTTTTTAACTCCATCTTGCGGCCGATTACAGAAAAAATATTCAATGACGAAGTAGCTTTTGTTACAAAATTAACAACCTTGGTAAACCTTGCTAGTGTGAGAGATAAAATTAACGTCGAAAATACCTGAAAGTACACTTTCAATGTTTTCTCAATTTTCATGCTATTGAAATGATTTATGTACTCACCGTTCGATGTCTTGTTCCACCGTTCAGGGACTCGTCAGCCAATCGTTACGCGTGACGAAGCCCCTCGATTACTGCATAGTCGAGATCCATTGCACGTGACCGTCACTCCATGATATTTCACTTGTTTTCTTCCATTGAATGAGTTGTATTCCATAATAACGATTGTTCAATATTTAGAAATGTCAATCCCGCACAAATGATTCACTTGATCTTACGCATTAGTTATTTATTCATGCTCCTTTGGCTATTTAACACTCAAATTTATCACAAACCGCGCACTATGAAGTTCAAGTTCGAAAATTTTTACACCTCACATTTGTGTTTAGTCACAAAAGTAATTTTCAATCCGAAACGAAATATCCAAACAGCGTATACTAACGATTATAATTATTAGCGAAAGTGTTTCAACATTAACGGTTGGTTCTATCAAGAGACTCGGTTTATAATGTAGAGAATATTGCGTACGTTGACAAACAAACTTTTGCGCGATTGAAAGAATTTTGAAATCAAATTGGAAAACAACTTCAAAATAATATTTTTTTGTTTGTGCTAGAAATCTTGTTATGGCGAGAAGAAATGATTTTATTCAAAATTGAATGAAGGTAGACCAATACTAAGTGACAGACAGTGTAACGACAGCTCTAACACATCTTCGTGGAGACCCGAGCATGCTCACGTTAGTGCCACGCGTGCGTGCGTCCTCGCCTTTTTCAATGTTAAGCATAAGCAAGTTTCAAGAACCGTATATTGCTAAACATTGATGCAAGCGTACTTGTGTCGCGTTGCGCGGTGGGACAACAACCTCGACGACGACAGAGGTGGTCAGGTTGTGCCTGGACGTTGCATTGCTTACTTTCGGCTGCGACGGGCGAACCCAGACTTGCTACAGTACGCACGGGGCGCGCAAGCATTCGCGCGAATCTCAAAGTTGTGTTAGAAGCGTCAGTAGACTGTCTGTCACATAACTATCAGCCTATCCATTCGTTCGCAAAATTGAAACAGTATTTACGATGTACGGGTGAATCAATAATTCATTCGATTGTTTGTCAACGTGATTATTTTTTGAATCGTATTTCTTCGTAAATAAAATTTAGAATATTACAACTTGGAAAAGAAAAAAAAACTATTATGGATTATTGTTGTGTATTATGTATGAAAGTACAAATTCAATCCATTTTTCTATTTGTTTCTATAAAATGATTAATTATTTTTTATGTTGTTTTATTTTCAAAGAAAGCCCTAGGGTTGTATAGAAATTTTTATTAATTGAGGATAAAAAAGAATTCTACTTGTACTACTATATATTTCGTTCCGTAAAATTCATCAACAACGACGTACGTTGAAGCGTAGCGTTGAATTAAAAGCAACCGACGCTCAGAGCGTTCTCCCCATGCGCCGCCGGCCGGCGTCCGACCGATACTGGCTAGCATTATCACGCTCTCCCGGCTCTCCCGCTCGCCCTGCTGTCACGCGCCCGCCCCACCACTCGCGCTTCCCCGCTTCTCGATCCTCGGGGCGCGCCGGCACGTCGAACGTTCCCCCATTATGCACCACACTCGACGCACAAGCACACAGGACTCACGGGAGCGCGTAGAACGTAAACAAACAGAACGCATACCACAAATTTTACTCCGAACTCTTCAATTTATTACAATATACCGAAACATACATTCATCAAATAATAATTTTCGTTTCATCGTTCGACAGATATACTCGATAGCAAAATTGTATTTAGTAAGTCTAATGAGAGTTCAATTATGCATTAAATTACACACGTAATAAATTCGTTGAAGCGGGAATAATAAAAATTTATTCATTTACTACATGTGAATCAAATGAATAATATTACATAGATAGGCGTAGAAGTAGAATACACTCGCGATATCAACTTTTGTAAGGTCATTTATGCGTTTAATTGATGCTCCCATTTGATAGGAATTATTATCATGAAAACGTTACTTTAGTGTCAAATTCTATATTGAAATTTTGTTAAGAATCATTCAATTTTAGGTAGAATTTTTTAATGGATTTTTAAAAATAGTTCAGTTCGTTGCCATGTCGATATTCGTATAAATTTGAAAGCGTTCAAAAAAACGAGTAAAGCCCCTTTACTGCGATTAGATCACTGATGTCCACAAAGAAATAATGATGTTTTTTTTTTTATAATTCTATAAGATCTTCACTTAGTAATATTATTCAATTTTTGCAGAGTACTAAGGCTAGCAATAAATAATTTACTTTGTCAAAACTCCGAATTGACATGACATTGACAGAAAAGAAACCTCACCTGCACGTATTTTAATCATATAATCAATTTTAAAAAAAATTTTAATCCCTCATCGGTTATTACCTGAATAATCAAAGCGGTAAGAATAATAACGAGCGTAAGTTTCACGAATAATTAAAAAAAAAATGCTTTCGAATTACCACCGTAGGAGTACGGTGTACGCTGGTATTTTGGTTCGTTTTGGGTATCTGGGTTGTAAAATGCAAATCTGCTATCTCGACTGAGGTTGGTAAGATAAATCGACATCTTTCGCATGTTGACCGCTCAGAAAAAGCGCCACTTCAAAGACAGGGCCCGTAGAGAGGAGAGAGCCCGGGAGTGGGAGATCTTTCTGTTCTTGTTAAAATGTTAACCTTGCTCGTATCTATGAACATAGCCATATGGTTTCTGTCACGTCTGTCACAGAGTTGATTTCATTCGTTCGATAAGCTTTTCTATGCTGTAGTATTATAGATGATCGTTTCTCTGTTATTTTGATAAAAAAATTATCGGTACTTGAAAAAACATTAAAACCAATATCATCAAAATAAAAGTCAAAAAAGTGGGCATTTCATATGTGATGTTGAAACCTGTGCACTGCGATACGAACTCTACTATATACAACAGAAGGTTATGAATAGTTTTCTTATGTGATCATAATTATATTTATTTCCATGCAATTTTTCAAATTATTTTTACCATACGAAAGAAACAGATTAGCTGTCAATCAAAACAGACAACTTTTAATTGACATTACGAAAGAATTCTTTTTTCATTATTGCATCACAGTATTTTTACTGATTCTTTTGATATTAACACCAGAAGAAATGCAAAATCTTTCATTTTGTCAACGATTTGACATGTGTGATCATAAGTTGTGATTGTTGATTTTTATTGGCTGCTTAGTCAGACACCGTGGGTGGAAGCATATGTAACCAGAAAAGTATAAAAGTGGTTACACAATTACTGATGGTTCAAAACCATTCTTGCCTTTCTCTTCCCACGGGTTGTGAATATTTTAACTCTGGTTACAGGCACAGAATCAAAGAGGAAACACATTGATTCTGTTGGACCGGATGTTAAGCATATTGCTATGCATTTTTCAATACCTGATACCCAGGAATTTGATAATTCCTCGGGTAATCCATACGTGGCAAGTACAAACCAAATGTTATTTCATTATTGTATAAACAATGCTCTGTAACAAAAAAAAGCCATGTTTGAATATTTTTTTATTTGTAGGCTTACAACATTCACATAAACGGCTTGTTTCACTGTTCAGTGCGGTATAAACAACTGCTCAATCTACACGAGCAGCTGCTCAAGAGTTTAGATGTTCCTTTGCCCTCTTTTCCTCCAAAAAAATTCTTTCCCCTCACAGTCAATCAGCAGGAAGATCGTCGCCTTGCCTTAGAACGATACATCCAGAGTATTGGCCAAAACAAAATGATAAACTCTTCAGAAATGCTCAATGGTTTTTTGCTAAGTGCTCAACAAGAGACCGGTGGAAAACCCATCAAAAATGAGAACATCAATGTGTTTCTCATGAATGGCCAAAGCATTATCGTTAATGTTTCAACGGTAGACAGCTCCAAAACAGTTTTGAAGGTATGATCAATATCTATACTTTGGGTATTAACGAAAAATTCTTAAAGTTACAATAGAAGTAACATTGAGGTTTCAAAGTGATGGAGCGACACAATTCTCTTGTTTGAATTAAATTCAGAATTGGTGAATTGCATTGAAGTTATTATTCATATTAAAATTGATAAAGTCCGAAAATTACGGAATTCTTCAATAGGAACATTACGAAATGTTCGTACGATGAAAAATTGTCAACGTCCCTCCAAATATATTTGAACTTTTTTTCTGCAACACACTTTTATTCATACTTTTTATTCCTTGCAGAAAGCCTGTAGACAACTTAAATTACAAGAGCACCTTGATACGTATTTTGCACTTTTTATGGTGATTATTAACGAAGCTCACGTTAATGGTTTGTATAATTAGTATGAATAATTGAAGCATGTTAAAGCGACTGTCTTTCATGTATCAAATAGCCAATGTTTTTCATCAGTTTTACGTAGATTGCAGGATTTCGAATCACCACTAATAACGCAAGACAATATTGGTGCTTTCGGCGTTAAAATTATGTTGGCCAAAGGCTATTGGAATACAGGATTCGACGTAGAGTTAATGCGTGACCCTGTGGGTCTGGAATTACTTTATATCCAAACATTATCGGAAATCGAACAGGAATGTATACCGGTAAACGATGAAATAAGAAATCGGCTTAACGAAGCTCAAAACCGTGGCGAAAAACGAGAGGTACATATTTTTGTATTTGAACATTTTTCTTTGCAGTCCAACAATCATTACCAAGTTAGCAAACCGGTCCCTCGATTAAATCTTTTAGCCATAATGAAGCCTCATGGTGTCTTACAGATATTATTGCAGTTTTACAAATTATTAATCAACTATTTTAGCAGAGAGTATGGGATTTTTTGGTTCTAGTCTCTCGGACTTTCATAAATATGAGAAAAAACATGATAAGTCATCATTGTCAATTGCACAAATATCACATGCACATAAATAGTCGAATTTCGTATTTGGTCATGAAAAAATTCATCTTCTACTAAACTAAACGTAACTAAATAACATTAAAATAGCAATTAGTTCACAAAATCAATATGCTCCAACGAACTGACTTACAAAAATGTGTAATTGTAGTTTTTGGAGGTGGCACGTACTTTAAAGTATTACGGTTGCGTCAGCTTCGTTCCGTGCTATTGCGATTATCCATATCCTGACGCAAAAGTAATTGTAGCTATAGGCAGAAACGAATTATGCCTACGAACTTTGGACGACGCGAAACCACAGGAAGCAGAATTCAAAGTTACGAGAATGCGCTGTTGGAGAATAACGTCGTTAAATAACGTAAGAAAATTTATTTAATTCTTCTTGATCACGGTAAATCGTTGGAAATTGAATGAAAAATTAACACATTGACTATTTCGGTTCATTGTTCCTTTCAGGGTATCGAAACATCCGAAAAAACAAGTGAACGTAGTCTCGAACTATCATTCGAATATCTCGTGGCGAAAAATCAACTGCAGTGGATTACAGTTTCGTCGGAACAGGCTATTCTTATGTCGGTCTGTTTGCAAGCTATGATCGACGAACTGTTGCTACAAAGCACGGGATCAGATAAAACTGCGGTAACATTATTTTTCATTGGGTTTAAAAGCTGCTTTAAACATGGAACTCAGGTCCCATTCTTTTCTCATAATTTTTTCGGGTAATTAAATTACGAATGTAATTTCCATTCGAGTCCAAAATCAGAAAAATTTATCATTTTTCCGACATTTCATAAAACACTCTGAAAATTTTACTAAAAACTCCTTTTAGCGGGTACTGTACTGTGAAATAATGAATTTCCAATAAAATCATGAACTGTCTCGGTCATTCACTGATTGGAAAAAATAGAGGAGCAGATGAACTTTGATTTTTTCTTGAACGTGGCAATAATTTGAGTATCATTGCAGGTACTTTCGGGTAAATCATGGACGTACATAATGCGCGATGGTCACAGTCGTCGATTGATGGGATCAACATCGAACGACAATATCTGTAAGGCATCGGAAGATGAAGAAAGTGGAAGTGTTATCAAGACATTAGCCAAAAGATTTTCTGCAGGAAAATCAAATAGTTTGAGCGAAAAAAAAGCCACCGCCGTTGAGCCAATACGGCGATATACAAGCGATTGTGATATTATGGAAAATAATGCATTTCATACGATAGGTGATGATGATTTGTAGATATCACAAAGGATCAGAAAAGATAATACCTTATATTAGATTTGCTGTAAAATACGTACAAGTACATCACAACATAACGAGATATTATTTTTTTTCCAAATAGTCTCTCGAAAAACGTTTTTTATCGTGTCATTCATTGACATGACAGTGAAAATAATGGAAGTCGATGCAAAAATTAAATAAAAAAAGGACAAACCAGTGCTCTCCAAGAAAGATTTATCGAAAAAGCCTAATTCCACAGTTTTCTATCTTTCGGAGATATTCGTAATATTTACTGTACCAGAAGTGCTACTTTACTCAACTTGTTGTAAGATGAACCCATACCGTCCAATGCCACGATCAGTACATGAAAACTTAACGAACTTCCACAAAGTTGTTTTTATTACTTTTCTTTTAGGCTGCATGGACTTTTTTCAATCTTGTTATTAATGTTTTTATCCAACATTTAGTTCGTCCTGCTTCAATTTTGTTTATTCGTATTTGCCAAATCGATCATTCCATAAAGATCTTTGTTACCACTCCTTTTTTTTTGGAAATAGTGGAATTATCGGTCCTTTTTTTTCTTGCATCGAAAACTATTGAATTTCCATATGATTATAGTAACCAACTAAGTTTGGAATCATTAATGAAGAACTTGCAAAGGAAATCATCTGCTAATTGAGCTGAAGGAAGTAATTCGAATATATTTTCATTTGAAAAAAATATTCATTTGTAAAGTCACATTTTCCGTTAAATCTTGTAGGACGGAAGTTTTGTGCCAAAGCGAAATTCACAGCGCTAAATTCAAGATGGTAATACATATATTTGGCTCGTTTTAAGTTTTGCAACAAAAGAGCACAAAAATTGTACATGGGCACCTATCATTTTTATAATTGAAAAAATTCGAAACTTTTGTATTCTTGAACAAATTCGGTACATAGTGAATGTATATGCACAAATATGGGTCTTCTAAACCCGTGTGAAAGTTTTAACTCTCTGACATTCCTACGGAAGTGATTTTGTGGACTCTCTTCCATTCCATAAAAAATTAATAAATTTTCTACATAGTAAATCTATGCTTTTTTTATTAACAATTTGAGTTTAGTATGTATCCACATGTATAAATTGTGAATAAAACAAAAAGACTAAATGTGCCTGTGAAACTTCCCTTATTCAATATAATTTTTTTTGTGTCAGATCGAAGAAAAAAACGATACGATTTTTGAGGCATCCGAGATGGATTATTAGGACGAAAGTGGCAGAATCCTCACTAACAAAATAGGAGGGTTCGGCTTGTTCATAAGCTGCAAAAAAATGTTGACGAAATGAAGAGGAAATGAATCATAAAAATTCCAATTATAATTCAATACGATGCTGCTGTTTATTGCAAATTGGAAAAAGGTCACGATTCGTACATTGCAACGGCGACCGCAAAATACACTACGCCTGTTGTACGTGTTAAAGGCCACGATACGAAGAGCATTGGTCTCTGTTGGATTTCTAGAATATTCCTAAAAATAATTTTCGCAATAATAGATAAAAATCAATGATGAGTTCAACACTTGATTCATCATTTGTTCACATTTTTCTATCCTTCGATTTCTCATTGACGTCATCCTTTCGCCAACTTTTGTAGATACTATTTGCACAAGAATCAAAATGTCTCACAGTTTTTTTCAATCACCGAGGTCAGTATTCCGACATCGTTAGCGGTAATATGAACTTGCTCAATTTTATTTTTTCTGTCTGTAAAATTTATTTTGTACCACTAAAAGGCAACAATGAAAAAATAGAAAATCCCCATTCGGATCATTGGAGCATTATTATTTCGTGTGAAAACACAAGACAAAAATCGAGTTAACGGACTCGAATGTAGAGGTATTTTTGCTGAAGGAATCCGGGATTATAAATATTTTCGATGAAAGTTCATCGTCCTTTAAGAAAGTAGACATATTGATTGATGATAAAATCTATTGAATTTATACAACTGTACACCCCTTTATCTATCACACTTTGTTTTTTGCGTTTAAAAAATCGTATCAAACCGTTAGAAATTTTGTTGACGTTTCCTTTTTGTGTCCATCGCATCGAGTATTGGTTGCCTTTTCGTTTGATACCTCCGTCGCAACTCGTCAATTTCGCGCTCCATTTCAGCATCGAGACTGGCCATACGTTGCTGTAGTTCCTCGTACGATAGAAACTTTAGCTGTGACATACAAAACGTGTATTTTTATTAGTATGCGAAAAATATGAGCAAAAAAATTGAGAATTTCCGTTTAAAAAAAAGCATTTCTATCGAGTTTAAGCTGCAATACTGCCAGTGAAAATCGTATGCGAAGAGCAACAAACAAAAAAATTATACTCACGAATTCAAAGTCGCGATCGCTGAATGCATTTTGAAACTTAGGCATATTGTTCAATTGAGGTTCTTGTATCGGCTGTGAAATTTGGTTGAGCTGGAGTTGTAAGTGACTTTGAAATCTTTGCGATTCCGTGGGATTCTGCAAGTCGAATTTGTTCTCGAGCTCTGCGTTGTGTCCTAATAGTACTTGGCCGTTTCCCTGCAATCCAATCTGTTCGTACGCAGTTAAATATAAAGGAAAATATTCATTCAACAACACATTTATCAATAATCATAACAATTATTAATACCATCTCATGGTTTTTACAATTTTCAATATTCATTTCACACTATATACTGAAATATTCACTAAATTCTTACCTTCACAATATCCGGTGCATCTTTTTTGTCGAAGTGGTCGAGAAATAATGGCCGATATTTTTTTCCAGACTCCACTGAGCCTGTGTTGTGTCCTATGTAATTAATAAAAACATAATCAAATTTTAAATAAAAAATTAATGTTTTATACTTATTTGTTCGGAAAAACGAATTTTTTTTCGGCCACGTAAAACCTCAAATTATGTCTCTTGATATCGACTTAAATGTGTACACCATTTTTCTGTATAATTCTAGATATTAATTAAAATCCGTCATTTTTTTAAATACAAATTAAACGAACGAACGAATTAAAATTATAGTCCAGTGAATAATAGATCGGCTACTTATTTTTGCTTACTTTTCATCGTAGCCTCCGTGTCTGTGTCGCTGTTTATAACCATTGTGCCGAGATCCAAAATAGCAGAAACGAGGGTCCCCGTGTCTGGAAGGTCGTGACTTGGTACCAGTGTTCCCGAATCTTCGGGCAAAGGTTTCATGGTTCCGCTGCAGTCATCATCATCCTGTCGACATTGAAGGTATATTTGAGCAAATTTCTAATATTTCATGTTCAACCCTTACGGTAGAGGCCTATGAATTTCGAACGTTTCGTACATAAGGGGCCACTGACGACTGCAACCAGTTTTTCAGCTATAATTTAAAAAAGGAAAAGATTTGTTGGTATAAATCGTACGTGAATCAAAAAGATAAAGTTTAAGGAAAAAGTGCACTTAAAGGGTGCGATACAAGATGTCAAAATATTCAACTTTACTCTTGTAAATTCTTTCTTGGAGTACGAATCAATTTAATTTGAAAAATGAATAGCGTGGTAACCATAGGACATGCAAATACTGGTAAAAAAATTTCCCACTAAACAGAAGACGGACGAAATGCTTATTCTAAGATTTCACAACATAAAATGGCAAATGCTGGAGACGTATGTGACCCCGGTTTGTACCGTGAGGGTTAAGTTGGTTTCTTGCAACGTACATAACGTCCAACTGCTACGAATTTTGTCCATAAGCAATTATTATATGATTATATAGTCGATATTATTCAGGATGATCTAAAAATTATAGATATCAATCGGAAATATGATTTTTTCCCAATTTGATTATGATTTTTTTTTGTAAATATCCGTAAAAAAAAAATGATTGCTCAAATTTAAATGGATAAATTTTTATGAGAAGTGAATTCCCGGTATTATAAAAATTTGGGGTTCGACATTTATAGTCAATCTTTGCCATTATTCCTCCAACTTCCAAAAAGCATTTCGATTCTTTATATCCTAAGTTTTACTCACCGAATCGTCTGCATTGACTTGTCCCTTCATTGCTACGTTATTAATTATGTGAGCGCGATGTGAACTTTGTTTTTCTCGTATTTCGTGAGCTTCAGCAATCATCATACTTAGAATATTAGGTTGTTTGGCAGCACCTAAGAAAAAAATAAAATATAACATTTTTACACTGCAGGTTGGGTTCCAGGCTCCGGTGATCTCCCAAGTAAAGCAGCCCCGCGTGAGGACAATACTTGGTTGGGAGACCGCTATGTCATATTTCGCTCAGTTTTTGATGGTTCTAACAAATTGGAACTTGTAAAAACCCATAAGTGCAGTGGGCAGTAAAAATACAAATGAATATAAATGTTAAAATTTATTTTCGCAGAGCATGGAATGTAATTTTTGTTGTAATTTTGTTCATAAATGTACCTATGAATTCATGGTTGAGTAACTCCGTAGCTGTTGCCCTTTCTTCGGGATTTTTCACTAGACAACCACTGACGAAATCGATGAATTCGGAACTCCATTGATCAGGCTCTCTAAAACTTGGTGGAGGTTTTGTGGGTATCATGAATATTGCTCTCATAGGATGAATATCACCGTATGGTGGTTTTCCCTCAGCCATTTCCAATGCTGTGATCCCCAGTGACCATATATCAGCTACGCAATCGTAACCAATTTCTTGGATCACTTCTGGCGCCATCCAGAACGGAGTACCAATGACGGTGTTTCGTTTGGCCATTGTATCCTATAAATGGTATTGTCTCTCAATTAAAATTGCTTGAAAGTTAATCTTCAGATTTCAGAACACATGTAAATTTATTGTTGATAACATAATGAGTTTTTTTCAAAGACTCTTATTGAGACTCAGGAAAACAATCCAAATTTACTGGAATCTCTTATTTGCAAATCAAATTATTTTATTGCTGATGGGTTATGTTTGAGAGAAACTTACCGTAAGTTGTCCAGCTACACCGAAATCCGCTAATTTTGCGTGTCCTTCATTATTCAACAAAATATTTCCAGCTTTTATGTCTCTGTGTATTTTTCTTCTTAGATGCAAATACTCGAGGCCTTTCAGGGTGTCACACAGTATCGTTGCGATCTCATCCTCCTGTAACGTCTTTTTTCGTAACCTCATGATGTCGCTAACTGAACCAGCGCCACAATATTCCATAACAATCTAAAACAGATTTATAAATTTATACAATGTTTTTAACAATGAGTGCTTTAATTTTCAAATTTTTAGCCATGTTTATGTTTAGGTTCTGATTCACTATTTTTAAATGCCCAACAGGAAAAAAACATATAGAACGATTCATTTATTATTTTGTTTGAATTGTTTAGACGTAAAAAAATGATAAATTTTGACTCTTTAATAGATATAAAATACTGTAATTTATAGAAAATCGAACTTTATAAAAATATCGATCTCTCAGCTCCAAATGATTTCAGGATATTTCCAAAGATAGCAGTAAGTTATCAAAAGGATAACATTTTTATTGCTCTACCCTCTTCTCCAGCGATGTACCATTTAATGTGCTGTGCCTTGACAGTGAATATGTTAAATGCCACTTATAACCTTGCGAACCAACACCGGAACTTTTGTTCAGACTCTACTAATCCAAGTCCATCAACAACATGGAATTTGATGTGTTGAACAGTTACCTCACTGCTTAAAGTGACTTAACGACATAGCAACGAATGTGATGAAGAAAAAATGTTGATAGTGAAAGCAACAGAGAAAGCTCGCAATGATTCCGTCAATAATCTTTGAGAAAGTGAATGTTTGCCAAAGCAAAGGAACTGAAGCTCTAAGCCCGATTGAAATATGTATTGCGGTGCGTTTGCTTTTTCCCCACAATGATTATTTTGATATGACATTGTACAAAACATATTGTTTGCGGATACAGTAATTGACCTTGCCTCTATGAAAATAACGCGCGGCTGAGGACACGTGCCTAACTGTGTCCTACTCTGCCCTAAGCTACGTTGCCTCGTAACAGCATTTCTGCTTTTTGAAGCATCTACGTCAGTTTACCCAAAGATCTGTATTCTTGAAGTAGCTCCCATAGTACTTGACGACATACGGCGAATCGCATTGTTGCATGATGGAAATTTCTTTGATGATTTCCTGCAAGTCGGTGTCTACGGGTACTTGTTTAATGGCTAGTACCTGGCCACTTTCTTTGTGCAAAGCCTTATATACAGAACCGTAAGACCTGACGACAAACAAACATTTTAAAAAGCCACTTTTTTTCAGGAACGCAAAAAACCTTTGCTAAATATATAATCATCTATTTACCCCTCGCCAAGCTTGCAGATTATATCAAATACTTCCTCCGGCTGTCGCGTCAAGCTCTCCTCCGATAGTTTCTTTAATTCGCTGTGAATTGAAATTGAATTGTTTTAACATTTAAAAAGAATTTTTACAACTGTTTGTATAAATAATGATTGATAATTACAAACGAAGAAAAAAGAATAAATATTGAATCTTTTAAAGTCCACCTGCATGGGACAGAACTGTTGAACTCTATAATTTGTCTATTTTTGGAGCCAGTTACTAAGAATGTAGTAAAATGCTGCACAAAACTGATAATTGCAATGTTGAAGAATCAAGCGTTTGCAGCAGTTTAACAATAAAATATTTGTCAAAAAAAAAAACTAGACAATGAAAGAGTTTAAGAGTTTGAGATAATGAGAGATATTTCATTTAAAGAACATTACTCGAATAAGGGAATGAAAAATTCTATAATACGAACATATATGGTTAGACTATGGCAGGATTATTTTTAAAAAAATGTAATAAAAACAATCAAAAATACCTTTTCGAAGACATCTTTGTTTCTGTGACAAGCTCTTCTCCCTCGAAATCAACACTCTTTAGTTAATATGTAAACGAACCAATTCAATACAAGAATAACTTGTTTCTATCATTACTGTTTACAGAATAATAGTAAAAACTTCGAACGATTTCACATTTACATTTTTTTTTTCAAATAATTCATTAATCAATGAAATTGTTATCACAAAAAAACTAAAATATTGAAAACACCCGACCGTTGGTCATTGTAGATGGCGAACTTTAGTATATTCACTTTTCTTTTTTTTCTGTCTCTGTGTGTGAGGTGCAGAGTGCTGGTGGTGGTGGAGGGATGCAGAGTTTTCGGGCGTTCCCAAAGACATCGTGGTTAGAACGTTGGAAATTCACATAAACGTAATGGCGCATACTCAACGATCTCAGTACTCATTCATAAATGGAGATCGTACCATCAATCTTTGAACTGAGAAGGAACTGGAAAGTGAAAAGTGCAACACTATGTAAAATGCTCGTTTATTCACTCGCACCGCTTTGCACTCGTGACAATTTGTCCTTCTTTCGAATGTAATCGTTTGTCCCTTATCCTATTAGTACACGTTGAGCCAAAATTTCGTTTTAACGAGTTCGCTCAAATGGATACTTTTCATTATCTTGATTTTCTTAATTACAGCGATGGAAATGACACGCGGTTACGTTGGAATACAAATTTATTGTTTTGAGACGTGAATCTGTATTTTCTCCCATTATTGTAGTCATTTTCTTGGCTCGTGTCTTTTGTGCTTTTGTATCCGAGTGTACAGGGTGCAGCTCTTTTCCCCCCAATGGTGGCGATGTGATGATCTTTCTTGCCAACGAATACATTCCACTATTACAATATACATTTCACTTATACTCCTTATTTTCTTATGTGACATTGGCATTTATGATAACCTTATCAGCTGACTCAAACTACTGCGGTAACGCAATGGTTTAACAACACGCATACCTATATAAGCAGACGGATGTCAGCTGTTTATTATGTACCTGTTCATACATATGTACGGAATCTCGACGACATGCTGATAAACCTCTGCCTCAATAGAGAGGGGAAATTGAAATTAATCAGTTTCGAGAATTCTTTTTCACACACTTGCACGTGGAGAAACTCTTTCGTTCTGAACACGTAGAAAAAATATCCCCGTAAAACGAGAAACAGTTTGACGTATTTAAATATCTCGGAAAAAATCAATGGAAACTATCGCCGATTTTATTTTATGATTTAGTAAAATTGCGAATCGAATAACTTTTACATAAAATGTACATGCATTGTTGCTACGTTTGGTGAAAAAATATATACATACATATAAATGGATTTCAAATACATCATCAATTTCTAAACTAATCGAAAAAATTGATTGTACAAAATAATGAAGATACGAAATTGTAAACCGGTTGTGGCAAACAGTCATCTAAAATTTTCATTGAGTAATGACCTTCGTGTGATAGAGGGATTGAACCATAAAACGAGGTATAATGTAAGTTTTAGACAAAAAGTAATTAAGTGGATGAGTTTAAATTAAACTCATGCTAAATGCGAGCTTTTTGTAGAAAAACCATAATGCTGTCAAAACATCACGCGTCCTTGCACATGGCAGAATTTCGATATAAATAATGAACACCGACTATTGTTAAATGTGTCAAATCAGATAGCGGTAGCGTTATTAATTTACGTCTGAATAAATTTTATCCTAAAAACAATGAAACTGATTATCATTTTCCTTCGTTTTATTCAAATCGTCAAGATGTTCTATCAGTTGCGTGAGTGCGAGAGAGATAACGCGTCTAATAGATTAACTTAAGAGCAACCAATAAC
Source organism: Campoletis raptor (assembly GCA_948107755.1). Lineage (NCBI taxonomy): Eukaryota > Metazoa > Arthropoda > Insecta > Hymenoptera > Ichneumonidae > Campoletis > Campoletis raptor. Next base: position 5,497,193 of record OX403624.1, read on the forward strand.
ATAATTTCAAACGAATTCGTGTTCTGGTCCATTGTCATCCAGTCTCGGATCCCGATCTCTGTTGGCACCAATGAATTCTTCGACGAAATTCAACGTTAAACAGCAACATTTTAACGAACGACAGCCCGTTAGAGTAGATGAGACACTGCAAGTGTCGGGGAGGTTGCGAAAACAAGAAGACAGCAGGCAAAGGCAAGCAGGTGTCCTTCGAATTAACGTGTATTTTGTAAATGTTCGTGTGAGAAGATTTGATTGAGCTTTGAAAATCACAATAACGGGTTTTTTTTCTCATTTGAAATAATGATGTCAAAAAATCACATTGTGGGAATGTATAGACGAGGAAGTTTGAAACTCATAGTTCAGAAAGAACTTTGCAATTGCATATCTATGAAAACTGCAGGGAAGAAATAATCGAGAAGGCTCCTTTCGAACATCAATTTATTGTCACGTTCAATCGATTTGTTTACATTGCCTAATCAATAATAGTATGTCTAGTAGAGTTTGATTCGGTTGTATCAAAATGCATATCGATCCTTCATTTTGTTTCTTGTCTTAACAAATGACCGTAGGAATATTTTGCTGAAATTTTATTGGATTTTTTTGTTATTCTCAACTAACGTTGAAAATCTTATGTTAAATAGAAGAAAAAAAAAGATTGTGCAGGGTTGCATATATATATCTGCGGGCAAGTGACTGCTCGCCGCTTGGGCAGCAGGCTAAATAAACTCGAGAATCTCGCCCTACCGCTCTTTCTTTTCTTGTATCTCTCTGTCGTCTATGCGCGAGCGCCACAGACGAGTGATTCGTCGAGAAAGAGCAACAGGCCAATACGCACACAATGCCATGGCTCGGCTCGACTCGAAGAAAACGGAGAACCTCCGGCGACGTGCGTGTAGAGCAACGACTCTCTAAGCTTCTGCGATATACACATTTAAAAAGAGCCACATATACGCGACCACATGAACTCACATAGACGTGCACGGGCACGAATATCGGTGGAGCTCGCTGGTCGGTTGCTCCCCCTTTCCGTATTCCCCGCTACTGTTCTTGTTGCATCAGCGGTGGGGCAAAAGAGTGGCGGTGGTGGATATACTTGGCAAGCGAGCGAAGCACCAGCCGCCAATGAACGAAAGAAAGAACGAGATAGAAGAAAAAAGAGCCTTGCGAGCGACTCATGCAGACGCAGCTCAGTAGTGCTTCGTAAGTTTCCGTCCCCCCGTGACCGTCCTCGTTCCCGCGGCGCAACCGTGGACGGGCTGCGTGTGTTTTGTGCCGTCGTTACCGTTTTCCAAAGCTGTTTAGCTCACGGGAGCCACGCAGGTCAGTTGGATCATCCGAAAATTTGGCTCCTTTGATTATGGTGCTTCTTGAACCGTCGTGATATATATAGATATATATATATGTATATATACATGTTCATATATGTATATATCGATAAATTTTTTTTCGTTAAGGGCAACACAAGTGTGAACGAAGTGTGATATACGTCCATGTATATTTATAATAAAAATATACAGATGTGTCTATAGTTTGTGGGTGTGTGTCTCTCTTTCTCTCAGTCTCTCGGTGTTTGTGTAAATAGGTATGAAAATTGTTATAAAAGATAATCGCGAATGAACAGTTCGGTTGATACAGAAGACTCGTCTCTCGTTCGATCTCACTCCTTCTTTCCAAGGGGGGGCCCCCCTCTTGCTTCAGTTGCTCCCCTCGTTCGCGTTCACCCGCGAACGCGAGTTCTCCGAAGTGGTTTAATGTCCGGCCTTTGGCATCCGCCCGTCTGGTTGAACGAAATGCTACTGTGATGTTGTTAAACGCCTAAATCCAACGACTCATTATAATCCCATAATCAAAGCCTTAGTTAACACAGGTGGATAAACCAAAAGAACAAAAAATAAAAAGAAAGAATATCTCGAATTAGCGGCGTGAATAAAACAACGAAACAAGAAGAAAAAAAAAAGAACGTTTTGAAGAAGAATACGACAATGCGGATAAACGAAAGATAGATATTATTCTTTCTGCATTCGATGTTTTTCTTTTCTTTGCTGTAAAAGCGAACCCAAACGTAATCAACACGTAAAAGTGAGGAGTTCCCGCGACGAGGGGGTTCCGCAGGCTTGGTGAGTCTCAGGCTGTGGTGCAAGACCAGGAAATCAAAAGACCAAACCACCTTCCTCGTTTTTTAATGCTACGACAAGCGGGGGTACAAGCTCGTCATACGAAGCGCCGATTTTTTCTCTCATTCTCTCTCTCTCTCTCTTTCTTTCTATAAACATACTTCTCCGTAATTAGTAATACGCGTAGGGTGAGAACGGGGGAGTCGAACAAGTCTGTGTGTGTGCGTCTTTCGTAGACCGAAATATCTTTGACAAGGAGACTGTCGAATATACATACAACGAGAAACATATATACATATGTTTTTTTTGTTTTAAATATATATAAAGTGATCGAGGAAACGAATAAAGTGCCTTTAGTGATCTGCGTTCGTAAATATATATATATATATATATATATTGTATATACGAATGTACGGACGTGAGAATAATTAAAATTGTTTTTGTTTTCTTTCTACCTCGTTGCTGTTCGTCTGATTTGCCATATATTCCTGCCAACAGGTAGATCAGTCGCAGTTCTGACGAGCGCATAGACGTTCCATATCGTAGCATTATAAAAGCCGTACAGTGTGTACGTGCAAACGCATGCACTGTAAACACGTATACAAGAGAGGCTCTGTGTGGACGGAAGCAGAGTCACGAGGCAAGGTGCTGTTGTGTACGAGAATACTATGTAGAAATAACGTTGCTTGCATCGTACGATACGTGTACGAAGTAAATTAAAGCTACAAAGTCGTAAAAATAAGCAAACGGTAGAAGGGGAACGAAGATTAAGAGAAAAAAGTCGGATTTACCAATGAGGAAATCAGCAATAAACCAAAATCGTCGAAAACAATACTCGTACGGGCAGTGTATCCGCGTATCAAACGAATAAAGATAAAAAAAAATAAAATAAACATATATATTAAAAAGAGAAAAAGAAGAAAAAGAAACAACGATAAAGGTAAAAACATTGTCTTTCGGAATGAAGAAAAGGAAGGAGATTTTCATTAGTAGTAAACAGCAACAGTCGCAACATAACTAGTAGACTTGAATAGCAGAAACGACGGTGGCAACAGCACCATTGTCCTTCTTGTTTTGTTGTCTCGGGGACGGCGGTAATCAGAAAAAAGAGGTGGAGAAGAAGAGAATAAGCAGAGAAGAGAAGAGAAGAGAAGAGGAGAAAAGGCAGAAACGAAAAAGAAGGCAAAGAGAGGAGTGAGAAAGTCGGGAGCCAGCGACCGCGTACCCAAGGAGAGGGGGAGTACTACCGTGAATGTCGTAGGTCCTCAAGACGTTGGAGGCGTGCCGGGGAAAGCAAGATAGCAGCAGCAAGCAAGAGTAGAATCCAAGGAGGGATGGAAAGCCTGTGTTTGCCGGGGTCGAGTCGAGCCGAGAAAGAGAAGACTGGAGTGCTGTGAGGTACAAACTTACGTACACGCGCACGGTTGCCGGAGTGCCCCTAGCTGTGTGCCCCACATGCGAAACGAATATTACATACGCGTAGCTTTCTGTTATATATATATATATATGTACACATATATTCCTGCGTATTCGACCAATACGAAAACAACTAAAAAGAAAAACAAAAACCTATTGGTATCCGGGATTTGTTGAACGACAAAGAATCGAACCAGCCTCTCGAACAGCGTACATGTTACAGGGTCCATGAAATCTAGTATTAAAGAAAGAGAGAGAGAGAAAGAGAGAGATAAAAACAACACGATAAATATCCTGTTTATACAAGATACATAAGTAGATAAAGAAAGAAATAAAAAAATCAAATATCAAATTAATTGAAACATAAGTACGTGAGTGTACTGAAGAATCGCATGACTTCAGAGACTCGTTGAGGCAGCAAATACAAAAAGAATATATTGAAAAAGCCTTTAACAACGAAAGCACAGTTACGGACACGAGAATCGTGGCGCGTTATTCAAAATGGCGCTCAATCAGGATGTGGATCAGTTGTCAAAGAGCAATATTGTTGAAGATCGTGATTCAGAAATGGTCTTACAAGCTTTGTTTGACAGTGTACTTAAACCCGATGCTAAGAGACCGCTGCAAGTTCCTTTGCGTATGAGAAATTTACCTGACTCGTTTTTTAATCCACCCTCAACCGGTAGCAAGAGCCCCTCGATTTCACATTCGAGAGAAAATTCGGCAGATTCTGCTTTTGGTACGATCGTCGTTAGCGGTTCTGTCACTGGCGCTAGTCCCAGTGGTCCTACATCTTCTGGCGCTACGACCGGTACTGCTGGCGCAACTGGCTCGGTCACCGGAACTGCCACTGGTGCTCCCGGAGCTGGATCCTCATCCGGATTAATTGTTGCACATCCCAGGGCCCACAGCAGTCCTGCATCGCTTCAACAAACATATGCATCTGCGCAACAGGTTAATCAACACACGCGTCATCATCAACATCAGAAACAGAGAAGCTACGATGTCATCAGCACTGTTGATGACCTTGGGCCACTGCCACACGGATGGGAACAAGCTCGCACCTCTGAGGGACAAATTTACTTTCTCAAGTGAGTCTTTTTCTGATTTTCGTACCGTTTTAAGTGTTGGTTACATTCGACACCTACCTTTAAAGAAAATATAATAATTCTGCAATCAGGGACACGCGAATATCGAGATAAAGTACGATTAAAATGGTCGCTGGGGGGAAGATATTGAGAGGCTTTTACTTTTGCTTATACATTTTCATTCATCTGGCGATCAATACGAATCCGATTCGTAATTTCGAATGCGATTCGAACACTGAGAAAAAAGATTTGATTATCAAACTAAATCCATTTTGTTGGGTTTGTTTGGGTTGGTGGATTTGATTAATTTTTGGTTTAATGGCAAACCAGTTTATCGAACTGGATCATGAAAATTTCTTGTAACTGAATCGACTTAATCGCCATTTATTCGGTTACGCATGCTTTTTAGTTACTTCAACAAAATGTTCGATTAAATTTCAATAATCAATTTGACTGAACGGTATGGTAGGGATAAATGAATGAACAAGCAATACTTCGTTGTTTTGTTGCATCCCATAGTTTTGGTAGTTCGACCAATAACTTGTTTCACAAATTATTTTATCTCCTGTCAAAAATATTTTGTTCTACGTCCAGAAGTAAATATTACTTTTAAAAGCACTCAGTTCGTCAATAATTTACTCTCGAAATACATCGTCGTCGGAAAATTGTGCATCGAGCAGCCAACTTTTTGACTTTTCTTTATTCGAATCGCTACACACACGAGATCCCTGTGAACTAGACATATCTTAGGGTTTGTGGAAATGCTTTTTTATTGTTAACTGTCAAGAGAAGACTTTCCCACCTGTTCCCTATTTTTTCTTACCTCCGAAAGGTTCTGTGGCTCACTCACTTGGCTGCTATTGCTTTATTCCAAGTCCCCTATAATTTTTTCCCTTAGTCTGTCGTGCTCATGTTCTCTAATATCTCTCTAGAGACCCCAACTGCTCAAAAGTAATCCTCTTTCTATTATGCAAAAGTGTTACCCCAGTACATTTTCACCTGCGGCGTCGTGCCAGTATTCCCACGTGTTACTTGTCGTTGCAACTCAAAGGAGTTAAGCGACTACACCATTCAACCACTTCCTGACAGCACACTTCCACCCACTCGCTGCCTCTGTGTGATCCTGGCAAAGATCGTGGAGTTACTTGAGGTCGCGGAAGTTCATCACACTTCCCTCCATTCCCCTTACCAATTTATTTGCGCCCCTAGCATTTGTTCCTTTCCAACCAGAAAAGTGTACCATCGCGGTTTCGAAATATATTAAAATAAATTATTTGATAAATGTTCCAAGATCTTTAAATAAATCGATCTCCAAACGTTGGCTGTTTTAAATCCAGTCTTTATCGTGAAGTGAATCATGAAAAAAATGTTTACAAGAGTAAAAATACTCGAAAATCTTTGATTTGAGGAAGGTGCTAAATGTTTTAAAAATATAGATTCTACGATTTCTTACACTCACTGGATTTAACCTATAATAATGCAACATCGAATCCTATACTATTATCCAATCAAATTTTTATAAATAAAAGCTTTTTAAAACGTATTATTCGAAAAAAATTGTTTGTAGTCTGTGCAATAATCCTATTTTATGAGCTGTTATTTTATGAACATATCTGTAGAAATCTTATCGAAGTTTTTTTCATCATTTGGATGCAATGAAATTCGCAATTATTATTTAGCTAAGCCTGAAATTAAAAGTTTATGTTTGACTACTGACTATTTTTTTTTTGGACCTGAAAGCTAACACGAACTAAAAGAACGAATGAAAAAAAAAAAAATAGTTTTTGTTGCTACCCAACGGTGCCAGCTTCAACAGCATGTATCAATATTGGGAAATTAACGGAATTGAGTTGTAAATGTTTACAGTATCGATTATTTTTCATGTCATAAAGAAGTGGTCGTCATATGCCTTTGCCCTAAAATTACTGTTACGAGTAAAAATCACAAAGGTTATTTATTGCAGTGGTATTATGGAATATATTTAAGAACCACGTATCCAATTACTTATTATTCTTCATGTCAACAATAAAAATAAATGTTTCCCATAACCATTTTTCGAGTAAATGTCGTGAATTTTCACTCAATTTTTAAACTGTTCTCTTTCTGTGTGTTTGTTTATTAAAATGAACAAACGGTTGAAAAATTGCAACTTTTCAACAACCAAAAAATAATTTAAAACGACTATAAATAATTGTACGAAATTGTAAAAGTTTGGATCCACGTCTACCGACGCGTTTGCTGATCGTTGAAGTTTTGATTTACATTCTCAATACTATGTTATGACAAGGTCACGAATTCTGAGTATGCAAATGATTAAATTTTTCTTATTAGAACATTAATTATAATAAAACGTTTATTATACTACAATTTTTTTTTAATTTTTCCTCATCGTTCGGAATATTACACGCGTTTGTAATGAGAATTTCTTATGAGAGTGATTTCGAAATTATCTTATAATTTGTATGTTTTTTTGTTTTAATTGGAATTAAATGAGGATTACACGTGCGTTTTTTGTGTATTCTCATACGACGTCTTTCTCGCTTTTTGGGATTGGTTAGTCATTGGTTTACCTGCAAGAATTTGTGTCTGTTCTTCGCAAGATGTCGTTCTGTGAGCATACCTGAGCCGGTTAGCCGACATCGTGAGAAAGCGAGAAAAGATCTTTCCCTGTCTTTTCCACCTTACCGTCTCGAACACAGTGCTCTTGAGAAAAGATCTTTCAGTTCTATTCCTAGAAGGCCCTTAACGATTATATATCCCCGTAAAAATTTCCTCGACCCTACGTCCTCCGCTCAGTCCCTTTTTGTACTCTAAGAGCCTAATTCTCTGAAAATGTTCTTCAATTTCCTGGAAATTCGAGTATCTTCGTTAAGGGGTTTCGTACCGTCCATTTTTATGTTGACACGCAATATGGGAAAATTTATGTAACATCGTTTTATATTTGTTTCTCGATTATAACGAAATTCGGTAAAACATTCATTCCAGGATTATGTGATTTGCATTATCCGATTATTACTATTCAAGGTCATACCGTCGAACATATTTCACGAGCTTCCATTCAAACTTTTTTTTAAATAACTTCAATTTGGCGTTAAAATTCATTTAAATCTACTAGGACCGATTATCGTATTTTTTTTATTTTTTTTGAATTTTCCGAAATTTTTGTTTCCTTCAATTTAAAAACTGTGTTTGAAGGCAATAAAAATTGCTGTTCAAGTATACGTTAAGCGGGCCGATCCACGTAAAAACCTACAAAAAAGCATGTTATTCGGGAAATTTTTTTGGATGGACGAAGCAAGTAAAAACCTTTGCAATTTTATAACATTCACAAAACTCGTTCACGAAATACGCTCTGGATGTGCATGGATTGAGGGTGCGAATGTAAATTCATTTTTGCGGCTCTTAGAACAAAAAGTCAATCATATGTTTTCATAGGGTCGCAAACCCATGAAAACTTGGCTAAATATTCACATAATTGACTCTGGAATAAATAGTACTATCAATTTTTTTTTTTTTAATTGAAACTTGAGCTCATTCATTATTTTTTAATTCATTGAAACATTGATTAATTATAAATTTTATAAACTAAGGCTTTCCATTGATAAGATTCATGCAAATATTCCAATCGAAGAAAATAATTCATTTCAAACAAAGTTCTATTATGCTTTTTTAAGAAAAAAAATTATTTGAGTTATCAACAGCCTCGTTAAATGAACTAGATGTTTTTTTCTGGTTGCGTCAGACAAATATCGCGGTACTTTATCCACCTGTTCAAAAATTATCACTTGGAAAATTAGGTTATCATACAAGACTTTATATAAAAAGATTGCTGTCCACGTTCTTGAGCTGTAACAATCGGTATCTAGAGACGCAGCAGCGTCGTGTATCAAATAATACGAGATCTTGAACATTAATTTAGGTTCCCTGAAAATATACCGTTGAAATATAACTTTCCAATATTTTAACACAAAGTTATAATTGGACTTTTGAAATATCAGTTAATTTACATCAATTTCAAAGCTGGTTGATATTTATCAAAATATTTGTTCATTTTTTGAAAACTCTTTTGAAGTAAATATCATTATATTTAAAAATCGTTAATATTTTTGTACGTCTAGTGTACCAAATGCTCGATTTTCTAAGCGAATAGTATTTCGCGATTTAATTGGACTAATCTACGATAAGTTCATTATATTTTTTTTTTTTTTTTTTTTCGAAGTTTGAGTCTGCTTCTATGGTAACATTTCCTCTTTATCTCGAATAAATCGTATTCAAGAAGACAGAAATCATTTTCTGTTTTTAAAACTCGTTAGAAGTGGTTCTCATAATTTATTTAACATTTAAAACGAACACAGGATTTCTACCGACTGAACATACCCAAACATCCTTCACATCATGTTTAGGTGAACTCACACACAGGCCGATTTATCATGCGTGCCCGAGTGACACCTGTTCCAACGATTCAAAGTTTTTTTTTCTTCCCAACCAATATATTTTTTAGAAAATATAAAATATGCACTTTCTGCTCTGTCAGAACGTGAACAAAGTGCATCTTTCTATTCTTCCGTAATGTAAATCGTCAAGAAAAATACGCGGATGTGAGATTTTTACCGACCGTTCGTTCGTTATTTCACCTTAAGGCGATGATCTGTGAGTCGTTCGGTCGGTAAAAATTCTACTGCACGTTTTTCTCCGAGAGGCTTGATATTTCGAGGAAAATAAAAGTTGCACGTTGTTCTCTTTTCATCAGAGAACAATGTGTAACAATTATTTTTCTCGAAATATCAAGGATATCTGAGAAAAATGTGTGTCTACTTTGCAGTTTTCTCTCACGCACTCATGCGATCGATCACCTTAAGACGAAATGACGCACCCCAAGAAATTTCGATGCGTCTCTTCCGTCGTGGTAGAGCAGGAATCATCGGTTGTTACCGACATGACGCTTCTGTCTACCGCTAGATTCCACCGTCCGCGTGGGACAACTGCATTCACTAACGCAGACTTACCTCTGTTGTCTGTGTGAACGAGCTCATCCCTCCGGCAACAATCATGTTTTTCAGACCTTAAATCAGCATACTAGGGATTTCCGGTTTACTCTAGTTTCATCAGGTGTTTAAGCTTTCAAAAAAATGAAGTTTACTCTTCAATGTAACCACGAAAATGGCCAACATATGATTCAGGATTTTTTGTGAAGAAGAACGAGCTCCAATGACTTTCATTTGGCTCGGTATCACAAGACGAAATTTTGTCTCTGCCTTCAAATCTCCCGCAAACTGGCGTAGGGTTATTTAGAATGTCAAAGATTTGGATAGTAGCACGAGTGAAAAATTGAAACGTTTTTCAGCTCGGTGTAACACATGGGTCATCGAAAATATACTGAGAATTCGTCGTCATTGAGTTACAATTTGAATAAAGCTTGTTTCTCTTCTGGCAGATTGTTTCTTCGAAGGAAATTCAATTGCTTTTTGTCTTTAGAAAGTTCATTCATTAATCTGCAGATGACATTTTGACGCAGGGTCTTTATGGAATGAATGAAATGGATATTCGTATGAATAAGTCGACAATAGTTAATCAGAGAGACCATATGTTGCACCACGACTCTGTACCATAAGAAACATCGGTCCAACCATTGCTCTAATTAAAAAGTAAATGTTTTACCAATAAGGACTGCCAAATGTCATAAAGTAAAGTTTTTGGCTCAACAAGTCAGATGTAAAAGAAGCAAAGCTTTCCATAAATAATCTTAGGCTTTTCGGATCATTGGATAATAGGATGATATCTCGTTGTTGTGATTGTACCAGTTATTACGTACTTTTCGTGTCATACTTTAATCTCCATTTGTTAAACATCAGGTGAGTGTTAAATCACTTGGTTGATGACGTTCGTAGCATATGGTATTTGAGATTACTTCGAATATGATTCCAAAGCCTTATTAATAGAGTTTCTTATAAAAAAAAAAAGTTCAAAAAGTATATTCGAATATTGATCTGAAAAAGTGCTGGTTTTTCGAGAAAAATTGATAAATCGAAGTTTTACTAATGCGGTAATGAGTTGAAATATATTTGGTGAATGTTGGAGGTAAATGAGTGAGAAAATGACATGAAACATCATTAGAAACACATTAGAGTGATAGTAATCATTGTCGTATTGTTGATTCGGTGGGATGCCGAATATGAGGTGTGATTCCTACAGAGAAAGAAGATGTTTCCGAGTTTGAACGATAGGATAGGAAGAAGAGAACTCAACTGAGAAGTTAAAGAGATGGTATAAGAAGAAGAAGAAGAAGACGAAGAAAAAGATAAAGGCGAAGAAGAAAAAGACGACGACGAAGCGGGCACGCGAGTGTCTATTTATGAGTTGTCCGGCGCCGTGATGTCCGGAGTAAAAATACATCGTAGTCTCGTATGTGGCCCTCGTTGGGAGCTCCTTCGGCCACTACACGTTCTCTAAGCTCGTATATCGCCACCGCTGGTGTTGCTCTTCTGGCAAATGCCGCTATAGTGTATGATATGCTGATGTGGATTCTTATTCGCCATCCGTGGTTTGCGGGGCTAGCTGAAAATCCTTCTGGCGCTCGCCCATTCCGTCGTCATCATCTTCGTCTGCGACATCGTCGGTTAGGTTACTCTCCCCACTTGCCTTTCTCCTCGACTTCTGTATTTACTTGGCTATACTCCGAGAGGGCTACAATATCGTGGCTTTGGAACATTGCCAAACGAACCGAGCTTTCCAGGCCTATTACTATATTATCACGACGCGTTCTATCCGGTCTGCTTTTTTCTCTTTTTTTTTTTCTTCATCTTCTACATCCTCTGCTAATCCACGCCTGATTCTAAGCGTCGCGACGTCGATGCCTTCGACTGCTCCACGTTCCGTCCTAACTTACTCAACCACTAAATCCGTTTTTTATGCTTCACAAACACTACAGTTGTTGAATGCCTTCAGCGTTAAATGATCAGCCTTCCTCTTTTACTGTATGCATCATTCTTAAGTACTTATCGTATTGCTATATTATACAAAAGTAATGTTTCTTACGAATGTAAGAAACGTGAGATTTTAACAAGAACCACGAGACAATTTTCACCAAAAATCTTGAGATCTCATACATATCGTAAAAGATCGTCCCACGTCCAAATACGTCTCATTAAAGTCCCTAAATCGAGTAATTCCAGACAGATTAAGGTCCAAGAAGCTCAACTTGTTTTTAAGCACATGCTTTTAAACTTGTTGAATTATTACGTTTTAATTTATTAATGCAATTTTATATTCGTCACCACTTTTCGTCATGAAATATTTCAATGACACAATTATTCGCCAGAGATTAGTGATGAGGAAATTCTAAAGATTCATAAGCGTCAGAATGTCATTCGTTGTAACGCAAGTGTCATACCGCACGCTCCGTCAACTTAAACACCATTTTTTATTGTTTTATTACAGCCACTTGGACAGGACCACGACATGGGAAGATCCAAGAAAAACCGCCGCTGCTGTAAGCATCGCCGCTGTTGCAGCCGCAGTCGAAAGTGGAAAAAACGCTAACGTAGCACCTACCGCCCTTGGACCGCTGCCTGATGGTTGGGAACAAGCTCGAACACCTGAAGGAGAAATATATTTTATCAATCATCAGACGCGCACAACGTCTTGGTTCGATCCCAGAATCCGTGAGTATTATTTCAGTTTTTTTGTGTAAATACTTTGTTGATCAAAAGATATGTGAAAATTTTTCAAAGCATTTCAATATTACTTGCTATAATAAGAAAAGTTATGTAAATCCATAAAATATAATTTTGATTTATTTGAAGAAAAAACAGGATGCAAAATGAATATTTAAAAAGTACTTGGTTGCATCTTAATTTTTAAACCCTCAAGAAGGTCTAATTGAAACGATGAAATCACAATTTAAATGAGGATTTACAATTTGCAGATCTGCACTATTTTTTTTTGTAATTGTGCATACCAGTGGTCCCGTTATGTAGTTACTTTTCATAGCTCACGTACCGATAAGCGTTTACCGTGAGCCGATTTACCTTGCGACAAGATAATGTAATGGAAAAACTCGTTTTTTGCAGCTACACATCTCCAAAGAGCGCCCACTTCCGGTGCGTTGCTTCCACAAAATTGGCTTCAGCAACCAGGCAGCACGAGCATTCAAAGCAACCAAAATCTTCAAGCCTGTCAACAGAAATTACGTCTACAGTCGTTGCAGATGGAGCGAGAACGTCTCAAGCAAAGACAACAAGAAATTATGCGCCAGGTGACCGTTGTTTTTACATATTTTCATTATTCGATCACGATTATCGATCCCGAAAAACGAAATAGTTGAGATGAATGAAATAATGAAAAAATTGGATTCATTAATACTACGAATCACGAGACGAATCACGCGATTTCGTTCCATCACTGATTTTCAGTTAATATTAACGTTTTGTTTTATTTTTTTTTAATTGTTTTTGTACGACCCAAAATCCAGCGAAAATGTGAAATAAATTTGGTAAACGTATGACTAATATTACTGCCCTGAGATGCCATTAACTTTTTTTTCATTTTATCTACAGCAGGAACTCATGCTACGACAAAGTACGACAGACGCGGCAATGGATCCGTTCTTATCGGGTATGAACGAACAACACGCTCGTCAAGAAAGTGCAGATAGTGGTTTGGGTCTCGGCTCCGCATATTCGCTTCCCCATACACCTGAAGATTTTCTTGGCAACATTGATGACAATATGGACGCAACGAGTGGTGAGAGCAACATTTTTTTTCACAGTTATCGCCTGAAATGTTTACGGAGCGAATTCGACATGAAAAATTACAATGTTTTACCTACGCCCTGTGTATTTTCTCAATGCGCTTTCGTTGGGTTCTTGAGTTTTGAAAAAAGAAGCTCGAAATTCGTAATCTTTCGAATTTGAGAATTTTTTCATGACTATTATTGACAAAAACGATTTTTCATTCGCAGAAGGGGGAGCACCGATGGAAACACCTGACATATCAACGTTGAGTGACAATATTGATTCGACGGATGACCTTGTACCTTCACTTCAGGTATTTTTTGTCTCATTTTAACTCCATCAATGACATTTTATACCGAGAGCCCTGAAAAACACGAATAACCGAATGATTAAAGATTTTTTCATGATTTTCAGTTGGGTGAAGAATTTAGCAGTGACATACTTGATGATGTGCAATCACTCATCAATCCTACGACCAACAAACCCGAGAATGTTCTTACGTGGCTGTAGTAGAGAGACTAAAAAAATGTCCTTGTTACCGCAAAAATATGCGATAGATCGCGTGAATGCGTCATACTCGTTGAAGAAGCAAAAAAAAAAATCAATCGGAAACATGTAAATTCGTTATCGAAATTAGTAAGGAAAGTAAATGCGCGGTTACGTGTACGCAGCAAACGAAAATCGGTCACGTGTTCAGCCGATCGTTCTTTTTTTTTATATAATCGAATCATTCATCTATGAATTTTCTGTATATAACATATCACATATTAAAAAAATATTTTATTATTCAGTCAATGAATGACAAAACGTGTCAAAGGTTGGACACACATTTTTAATTAAGAGGGTGAGAGAAACGAACCGATAACCAAGGTTTTATATTATAATCTGACAATAATATTTAAAGTCAACGTAAAATATTATCATCCGCTCTTGCTCTTCATGTAAACTTTCGAAAGGCGTAGAAAGGCTTACGTTTAATTACCAGAAAGAAAGGAAAAATATACCTACGCATAACTAGTATTGAATCACGAAAATAGTATTGAATAGATCTCAAGTCTGGTATCATGACGTATCAGATTCCCTGTACGATGTTCTTTTACGAAAGCATATTATTGAAACGCGCTAATATATCTAGTTGAAAAATTTTCAAGAAGCCGCTTCACGTGTGAAGAAAACCAAGTGCAATTATGACAGAGCGATCATTTGATTGCTCGAAGAAAAAAAATATGACAATCGCTTTATCAAATAAATAAAGTCCATACGTAAAAAGCCAAGTTGGCAGTCAGTGCAATTCCGCACATTTTGTTAAAAACTTGTTATCGTATTTCTACAGCAACTCATATACGTTTACATATTGTCTGATTTTTCTTATATGAAAAAATGGCAATTACATAATCGGAATTACACTTTAAACTTCAAAATAATTAAGATTCTTATCGAAAGTTTGATATCGTTTTAACGAATTTACAAAGTTTGATTTTTCAGTTCAACATACACGAGTTTTTCATCGTGCAGATTTGCAAAGTGCTTTTGAAATTAACAATTTTAATCTTCATTTTACAATACGAAAACAAGTGAAAATTGCACGGCACTTTTTAAATCAATCATGTTTGTCTTATTTTTTGCATTACAAGTTCGTAGTGTGAGTATCGATGCGAACATCTAACTGTCAATCCAGCAATCAAGTGTCTACATTAGACGTCTCTCGCACCCTTTAAATTCGAACTTATTCTGCAGCATCGTACGAAGTAAACAGAAGTCAAAACACTTTTTGTTCAAGCTTTTAATCACAACTGTTTACACAAGAGAAAAAAAAACAAAAGTTACTTTGATTTAATCGTTGTAATCGACGGTCAAAGAAAATTCTCATGCCTTCGTAGAGAGTATGTATAGGAAAAAAAAGAAACTGGAGAGCGTATTAATAGGGAAAACAAATGAACTAGTATCGAAAGCTCGAATCAAGTGCCTTTTTTTTTACAATCACGCCGAATGTGAGGAATATGCCTTATTGAAATTGTAAAAGCAATCACAACCGTCCATACCGAAACGCCTTGTTTTAACATGTGCATATATAATTGAAGTAATCGATCGATTAATTTAAGGGTGATCAATTAATATTTCGTGCGCGTGTGGGTGTGAATGCCGTGTGACTGTATGCGTGTGTGTGTGTCTGTGTATGGACAATCGCGTAAAACTTGAACGTATTGCAAAGAAAATTGGTCAAATGACAAGTTTACTTTTCATTTAATTGAACAAAACTGAGGCCCGTTTTGCGCTACAAGTGTACACGTACACAATTAATATAACGCGTAAGTGCAAAAAACGCGAGAATACATATTGATTATTTGATATTGACAGTGTGGTAATGTGAAAAGGCGGGTATTTTTATTGGTAAATTGGATTATTTCGTTAAAGTGTATTTTATCGTTTTTTTTTCGACATAATCACGAAGATTGTAGAGATCGAAATACGACGTTATTCGTAGTGTGCGTTTCGTTTGAGCGACAAGTTTGTAAGTGAGCTGCAATCGTCGAGAGTGATCGTGACAAGGCCAATTGATATAATGCTATCAAGTACAATGTACATTTTGTCAAATAGCTCGAAAAAGTGTTCAACCTTAGATCGTAGATTGCGTTCGATTGAGCAAAGTCTCATCGATTGAAACAACTTTTGATTTGTCATCATAATTCTAACAAATCACGAAATCAATATTCCGAACAACTTATCAACAATTATTCAATTTATATTCCATAAATTAAACACTCAATTATTCAAACTTCTTCTTTTTAAAATTCAATCAAAACATTTGCATTTACATTCGAGTCTCTGTCGAAGTCGAATATAAATTAGATTAACAATTTTCAATTGTTCAAATTCATATAATTTCAAGCTTATCGATTAAATCTAATCTCGTTCATTTCAAACTTGACCTAAAATCAAAGTTTTTATCTCATCGAAGATTCATTTATTTCCGACGCAGTTGAATTTTTACGAAAAACAGAAGTTCCCCGTTTTTTCTCTTCCATCAGAGAATAACGTTCGAATATTTTTCTCTTTAAAATATCACACGTTCTTGAGAAAGCGAAGAATTTGATTTTTACCTATTTACTCGCATTCTCGCGACTGATAGAGAACCCGAACCCTTTCACTGCGTGGAATTCTTGTCTCTTATGCCAAAACACTGTGTTGAATACTGTGTTAAGGGTTTGACGCAGGATCTAAGTTCGATATAACCGTTTTTTCGTTCTGTTTGACAAACTGTCAGCCTTGAGACTTCGCTCTGACTTATACCTAGTGCAAAAAGAAGAAAAAAAAGAAATCAAGATGTAACAATATTTTTTATATACTGTAGAATTTACGCTGCAATAGACTCACTCGACTTTTCCTACCTCGACGAATAGTGGAAAAGTTGTAGCGAAGTCATTAGAAGAAAAGAGAGTAAGAGGGTTTCATCGCGTTAAAAAAAAAAAAAACAAAAAACTAAAAAAAAAAAAAAAATATTTCACACATATAATCAGCTCGTTATACGCATTTAATTAGTATAACGCAGATTTGATTTACTCGACGAATGAAAACGTGCCTTACGTCGCGATGATCCGTCTTTTTTTTTTAATTGCGTATGAACTCCACGTACATTATCCTATTTGTAAGATAAATGCGTAGTTAACAAAGTGACAAAATGTATTTGATAACTGTCATTTTTCTAACACTGCAATAAACCGTAGGGGATTGTGAGTTTGCGAGTATGTTGACGACACTTCGAAAGCAGCTTTATGACAAAGTGTTTCGTAATTTCGTATTTATGCTGTTGGACTAAATTCAGTGGTAACTCTGTTCATTTTTTTTTTGGCTAATCGTGCACAACCAATAGACAAATTGTGAAAAAAGTGTTGACGTTAATATCGAACATTCTGGCTTAATCTTCTGTAAATAGAAGTTGAGTAACGAATGATTGACTAGATACTTCGGCAGCACACCGTGCGAATATTTCGTTTTTTTTTACCGCTTCAGCATTTGGTTTTTGATGCAAATTTCTATAACAACATTTTTCTTATAGTTTTTTTTTCTTCTAAAGCTTAACCTTGCTCCGTAGATCATTATTATTATGATCCAAGAAAAAAAGAAAAAAGTTTGGATTCTTAAATTCGACAATATTCATCGATTTGGTGCCTTATCAGGACGCGCTGGTCAACCACAGTCCAAAAGTGATAGAAAAATTGATACGTCCAACTTTCAATCGTTTATATCAAATGTTTATGAAGATTTTTGGGAGTTAGATATTTATCAGATTTTAAAGATGTTTTATAATAGTTTTTCAAACCCTAAATAAACGCTATTTAATGTGAAATAAGAAAATTATTTACAAATACTTTAATATCCGTTTCAAATTGTTATCAAAACATCTCTGTTGTTTAATACGCGTAAACTCAAATTTTCCGAATAAAAATATTTAAAAAATGACATCTTTCGATTCATATATATATATATATGCGGACGAAATCGCAGACAATTAATACACACCCGTGAGTACGAATTGACGGTAAAGCATTTTGTTGATAGAAGCGTAACATTGTTCTTCCAATTTTTTAGCGTTCATAGTTGGAATTTATGTATAAAGATTTGTGCGTATTTTTTGTTGAAATATCAACGATACGATCAACTTTTATCCGCCCGAGTTACAATTTCCAAGGCAATAAGAATAGTGTGAAAAGAAAACAATTGTTCGCTAAATTTTTTTGCGTGGATCTTGTTTATAATCCTTGATCTCTATTGATACTCGCGATACTTCGTCTAAAAAAATGTCACTGTTTACATTTGTACAATATATGATCAAAGTGACTTGTAAGAAAACTCGGGCGCAACTTGACGAGATTATTCTGTACAAAGGTTGCGAAAGGTTGTCTGTAATTTAGATATTTACGTACTAATTTCATTGAACATTAATCATTTCTACAGGAGCAATTTATTACCCCTGTCATTCATTTCGCTTCATTTATACACTGAACGTTATTATTATTATTATTATTATTTTTTTTTAAGGAAAAGTATTCTTTAATTATTGTATTTTGCTTTTAGTATAATAACCGAGCGTTTATTTTACTTTTGAAGGGCCTTAAGTTGATCGATTTTATTTTCCTTGCTCCGTTTCCGAGCGAGGAGCCGATAATTTTTTTTTTTTTTTTACGGTGTCGCCCTTGAAGAATCAATAAAATTTGTATGCTATGTTAAGATGAATGTATTTTGTATTTGTAATAATTATATGTCAGCATTCAGAGATTATAATCGCGAGGAAACCTCGCGACACGTATAATAAAATGTGCATACAATATCATATGTGATTATTATACAAATATGCATATGAGGGCGTACAATTCTTTTTGGTTTTTTTTGTATTGCAGTATGAAAATTGAAATTTATATTCATACTGTACTTTGAAAGAGAGAGAAAGAGAGAGCGAGAGAGAGAGAGAGCGAGAAAGAAAACTTTCTAGAAAATAAAAACTGTAAGGAGAGTGCCTTAGGCTAAATTGTTACCTGAAAAATGTCCCATTTTTTATACTCTATTGCCATTACTCACTGTTTCGACATTTTGGCTCAAATTTTAACCCTTTATCGCATACGAAGTCATATATATGGTTTGTCAGAAATGTCAATTCTTACAAACCGTAAATAACTTATTGTAGGAAAGACGATTTAATTTTTTTACAAACCGTATGCAATAAAGGGTTGAAAGGAATGCTTAAGGGCATAAGAAGTTTTATACATTCGGTTGTTGCAAGGTCTGTTTTTATAGTGAATTTGTATTTTGCCTAAAATCACGTATTAAGAAATTTATTGAGATATATATATATATACGTATTGGTTAAAAATGTATAAAAGCAATATTATTGAGGAGAGTACTATTTTTGAAAATCATTTGAATTTATATCAGAGCTAAATTAATCACCAAAGAAATGTTGTTTCTAACATCAAAATGTAAAAAAAAAAAAGAAAAAAAAAAGAAAAATTGATCCCTTGAAACTATCATTTCTAATATAGAATATAATTTTTCAACACCAAGGAGTTTCCAATTTAATTTCGAAGATTATCATTTTTTTATTTAGCTATTATTTTCGAATGCGTGAATATTTACGATTCTTTAATGCAAAAACATTTTCAAATAGAAACTCTTAATTAAACTTTGTGGCGTAGAAGCGAAGGAGAAGAAAAAAAAACAAAAAGGAATATAACGCCCTGATACATACGATATCATAAAACATTATGAAAAAAAAAGCAATTATTCGTGTAATAGCAGTATTTAATTAAGCTCATGGACGATCATTTATGACGTACCTTATATCGTGACAAGTGTCTTAGCTATTACGATAACAATAAATATATTGTTTACTTACAAGTTAATGCTGTTGACTTTTATTTATATCTTCTATTAATGAAAATATGTTTACAAACTTTTTTTTTAAAGTTCATCGTGCAGGTAAGTTTAAGTTCCTTTTCTTCTTAAATTTGGTAAATTTCAGGTATACTTAGGTGAATTATTCGAGTTTAACAAAATAATTCATTGATTAATTATGAAATTTACGGGTAAAATAAGTAGAACAAATGACGTGATTTCTACAAGAACATTATCATCAATAATTCTCATCAAACACTACCGAATTTGGTTATCGAAATCATAAAACTCCAAAATTGAAAAAAAAAAGATTTGTCTTTCCTAAATGTTTTTTTTTTTGTCAATTTCATTGTCCTGCAGTGCCAAAAAATGTGTATTTTGCCCCAGAGGTGGCAAAAACCGAGTATTCACAATCAAGTACATCGTTAAAAATTCAAAATTATCACGATTTTCTTTATTTTTTTAAAACAATTACGAGTGTACGATAAATTTGGAAAAAATTCTGTCAACCGATTGATCGGTTGTGTTTGTACAATTAACAATTAATGATTGTTCGTATTTTTTGTTTCTACATTCGTAAACGTCCCAGGGAGAACGTAGATCCAAGAAATCTGGTATCCGTTGTTGAAATAGTAGCGTATTAATAAAAAAAACTGAAAAGAATAGGTAGGACGCTTGGAGTTCCAATCCCAAAGGGTCAAGGATCGGACGAGTGGAAAAAGAAATAAGTTGTATAAATAATTTATGTATTTCGATATAAAGGTGAGGGAATGTTGATTTATTACATCGTTTTAAGTTACCCTACATACTAAGTATACGAGATTTGCTTACATAATTTTTGTGATAGAGAATTGTTTGTTGATTTGAAAGTTTATTTTGATGGACCGTTTACTCGAAAAATGTTGAAACGTGGTAATGGTGCCGATCTCGATTTAACTTATTACATTTTCGTAAATTATTTTATTCGTGTGTGGCATCGAGATAAACCTTGAACAGTGAGTTAAAGCATTGCAACGAATACAGTAACTTCAACGAATGTAACAATTGTGAGTTTGAACGATGCACGGGTTTATTAATCGGAAGGAAATTGAGTTCAGCTGCACGAAGTCGTGTAAAAAAAAAGAACTACCCAGAAACATATGATGAATGTTATAAAAAAAAAAAAAAAAAAAAAACATTTTGACTATTTTACAGTATCGGATGAATCGGATGAATTGATGAATAGAAGAAAAAAAAATGCACGATCATCAGACACTGAGGAATTGAGCTTTCCAGACGGGGAAAAAAAATCGTAAGAGAAAAAACATATTGAATCCTTGAACACGGTAATCCTTCCAAAAAAATAAACTCGTTTGAATAACTCGTATGAGCAAATTAATGAAAATTCGATATAATGACGAATCGAGTATTTTTACGTTGAATTTATATGTACATATGCATATACATATACACGTATATGAATGCATGTTGTTTTGTTTTTTTTTCCTCAAGCAGCAATAGATCTTTACGATTCGAAAAATATATTTATATCATATATATTCTTATTGCTTAATATATATTCTACCTATTTATATACGAACATGTACACTTGTATCGGAGTTTAGAGGATCAAAAAATGAGATCACCTTATAAATTAATGTATCTACATATCCATAGCTTGATATAACGAGTGACTGAAGCGATCGTTTATTTGATATAAGAATAAGGAGCTTAAACAAAGCAACACGATTTCATTATTTTCAGCATTAAAACAAAAGAATGAATAAGAGTCACTTGTTGTATCGAGCAAAAGATATATATTTACACACATTTATAACTTGTTCCGATACTGCCGAATATTTAAATCAATATATACGAAAAATGGTTGTAAAAACTATGCATATATATAATAATGTAAATTTTATCGGCACGAGCGTTAAGAAAAATATAAGTTTTCAGGAGAAACATTTTGTGAGCTCCGTTGCAACTGTTATCATGCACTTTTTTTCTGTTTTGTTAAGAAATATATGCCAGACTGTTGATTGCGGGTCTCAAAAAATAAATACATTTTTCTCACGAGGCACTATTTCTGGTGTATTCGTTTGAACGTACAAAGCATATCTTTCGTGGGCTTCTAAACATGAAGATTCGTTAACGAGCAATGACACGGAACATCTTTTTCAAAAGTTACAAATTATTTATCGTTTTTTACGGACGGTGCTTGAAAACAAAACAAAAAAATTGCAGAGCAGAAAATAATTACTAAAGCAATGTCATTTTTTAATTATGATAGCTAAACAAATTAGTCACCTACTCAAATAGCCTTTATTGGATTGTTACTACCTGAAAAAAAAAAACCATTTTTTTTTTGTTCTGTTGTAACTCAAATTTCGTATTACTTGACAAACGATTTGAAAGAATACGAATTTCCAGTAAAAAATGGTGCTTATTCTTCGACGAATTAAGATTGATAAACATTTTCCAATAAAGACTTTTCAGTCAGGTGGCAATTGAGTTATCATAAATAATATAAAACTTTATCACTTTAGAAATTATTTCATTTACAGCTATTCAATTATTAGTAAAGCGTAATCCTTTAACTGAACGAAAAAATACATAACTTTTGAATTGGTCGAGTTCGGGCTCGTTATATGGTAATCGAAATTATTGGTCTTGTGTTCTGTCGCCTAGCTTGGTCTTTGATGCGTGGGTATGTGTATAAATATACATATATAAATAAATATAGAAATAAAAACATAAGTGATCATACTATGTTTTACTTGTATATCATTTGTTTATGTATATTAACTCATTACTCTCATATATTTGTGTCCACAAATGAGCGGAAAGAAGGGACACGTTAATTCGCTACTTAAATTGTAACGAGCCTCAAGATTGTTATAAATAATTGAAATCTCACATCAGAAGCTCGGCCATATTTGATCCCATTCATCAGTCTTTATAATCTTTATCTTTTTTTTTTTTTGTTTTTCCATTTTTCTTCATTAATTCTTAAGTTTTAATCATTGTCGTCCACTTTGTTCCAAGCGAAGGCAACGTTCGTGTGACTTCAGCACCGAAATCGTTTTGCGGGGGCGATTCGAGCAGAAGGACAAAAATTTCTGCAACGGTAGCTCATTTTTAGATGTTGCTGTACAAACCTTTCTTGCGTTTGAAAATATTTCATGTTGTGCATTCACCGAACTAACCAGTCACAAAATTATCAACCCTTAAAAACTCTCTGGGTCATTACGTAAGACCTAAGAAATTTTTAGCATCGAAAAAATAAAAATAAAAAAAAATAAACCATTGCGGAAGTGTGCACATGAATGATGTGCGTCTTGCTCGATGTTAAAGGATCAAAGTAAAATTTGTTAGATTCGCGAATGACTGTTTCCATGATTTTTTCAACGTTTCGAAAGGTTTGTGCAAAATTATATGCTGCGACGAATTGTCGTCGAACCCTGACACAATATCCGAAAACAACGCGATGGAACAACGTTGAAAAATAAAGATTTCACTATGTCCAAGGATGAGATTAATATCGGCACGGGTTATTGCTACGCTACAGAATAATTATAATAATTTCTCGGTTAAGCAGAATTCGAATGTTTCATCTTCTTTTCATTTAGTTCAACGCTCACATTCAATTAAAGTTCTCGAAAGAAAGTTCAATGACGAGAAAGGGAGACACGAACGTAAAAAAATGAATATGAAATGCCTAAAACGTTAAAAAAAAAATGAAAAAAGAAAAAAAAAACTTTACACGTTTATAAAGTAACGTCATTGGCTCGAATTACGGTATATAATCGATGAATTATGTTTAAATTGCACCCCGAGCTGTGCTCTACGCTCACAGCGTCTGCCCGGTGTTTTGTTATTTTTTCTTTTAAATCATTTCCTTTGACTAGAACGCAGAGATTCTATTTAATCTGTCGCGACACGTTGTAAATAATCGTGTATGTTTCTTCAAACAACTCATTTTCCATGTCACAGCGAAATTAATGAAGGGAAAAAAACCACGGCAGCAAAAAAAAAAAAGAACATTTGCTCAGGAGCTGTGTGCGAGAGGTGCGATCGCTCTTCAAAGTTCGCTTGACTGAGAAAAAAAGTAAAAAAAGAAAAATAATACGAAGTTGTGCATTTGACTACGAATGTTTGGATCTCGCAATGTGTAGAAAGAAGGAGAGCTTGTCATCACATTCGTGTCCACACATATTACAAGTGTAAGGATCCTTATAACCGTGATAGCCCATGTGGACGGTGTACATGACAACATTGCCAAATGCAATTTCACAATATTGACAAGTAAACTCATTGTTCAAGCCAACCCCACCAATGTTTCTGTCCGGCGTTGTCTCTTTTGAGTTTGCAACAATTGCAGTTTCATTTGCATTTTCTGACGTTGAAGTTTCACGATTTTCAATTGTTTTGTTATTCTCGTCAACGATCTCGTCATCAATGTTTTCATCTTCGACGACGCGTCTATCGAGCTTCACTGCTCTTCCTTTGCGTCTGCTCGTTCCCGAAGTTTTTGGCGAGTGTACATTCGGACTTGCGATGTTAGGGACCGGAGCATCTTTCTGTATATTCTGGTTAGTGCTAGTATGATTATTGTTACTTGCCAGAATGTCAAGCTCTTCGTTCTTCAACTCGTCACTGTTTGAAAAATTATCGTCAGTTGTAACGTCAGATTTTTGCAAACTGTCGTTTGTTACTCCTTCGGGCTTGCTCAGATCCAATGGTGTGAACTTGTGATTTTCTGATGAAACATCCGAACTAGCACGAGAGGTTGTCAACGATAAATTTTTCGTCGTTGTGTTGCTGCTGTCCGAGTCACTAGGAGACATTGGAATTTCAGTGATTTTTGGACTATTGTTATTGATGGTTGCAGCAGCAATGTTTGATATAAAGTCCTGATTGTACTCCAAATTTAATTTATCGTTAGCCATCATTTTTGCATATTCAGCAAAAATATTTGTTTTGAGATTTTCTAGGTGTTTTTCCGCTGCTTCGTCATGGATTTGTTGATAATGATTGGCCATTGGAAAACCAGCGAACAATTGGCCGTAGGGAAACGTCATAACACCTTGATTGACATTGTTGCTGAATGCATGAATCGCGTTCATGGGATTCAACGACAAATGATTACGACTTATCGGCGATAATTCCGCCTGTGTCGATAATTGTTCCGATTGACGTGTCAAACCACCATTCGTTATTTGTCCAATATTTTCTTCATTTAATTTACCGTTATTCAAACCCCCGGAAGGCTTTTGTTTGGGCCCACGTCGAGTTCCGTAAACATCGATTATCGGCAAAGGATTTGGTGAGCCATCAGCGTTTAGTACCATCGCTGGATTGTGCTTGTACTTTCTTAAATGTAATTTCAACGAGTGACAATACTTGGTTGCGTATGAACAATTGGCGCATCTGTACTGATAAACGTTCGAATGTGATTTCAAATGACTGTTCAGCATTGATTTATTGACGCAAGAGTACGAACATTTGTCACATTTGAAAGGTTTCGAGCCAAAATGATTGCGCAAATGATACTCGAGGTGATGCTTGTATTCCGTAACGAAAGGACACTTTGGACAGGTCAGCAATTTTTCTGCTTTTATGTGTCCACGAGTGTGCTCCCAAAATTCCAGTTTTGTTACTGATACAAAGTTGCACTGTTTACAACGAAATGTTTTAACCTTCCCCTGTGAATTCACACGCGGTACACGGAGGCCTGGTTCGTCAGCCTCTTCGGATTCCTGCTCCGATCGATCACCTTGGGACGGCGAGGCACGATTTTCTTCGTCCATTGCATTGATCGAATGATCAGTCTGTTCAAATTGTGACTGAGGCTGTTCACTTTGATCTTCATCAGGATTTAATAGAGAATTTGTAAATTTGGGGATTTCGCAGCTTGCAGCATAATGGGTCGCGAGATGTTCACTGAACTGTAATCTGAAAAAGTTTTCAAGTTATTTCAATGGTTCGTAAGCTTTGTAAGTTTATGTTAGAAAGTTGTTGGTTCTAAGGTCAACGATTCTTTAATTATATCGTAAATACTGATTCGTGTAAATAATTTTTAATACATTTTACGTTCATTTTTTCCAAAATCAATCTTCAGAACGTTTTCATTGATAAAAAAATTTCAAAATCTTGTTTACCTATTCAATGTCGTGAACGGACAAATAGGACATTGTAACATGTCCAAGGGAACCTCGGACTCTTCCGTGACTGATTTCATGCTGCTCGATACAACATCCATTGCTTGTTGTTCGTTCGTTGGAAGTTTCGACACTTCATCCATCGTGTGAAGCCTTCCATATGTGAGTGAGGTATCACCATTTTTGTAAATACTCTGTGGACTATAATCGAAATTGCCACATTGTATGACGTTCGAATCTTGTGACGTTGCGCTCCCTGGCGACAAACTGCAATTTGCTGTTAACGAGGAACGTCTGCTTCTCGGTGAGACCGAATTGCTTGTGTAGTGACCGGGGGATACACCGGAATCGTCATTCTTGTCTTCTGAGGGTTCTTCCTTCTGTAAATATTAACATTATTTATAAATAAAATGACCAATTATAGTACAGAAATCAATTCATTTGAAGCAAATGTATTCGAACAAACAACAATCATTTCGTTCGATTCTATGTTTGAATCGAATTTCAATCCGGAACCCAGAGTTGAAATCATTTCTTAAAAGAAGAGCATTAAGAAATAGAACGATAGAAAAAGTTTAATATACAAATGCTCATGCATTAATCGTTATTACTACAACATGCAAACGTGCATTACACATCAAACGGTGTTACTAATTATTGAATACAAAATTCATTAATTTGGGGCTCGTAAAAAAATGTTAATTTTCTTGCGACCTGTGAATTAATGGAAAGTGATTACAATAAGAAAAAAAGCTGAAAATTTATTGGAACGATTATTCTATTTTCTACGTTTCTTATTGGTTTCGTTCCTAAAAGCGGTCATTTTCCTATATTTTGGCTACACAGACTGTAGGGTGATACAGTATTCAAGGGTACGTGATTGTGGGTGATGGGGTCGTACGGGAAAGGGAAGTGAACAAGAAACGAAATGGTGACGCTACTTTGGCGGCTGCGATTCGGTGCAGCGGTTGGAAGAAGCTGAAGCCAGAGGATTTGATTCGCGGGGGGTAGACAGTCATACAGCAGGGGTGGAAAAGTTTGGATTACTCACCACTATTCTATCTTTGATGCCACCCCAAGCGGGCGTGGTTGGTGAATGGAGGGGTAGACGCTGATCCTCCATGATGTTTTGTTGCTGTTGCTGAATTTGATGCTGACTAGGCGCGAGGACGAGCGCCTCAGCGGTTTCCCAATTGCCTCTCATTTTTTTAAATTCTGTACAGAGTGAGATCGATTGATTAACTTAATGAATTTGTCGTTTCTTAGCAATCATCACGGCATTCGTGGCGTTCGTTTCAATGAACACAACCACGAAAATGATGCAACTTCAAAAAATATTTCGCCATTAATATCCACGAATTTTGTGAAAAGTTATCAACAAATTTGTCTATGTTTGACCAAATTTTTTTTCAACTTCACTTTATTTTAGCAAACATAAGAACTGAGTAGATTGACAAAAGATATTTCGAAAAAAACAAAAGTTATACTTTATTCTCTGATGAAAAAAAAACAAGCCGTAACTTTTCTTTTCAAAAAATAATGTGCAGTAGGATTTTTATCGATCGAACAACTGATAGATCAAATCCTTAATCTGATTATCCTATTGCGATTCAATTCTGTTAAATGCAATCATTGAATGACAAAAACTTTCACTGCAGGGTTAGCAAAATTGTTGTTGAAATATTCGAATTCATTCAAACTGTTAGTTATGCAGATGCCGTCACGCTTCTAAAAATTGAACGGCCAAAACAATTTTCCTTTTGAAATAGAAATGTAGCAGCCCTTGAAATTTCTAACCGGCTGGTCGAGCGAAAGAAACGAGTACACAGCTGGCAGAGGAAAAAGGGGTTTTGTTGAGGATTCGTGAAAAAGGGGATGAATGTCCAAAACTATTTTCCATACACCACAAAGATTTTTAGCCCCGCCTGCATTCAGTGCCACCTTTGGAAACTCGTGTTACATTTTTTTTCTCGATTCTTTTGAATACGAAATATTCTCAATTCAATAGATCGCTGGTTGGAGATTTTTTTTAGAAAAAAGGGTAAAAAAAATCGATTCAAAAAACGACAGAACGTTGGAAACCGACAGATTTTTGAGTAGGAACAATTTCACTACCTTAGTTTGGCAATTCTTTCAAAATATCTCCACATCTTTCGTCAAAATAAAGTTGTAAACGTGGGCTTTATTAATTGTAATAAGTTCTTATAATATTTTTTGTTCATCAAAGATGTTAATAAAGTTCGTGAAGGAAGCTCGCGTTCATATTTCGAATTATAAACAAATATTCATAGATTTTTCGAACCTCAATACAATCAAAATTTAGTTCAATCATAAGGATAATTGTTTTCGCTTTAATGAAACATAATACGAAACAGCATTAAGGACCTAACTCGTTACATTTGAAGTTTCAGTCGATTCGTCTTGAAAAGATTCGTAAATTTGTTGTAAGCAAAATCCTTTATCTGCGATTAAAAATTTCGAAGTACAAATTAAACACTGCACGAGTTTACGTGTTGGTTTCAATAAAAATGAAAGAGTTTTGTTGCCGACGGTACGATCGACGACAATCGAGGAAATTCGTGGAAAAGGGGTTAAAATTAGAGTTTAGCCGACGAACACACCCCGTGCAGATTTTCTAGGTACGTAAGTAGGGGAGAGAAAATGACGTAGCAAGGTTTCACAAAACTCTTTGAGCGTGCAGTCCTCGAACCAAATGGCTTAAGCTACCAACGGAGAGAAATAGAAATAGAAAAATAGAGACAGAGGAAAATATTGGAAAAGGAAAAGATGGTGAAAGAGGAAAAGAGAGAGGGAGAGAGAGAGAGAGAAAGGAAGGAAATGGCAAAGAGGGAAAAAGAGGAAAAGATACGTCAATAGGACGTACAGCCAATAGTTCTCAGGGGTTAATTTATTCAAGTGGAGCAAAGTCTCCTTGACTGTGCCATTATATTTTCTACTGAGTTAGAGAACAGAAAAGAAAAACTTTTTTTTTCCTATTTTATCTTCTCTCTTACCCTCTTTTTCTCATTCTCTCTGTTTCACTCTCTTTTTCTCATTCTCTGTTTTTCCTTGACTTCTCCAAGGCTATTGTATTATGTCTGTGTAGTACGCGTCTTTCCAAATATCTTGGTGCTGTCGTTCGTGATCATAAATTATTTTTCACGGTACCTTCTTTGAACTTCCTTAAACATAATGAAATAAGAAGTATGGTGGTTACAATGTGGGATATCGAAGGAAGTCAAAAGATCGTGCAACATCTACAATTCTTAAGAGCGATTACACGGGATGCAAGGTGGGGTTAGAGTGTTAAATTTCCGAACGTTGAACATAAATTTCAATATGTATATAGTGTGCAATTTTTAAATAAACAACGAGCTGTATTTATTCCACATAATTATTCATGTACAGAGAAAGTAATAAACTACAAACTGAATCTGGAATGCTTCAATAAATAATAATCCTGAAAGAATGAAAACAATTATTTTCAACATTCAAGTTTTTTTGATCTATAATGCACAACCTACGAACCAAAATTGTTGAATCAACTATAATTGCTTATTGCGAACAATGAAAAGTCATTAATTGTTAACATTTCGTATCATTAGCATAAAACGATATCGCAGAAGTTATCGTTTAGTTATTACTCTTCCAAATTTTGTCTAATTGATAAGATTCAATTGCGAGGACAATATTGAAACAAGCAAAGCACGTAAAAACAGCAAACAAAGGAAAGCAAGGCCAATAATACATTCCGTTCTATGTGTACAAGAATCAGCCACTTAATAGAACAGTAGTAAATAAAAAAAGTACCGTATCGTCCGAGGCGTATCGAATGTATACAAATATCTCATTGAGCCTTGTGATAACAGAGAAAGGAAAAAGTGTCAACCATCGAGAGAAACATAAGCGAATTCTTTGTTTTTTTTTTTTTACTTGACGTTTTTAAACTACAATCAAACCGTTGACGATAAATTCAATAATTCTTTATTCACTCTTTTGGTATTTGTAATGCAAATCTGAAAACTATAGATCACTGAATAAATCTTAATTTCAGGGTTTTAATTAATTTTAATTAATTGATTAATCTCTATTTGAACATTTGTGGAATTTCGCTCGTTTCGTACACTTTCTTAATATCTCTAAGCGTCGGGCAGTTCGATTATATTCCCTTCTCTATTTCAATGCGTTGTAACTTCCAAGCAAACTTTCAGTGATTTTATTTATTTTTCGTAGTCCTTTGCTCCGTTTTTATGTTGATCACCAAAACCTCGGCGTTGAATACCATTGTGTAATTATGTCTTTATCAAGAGACGCGACAGCGACTTGACGCCGAGTATTGGAAAGGGAAAAGAATTGAAAAAAAAAAATTGCAAAATTAATGGAACCCTGTGACACTCTCTTTTATCCTTTTCTGTTCAACCACTTTTAGCGAAAATACTTATCGGCTCAACTCAGTGGCTTTAATTGTTTTGATCTTAAATATGCTACTTTTCTTTATGTGATAATACAGCGATTTATAAGAGCTTTGGGGTTAGACGTCCAAGTTCGTTATACTTGATCCGATAAATGTAATTGAAATTAACGTCGATTGGCAAGTATGTTTAGGACACACATCAAAAATGCTACGAAATTAAAATGAAATTTGTACAGATTATTTTTACAATTATCCCGAAGCTTGTGGAAAAATATAATAATACATTCGCTTGAACTATAATCCATGTTGAAAAAAGTCGATTATAGGATTTGTACTGATTGAGCGTTTTTCACACTGGGCTTCAAGAACAATGGAACGTTACAATTGCTTTGTGCATCATTATTTTCAGATAAATACCGTAATACCAGTGGAATTAAAATTCTGAGTACTTTCGTTTACGCCTGTGATTCCTGATCGTTCTTAATAGCAAAATTCATAAGTGAAGATATTTTAAAGTTTTAAACGCTCGTTGTCAACAGTGGTTTTCGTATCCACAGTTTACAGAGCTCGGAAAATCGACATGATGAAAAAATCGAGTAATTTACGTATATAAATATTGGCAAAATAAAATTTGAAACGTCGTTTGTGTGAAACTGAAATTCCGAGGACAAGAAATAAATATTGGTTCTCAACGATTTTTTTGATTTCGTTTATATTAGGAAAATTTATAATAGCATAAAACTTACGAATATTTCGTTGAATGTTTAACGTAGAATCACACAGGCTAATGAGTTGCGCGATAGCGAGTGATACAGTTGTAAAAACAAAAACAAAAATCCAATAAACTTAACACATTGCTGACCAAATTTACGTACACCGTGTACAAAAACGTTTTTTCTGAAATTTCGAAGCAGCTAGTACAGTATTAAATATCGAACTGAGGAGAAATAATGCCCCCCAAGCGACGACGAGTGCTGGCGTATTACTGTTTTCGGTGTTTCAAGCTTTTTTCCTAAACAGAGATTTCACAAAAAAAGAAAACAAACGCCTTTCACTCTAGTAAAAGACAAAGAGCTTCAATGTTTTCGCAAAGTGTAAACGGTCGTGAGATTTTTATACTGTCGACGAAACAAGACGTGTAGACTCCAAAATACAAATGCTGAAAATCGCACAATTCCATTGTTGACTACGATATCAACTCCGGCTCAAAAATTAATCAAAATCCAACAAATTAAAGAACGTTTTTATAGTGAAAAAAAAAATACTTTTTCAAATTTCTTTATTTAAAATTTACCATTGAATAAAAAATAACATTAAATCCAACTGATGAAAAATCATGGACTAAAAAGATGAATTATTGTCTATAAGACGGCTAAAAACTCTTTTCGATTTCAATGTAAATGTATTTCATATTAATATGAAGGATTGGAAGTAAAATAAATGAAATTATAAATAAATATTTAGTAATGAACCAAATTCGTATTAAATTTGAAATCGTTAAAGTATTTAACTTATTACGAGAAATGTTTAAAAAGTATTTTTATAACCCCGTATTTGAGAGACTGTTGGAGCTCTAGAAGGATTTTCTTTAATACGATATACAATAGAAAGGCTTTGGACGTGCTTGTTTTTCATGAAATTCCAGATATTCGTAAGAAGTCAAAAACAATAAATTTCTTCGATGAAGCTTCGGAAAAGTTTGTGACTAAATAACATGATAAACGATTTCTTACAGGTAGTTGTTCGTTCAAGTAAAATGTGATGTTTAGAAGAAACGATCGAAGGCTAATAATAAGAAAGGTAAATGAGTAAACGCGAGTATAATGACAAGAAATACGCCTGTTTGATAATTACAGACAACGATTGTTATATATAACAATAAACACGGTGTTTAAAGTCCTTTGTTAATCCTTCGAAAAGCACCTTAATACGTGGAAAAGGATAGGAACGTGAGAGAGAAAGAAAAAAAGCTCAAATCATTTATCTGACAAACTCGGACTTGCGCACACATCAAATTCATGATATATTATATTAAAAAATTAAACTTAATTCAATGAGTAATATTAAATGCATTAAATAATAAAGACGTGCTGTAAAAAACTCTCACCAGGATTCATGCATCTGTTAAGTTACTTGTTACCCATGTCACCAACGTTCCCAACCCCTCCACCCTCGCATTTGTTAAGCTTTCCCACTCCCCCCTCCACTTCAGTCATGCCCAACGATACAAAGGTAAACAAATGGGTTTTCGGATTGATTGTCCAACAATTTCAAAGTTATTGAGATGATATATTCAAATTTTTCGGCCTGTATTTAAAAAAAAAAATATGAAGTGATTTTGACGTTCGATTTGATTGAATTTTCAGTTTATAAGTAATTTAATTGACAAGCTATACGATATTTTTATATTATCTCGCATGATTTGATTAAAATTAAATCTTGATTATGAAGAAATTTGGATAATATCGATATGAACGTTATGAGGGCACTATGAAACTAAAATTTATCAGTATCAATAGTACTTTTAAAAAAACTGTGACGTAATTACACGTACACGTAAATATTACGAATATGTGAATTGTATTTTGTATACAGACTCGAAAAACTTTGCAAACTTACGAACTTACAATATATAATCGAAAGGAAGAGTAAGCAATTTTTACAAACCTTTTGGTCGGACGTATTCCGTCCTATCGCGTCTTTAAATTCGGTGCCGTGATTACGTTGATTAACAGACTACAGAAAATGTCTGTATCGATGTTAAATTAAAGAATTGCGTATCGATAAATCTAGTCACTTTCCAATAAGTTTATGTAGTGGTAAATATACATTATACATATGTTTATATAGACATATGTATATGTGACATATATATTGATACATGTGCATACATGAGTGCTGACACTCCACTAACACCGTCGCGATACTTTACTGTATTTGGTACACGATAATATGATCATAAAAACAACACCAAATTATAAATAATTAAACTTTGACGCACTTGTGTCTTTTTCACTTTATCTCGATGGGATTTCGAAATATTGATGTCACGTTTTTGTTAATAAATATTTATATTGAAATTAACATTATTTCAATGTTTATATCTGTACTGAACAAATTGTAATGAAAGTTTTTTGACTTGACGCGAATGAAATATCCGGCTTCACGCCCGTCACGATTGCTCGTGCTCGACTACCAATCCAAAAATTCTAAACCAAATCTCGAGAAACGTGCTGGCTGATATATTTGTGGATTTGCGAAGGGGGCAACTGCTCCTACCCCTAACCGTTCTATGGTCCAATCCCCACTCAACGATTGACAGAATTCATAGATGTTTTTGCCAACCGCTTTTCGGGAACTTCCCCCTCTTCTTTTTCTACTCCCCACTTGTGACTGCTTCAACTGGACACCCTTCGATCTTTTCCCCTCTTCCCTATTCACACTGTTTTTCTCCTGCTTTTCTTCCAGACTTTACCGATCTTTTTTTTCCAACTTCTATCATGAATCACCATTTTTACGAACTTACTTCATTCTCATTGTTTTTTCACATTCTGCTGCTCATGTTTACCAGATACAATATCGGACACACGTATCACATTGAACTCTGCACTTTTTGTGTTTTTTTTTTCGTTGTTTTATTTATTTTAGAAACCTTCGTTTTTTTTTGTGTTTTCATAATGCTTGCTTCATCATGAACGAGTAAATATAGTTTAGTATAGTTTAAATAAAAAAATACATATAGCTTCGAAATACTTTCTTCATTTTTATTTTTATTCCAAAAAACAAACGATAAAGAACTGCTTATTCTTATCATCTTTGGGCTTTTAAAATATTTTCAATCAAATCAGTTTAAAAAAAAGTATGAAAACTTATATCTTGTTTACATGGTTTTTGTTATTATCAATAGAGATCGATCGCGACGAAAATTACTTGTGGAAATTATAGACAACTATTTGAGACTCAAATTCCATGAAATAATAATCTTCGTATAACAATATGGTCATGTTTGATAGATTGAAAATAATTCTCATAAAATCGGCTTCCAGGTATCTGGATACCAGATTTGTATACACTCGGCAAATATACACAACGCAATTAATGTTTTAATTACTCTCGGTGATTCTTTTGATTCCATTCTGTTGACGAGTTTGCGGCAACTATCGACAAATTTGAGGTTTACAACAATGTTTTCACGGAAAAGATATATAAACCACAAATTGTGAAAAAGGGTGAGCATTGGGCGGTCGTCGAATGGAAGGGAATGGAGAGGGGTGACCAACAATATTTCGTTGTTTCGAAACGGGCACTTTCTAGTGCGTTGTAAAAACGGAAGCTGACTCCGACACTCCGTGAGCACACGGTTGCCCTGATTGTATAATAAGGTCACTATTTGTGGCATAAAACTTTGTGTTTTTCGTACCAATAAATATTTATTGCTTACGAGCAGCGCTATTCAAGATTGCGAATGTTAGAGGGCGACATTGTGAGAATATTTTTCCTTTTTAACTACAACGACCTCGCTACGAAAAATATACACTCTGCTTAAACTTTTAATTTAATAGAAATACACGATAAGTTTGAAAAAATTGCAAATGCTCGGTTTATAGATTTATAATGCAACTAAATATCAATAAAAACGACGCACTAATTTACCGGAACTTAGAAACAAAAAAAAGACGCAATTTACGAGTTTTATCAAAGTCACATAAATAGTTTTAACTTTTTTTTTCCTTTTTTAATTGGAACCCTAGTCACCGCTTATTGTCTTTGTTTTCGAATTATCTTCAAATTTGTTATTGCTATTTTAGAAAATTAATTTACACTTTTTGGTTATCGGTGAATTTTCAAACCTCTATATGGGATGAAAAACTCAATATTATTGTTGGCATTTCCGTAATAAATCATTTTTCGGAATGTTTTATAGCCTCACATCTTATCTTGATTCATGAACTTCATTCCTGTGATTTTTGCATGAAAAGCGTTCATTTTTGCAGTAAAGATGGCGGGATTAAATAAGGAATTTCACAACAACGAAGTTGTTGTGTATTTACTTATCACCATTTAATTTAACGATTTTCATCAAGTACAATAAAAATATTCATGTAAAGAGACGAATAACACAGTCGAGCTGTCAAACTGACAGGTCTCGAAGCTTGTGCTAGCAGACGCCGCAGCCGGCATCCGACCAAAATATCAAAATATCCAATGCAATAATAACCTATGTCAAAAATATTCCATGTATAAAATAACAAAAAAAAACCGATCTACAAAATAACCTACACTTGCACGATATAGACAACGTAAAATATAATGTTAAGGTTATGGATCAGTCGCTATTTTGCCACCGTGAGCACGAGAGAGATAGCTGCGAATTTCGAAAGGGAAATTCTTCCACACCGTTCGTCCCATTGCAATGAAAATTAATCAGTCCATTTTTGCCACCGTCTTGCGTGGGCTGATCCATTTTTATCTCGCACGGATGAATGGTGTCGAAAAATTTTACTTTTAAAATTTTTAGGTGAGGTTAAGTGACTGATCCATCATCTTAAGACACGTTGCAAATAGTATTTCCAGATGCAAAACCATATCAGGGTTGGACCATTTCCGTTTGAACCACCCCTCAGGTTTAAATAGTATTTTCAGGTGAAAAACTATTCTAACCTCTTGAGGTTTAAACCAGCTCAGAGTTGCCTCAACCTAAGGTGGTTTGCGACCTGGAAACACTCTTCAAACTTGAAGAACCCGAGGAAGTTGGAATCATTTTGCACGTCAAAATACTATTCCAACCTAACGGAGTTCAAATCGCAGGCGGTTCAAACCTGAAGCGTTAGAACGATTTCGCACCCAGAAACATGTTCATTTTCAACATGTTTTACATTTTATTTTATGTCATCTACAATATGTGATTTTAGGTTATTTTATACACAGGATATTTTTGACGTGGGTTATTATTTACTGGGTTCTTTTTGTTTGGATTATTGTTGTTGGGTTATTTGGACGTACCATGACCGCTGCATATACAGGGTTGCTAAGCCCTTTCGAGTCATTTTGGTCATGTCATTTCAGTTGTAATCTGTACGATTTCAGAACCATTAGTTTTCTATTTTTCAGTCGATTGTACGTCTAAAAATCAAGAAGGCTACAGATTCAGGATCAACAATCGATGTTTAACAATTAATTACTGCCAAACTTTGTAGTAAATAGTATTGAAGTTGCAGATATTATTTCATGTTTTAATTATTTATAACTTTTCATCGAATGTAAGCTCTTCACCTTGAAAAGCTTTTATTCATGGACGATCATCCTTAAACAAAAAGAAACACCATTGAATTTGTAAAAATATTGTTTCGTTCGTCGAATTTTTTTTTTTGAATTTTTATTTTAACATCCTGCATGAGAATAACATTGCAAAAAAAGTGTTTTCAGCTTTATACGTTTACGAGATTGCGCACACTTACATCCAAAAATCTACGAACTGGCACCCTCGCATATCGAACTTCCTCGACAGGTTGTATCTGGGCATGTTCTTTGAAAGGTCAGGTAAGCAATTCGTGTACAACTGTAAATTTAGCGTTCCAACCCTTTTATATATCTCAACACGAAGGAAGAAGTGCGGTATGGGGACAAAAACAGCCTGAAAATATTTCATCAAAAAATCCCGAAGATTTAAACGTCTTAACTTCTTTCTAAAGGGTTCTTGTCTAATCTCTTTCTTTTGGTCTTCAAATAGTATACGTCTTCTCAACACCTTTTCCTACTAAATCATTCCAGCTCATAGCGTTCCTTATTTTCTAGAGGATTGAAAAAGAAAAGAAAGGGTTAAAATATTTCATCGCTTTCCCTTATTTTTTTCCCTTGCGTCAGGGTACAGTTTACCGAAGGTTTCTTACTTTTTTAATTGATTCGATTCCATTCAACGGGGTCGTCAAAATTTATTTAACTGATTTTTTTGTGCATTTTCAGTGCTTGCTTCAAGATGCACACACATTTTTGAAATTTTTTTAATTTCGTAGTTATATGACATGGTCGGATTTTGCGGATTCACTTTTCTACCTGTTCCATGAATCTTTGTTCCCACACTCGGCATGGCTTTTATTGGATTGGATAACAAAGTTATTAGAATTGAATCTTTTTTTTATTAATTGATTAAAAAATTTTAATTTATTTTAATTTTTAGTACATTTTCCCAGGTACTGACACCAAAATATGCAGTTGAAATGACGAATTTTGTTGTTATGCATTAAAATGCATAACATAACATTTCTATCATAATTGAGTTTTTAACATAAGATAAATTATGTCTATCTAAAGAAAGAATCGATGGAGCAAGGGCGAGGGATGACGATGGAACTTATTGAATAAAGGTAATTCGAGAAACGCGAAGTGGGATGAAAGTCAACGAAATTTGTCTGAATCTGGCGGAAAATGGATGAAAGGTTTGTTGACTTAAGTTTGATGGGTTTGCACTTTATGTTGGTCTCGACTTTTCCGCTTGGGGTGGTTTTGCGTTATTGCGGCCAATAATATGCATACAAACAACATAATCCTTGTTGTTCCGTCTGCATCCATAGTACAGTAGGATGGGCACCTCAAGGGGTACATTGTTTCACCGTCGTTCCTTCTGACCCGAGAAAATGCCTCGACGTTTCCTTTTAGCTTCTTTCTCTTTTTCCTCCTCCTCGTGTTCACCTTGTGCTTCTTCTCAGCAGGAAAAATATAAGTGGGCTAAGACCCTTTCGTCTTGTAAAGATTGCAAGGATTTTCAAACGACGAGGAAAACTCCTATAAAATGTTTCGTGCTCCGCCTACCATTTCTCGGTTTTAGATCATGGTAAATTGCTAGTTTTAAATTTATGACTGTACGGATTATGTCAAAACGGACGATATGACGTGCGCGAGCCTTATTTTACCTACGTTGTCTTTTGTTTCTCATTCTTATGTCTTTTTCATTGTTATTACAACTTTTAACCCACCGGACGACTCACTTTGTACCATTATATTTCTTTTCGACTTTGTACCCTTCCTAGAAAAAATATGTCTGCAAATTTTTGCAGACTGCATTTTTCACATTCAAATAGGTTTATGTCGCGTTTTTCAGACGACTCTATTTATCCAAATTTTCGTCCAGCGTCCATGAATTTCAACTCTTGTGCGTGACATCAAATTGAAATTTTGAATGTTCTTAGCAAATCGATTCATCAAAGTAGCCAAACCTCTTAATGAAAATTCTTTTATAAATGATAGAGGATCGTTCGATCTTATGAATCATTAAGACTGACTTTTTATCAATTGAATTGATAAGGTCCATCAGGGTACCTGATAAGACGCACAGAGGGTTCCAAGAGTCAGGCAATCACTTCTGCACCAATGCGATGTGGCTACAAAGTTAAGGAGCTCGGTCCATGGTTTTTTCTTTACTGCACTGGATTGGTTGGTTCTGGATAAGCGCAATCCTATCACTATTATTGCTTAAAAAAAATACTTAATCAACATTTTTTCTGCACTACATGAATTTAATATCAAGATTTCAATATCTGGGATACGTGGCAGTAACTTTTTACCGCTTTCTTTATTGAAATATACGGTTTTCTTAACTGTACAGACTCTAAATTCTAGTTGCTCGAACTTTTAATTAAAGGTGTGATGTTCGTTTTGTATTTACATGCGCGTGACGCCGTACGTTCATAGTTAACGGTTAACTTTAGTTTGTGAAAAACTATTAAATTCCGTTCAGTCAGAGCTGGTTTTTATTTATGTATTTTGAACAAACATAAAATTCAACATCGATTGAAATTATCTCTTAATATTTTACTGAGTATTGTCAAATGAATATTATTTAACAATCTCTGGAAAAACAAAAACATATTGTTGAAGTGCCAAACATTTAGTTATTATCCGTTAATGTTTATTATTCAGATTGTTGTATTTAACAAAATAATTGACCTTTTTCAACGAAATTGACTTTAGAAATTTTAGGCTGAAAATTTGGGCTCGTTAGCTCATAATTTACGGAAGTTCGAAAAGAAAGGATACCTTAAGAAAAGTTGAAAATTTCATAAAACGGCTATTGCTGTGCGAATTTTTGTCACATTTCAACACCGTGGACCTCATGACCGTTAACCCCGTTACCGGTCGGTAACAGTAAACGTACCTAATTTTAAAGTCAGTGGAGCGACAATAAAAACCCAAAACCGTCGTAAATTATCTTTGAAACACCGCATACTGACCTCGAAGCGTGACGAGAACGTGCTTAAGTACAGCAACTGAATGGCAAATGCACAACTTTTATTCGAATCTCTCTCCTCATCCCTTTAGCCATGTTTGCTTCAGGCAAAGGATTTTATATTTTTAAATTTATTAGAAAGTCCCTGAAAGTCCTTAAGCCCTCTTAAAATACACGCATTTTTATGAACGTCAGACGCAATCATTCCGATAATTGCTTGGAGGCGATGTTTATTGCATTGCGAATCCCTTACACATTGATATATATATAACTATATAAATGTCTAATATTTCGTTTGCATTTCATTTGTTTACATCCGTAACGTCAATGGTTTTCCCAAATATTGCAACACATTTGAAGGTGTTTTCGTGTTTAAAGAATCTCAGAGATTTTCGTAATAAGAGAATTATTGAAAATTTCGAAAGAAAAGATAAAAAAAAAACACGGTCACTTGAAAAAAAAAGCATCAGAAACAAACGAGAAAATGGAAGGAACTCGAGTTCCCGACAAAATGAGAAAATATTTTTTCGCCCAATTCTTCGGCTTTACCTCCGACCAGTAGAAACAAAAATTGGAAAAAGGATTTGGCCACAGCTGTTTAAACGCCACCCCTTTTCCAAAGCATCCACTCATCCTCCATCGTACGTCTATGCATCATTTTCTCTAGCCTCGTATTTTCATCTGCGCGTA
Organism: Campoletis raptor; assembly: GCA_948107755.1. Classification (NCBI taxonomy): domain Eukaryota; kingdom Metazoa; phylum Arthropoda; class Insecta; order Hymenoptera; family Ichneumonidae; genus Campoletis; species Campoletis raptor. The sequence goes on from OX403624.1 coordinate 5,537,403, forward strand.
CATATGCATACATATGCTATTTTTACATACATATATATTGAAAAATATTCCAGTTAGTCTTTTTGTGTCGATGTTGTTGATGCACATTGCCAGTGAATCTCTAAAACTATTTATTTTTCAATAAATGTTATAATCACATTGATTACGAAAATTCTCATGGAATCTTCAGGCTCTGGCGTTGTTTACACGAATTATTTTATGTGTGCAAACTTATGTAGTTTAGTTTCTGCTTCTGTCGTATAAGAAAAGATATTGCAGGGGTTACATCTTTTTGTTTGAATCGTAGTTAAGTTAGAATTCGAGTCCAAAATAAGCCAGATTGACACGAGAAAAGTGGGCACGTGTCCTGTGTATGTATTTCTCTTTCGTCGAAAACCCCTCTCTGCCAATCATTACGGATGATGAAAATAGGCAGGCACGCAAATAATGGAAGCTCGGTGGTAGCATCCTTGATCGAAGCTCCCGACCATTAGAACCCCTTTCTGGACCGTAGGTCGAATATTTTTTTTTCTTTGTCTGCTAGAACTTTTATCTATTCGAAAGCAAAATAATCACATCATTTATGAATCGCATATATAAGAATCGATCATGACTCCAAATGTCGATCCTGATGATGCGGTTGTCTTATTCTTCAAGATCACATGATATTTATTATTTCGAATTAAACAATTTACGAAGGAATAGATTTCTGTGGTTACCATTTCGAGGCAAGGAACGTGATTTACCGCCGTATTTTTGTGTTGAATCACATTTTCAGAAATGATTAAACGTTTCGAGAAATTGTAATCGCCAATTTAAAAAGCATATTATTAAAAAATCTTTATGAAGTTGGTTCTTAAGGTTTATGTTCTTCGAAAAAATATGTACGTGTTCTTGGATGGTCAATAAAAATGTGTGCAAGCCTCAGAACAAAAAACTCGTACAGTTTTAAATTTATTCAACCCAACAATGAAGCCTTGAGCTTTCGAGTTTCTGTATCCTTCATTTTCAATGTTGCTTTACTCGAAATTTCTTTGGGACATAATCTTGGTCTTATCTTGGAATTTATTTGAATAAAAAATCACACTCAGACAAAATAGTGGAATCATTTGCTACTATATTCGTTAAAAATCGGTTCATTTGTTCTTTTGTCCTTTTCCTTCTTTTGTTTTCAATCTCGCGACAAGTAAACAATGAAGTAGCCGCATTTGTACCCCTTTCTTTTGAACGGAGGAAATTTCCACTGGTCGTTAAACGAATTGTGCGAATATATGGTGCAGAGTAATAGAAGAAAAAAAATGATAATAAACTCCAATAGCAAAACGAGCATAAAACTTGAATCTTTCTCCCTAAAAAATGTTTCCACCGAATATCTATCTTTGTATGCTCTACCCTCGTGCAGCAATCTGAATGTCTATATGTGTGTATATATATGACATCCTGTAAAAAAATCCTCGAATTTCCTGAGGAGATTTCTTCACCGAAAATAATTCTCATCGGCCGTTTCATTTTTTCCCTGTCTGAAAAACTTCCGTTTCGAGAAAGCCTAGTTCATGTATATCGCCTGGTCCAGCAGGAGCACCGGTCATTCGAGGGTCCAACTCCGTTCGTCGACTCCGTTTTATTTTTCTATAGGAAAAAAAAGAGGGTAAAAAAAAATACATAAGGTCCGATCACGCAAGATATTCGGTGGTCGTCCGTTGTCCAAAAGAAGGGGAGAAGAGAGGGGGCATGCTGAGAACGCAGGCTGCATGGATAGATCGCAAATGGTGCCCTCCCTCATCCCTCGTTGTGTCCTTTACGGGGCTTTCTCCCGTTTGCTCGATTCTACGGAGCCTTACTAGTGCCATTAAACATGTATGTGCAAGGGAGAGATCGAACTCGCGCGCGCGTTGAGGACAAACAACTGACAGCTGACCCACGCTCGTGCTGGGTTGACCCATACTTATGGTTCATCTGCTGACACCACCCCTGTATACGTTTTATATTCGTTATTGTGGCTACATGCTGAACACCTTTATCGTCATAGTTATTGGCTACCTTAAACTATTTGCAAAGCAATTGTTATTATTTAACTTGATTACTTATTACTGTTACTAACCCATTGAAATATTTATATTTAATTCACTTTATTTGAGTTAATTATACCATTGACCATCAATATATCGCATTAATCGTCCACTGATTTCAAGATCTTATTGATCATCGATGTGGTTTGTTGGCCACCGAAGATATTGACTGCCTGAAAAAAAGATTAACCACAAAATAGCTTAAGAAGTAACCGAAAAGAGCAGGATCTCGAGTACTGATTCGCAGGCTAACTTGCCTTGAAACTTTTTTACTTTTCTTTTTACTGCTTGATGTCACGACGATGGCCCGTTTGATCCTTACGTTTATGTACTTCTCTGGTCCCTGGTTATGGTTTGGTCCCTATATGTAATTCACTGGTTATTCATTTTTTATAATAGGTCAAATATCCAGTCAGTGTTGAAAAGTATGTTATCATAGTTGGCAATGACCACTTCATAAAAAGATAATCGGTTACTAAGTTATTGCTATTCATTATGACAATTTTGTGAGCAGCTCAAATCAAAGATGTTGATGGTAAGCTCAGGATTTTTACCTCCAACTGTTTGTACGCAAACTTTTACGCGATTGGCAGCGTTTTACGATTCAGCAGGCTATTCGAAAATAGACTAATAACCTTTTTTTTTTTTTTTGCTGTGAAAGTGAATTTTCATTTCCTTTTGTATTGCAAGTCAACAGACTTTGATGATCAAATTTTACGTCATTCATTGCAGGCTGTTCGTTGGTGAACTCTGATGGAGAATCGGAAAATCCATTGCAAAAGAATAAAATTACTTAATAAATAAATAATAAACTTAATTAATAAATAATAAACTTACTTAATAAATAAATAAATAAACTTAAAATAAAAATAAAATATTAATTACTACAATATTATAGAAATTGTTGATTATTTTGAATCGCATTTAATTACAAGCCGATAATTCATTCCTTTTCAAATAATGATATTTTTTTGAATTTTTCGTGGAGTCATGTCTGCTCGTAATCTAAAGAAAACGGCGGTGTCTATTGGATTTTTTTTTCTTTTCATCAAAACAATGATCTTAAATTAAACAATTAATTACGTATATTTTGAAAAGAAGTTAATCATTCTGTCGAAATATAAAATACGTTGAAATTACAGAGTAATAGCCATTCAAATAGTTATACGTCAAATTACGACTAAAGCACTCACTTATTTCCCCAACCCGACAAAACAAGTGTATCATTTTTTCAAGCATGTTTACACTATTATGTCATCAGTTTTTTGCTTCCTTTTTTTTTACCGATTCCCCTTGAGAGTCAGGTGCGATTGGGGTAACTCACGCGGCTTACATTAGCCGGTTCAATTTTTTTTTAAGCTTTTTTTTTGGCAGTTTTTTTACTTGGCTCACGCGAGCAGTACCGGATTTGTTCGAGGGGTGAAAATCTCCTTGGCGCCTCTATTGAATCCCCTCTGTGTGGATCACTTCCGAACTCTGTTCTTTGATATATTCGCTTATGTCTCCCCTCCCTTTTTATTCGATCCTTGTCGGGCCGGCCGTTTTTCCGTCACGCATTTTGCCCGCGCGCGCGGGTTTGTAAGTCACACTCACATACACACTCAGGGATACAGATGGGCGCGTGCCGAGAGTCGAAGTGGATTGTTGGATATGGAGCCTGAATGTCCGGCGACACTCTCCAGCAATGAAAAGCGATTCTATGGTTGGTGCGCGCCACCGTTTTACTATTTTCGGCCACTCTATCAAATCTCGTCCGGAATAACATTAAATTGATAATAGATCAATTATTTTTATGGTTCGAAAAGCTTATGAAAAACCGTGACATTTTTAATAACACGATGATACGGAATTTATAAAAATTATTGTTCAAATAGTCTGTACTGATTCGAAGATGGCACGGCCGTTCTTTTTATGGTATTTCTTTCCGAAAGCATCTGGCATGAGCAAGCAAACACAGAGAAAAAAAAGTGATTTGCTTGTGGGGGTAAACTGTGTGAAGGAAATAAAATACTGGAGGAGCAATGCTTCCGTCATTTGAGGATTTCCCCTTCAAATTCTTTTGAATAACAAAACTATATATATTTTTTTTTTACATTTTTTGAGCTATTGTGCGATTTCACGTAGTGCTCCCGCAACTGTCACGTTCAAAAATTCACTGTCCGCGTAGTCTTTGAAGACAGGGATATAACTTGGAGAAAAATCTTATAATGTTACTTGTTATATCTTATAGAAATGTAAAAACATTGAAATTTGAAGAAAAAATGTCTGATTTGACGTTTAGACTTTTTGTCACCGTATCTGTGAAACTGAACGGTCAAAATCCTTGATTTTTTTATACAAACTAAGTCATATGTTTCTTCATAAATAAGAAAAAAAATCCGTACAAATGTTGGCGAGTTATTCTGTAAAATGTGAATTTTTCTACTGTTCCCCATTGAGATATTGTTGAACCGTTTACAGCTCCAACTCGAATTTTCTACAGTAAACTTTTTTGACACCATTTGATCGATTGGAGTAAAAAAAATTTCAGCCCACGCGGGCAAAGGGCAAAAATATACTAAAAAATGGCCTTTTTTTGTTCCGATTCGACGAACGGTATAGAAAATGTTTGCTGTAAAGCCATTACAATGCAATTTATTTTTATTCATTCATTGGTTGGAAGAAAATGTCAAAAAATTTGATTCACCACAAATGACTTGGCATTTTGATCGTTTTCACTTCTCAATCGAAACATCGAGGATTGACTGAAAGCATTTTCGCTCGTGCGGCTAAACTAGATGGAAATCTTGTCTCTTCACTCCATCATCAACTTAAATGCAGAAGTGGAAGGTTTTCGATCCCCCAACCGAGCTCCAACATTTCGCAATTCTTTTCAAATTAGCCGAGTTCCACATTGTAGCAATTTCAAAATTTGTATTCCAATTGTTGTCGATTTTAATTCCGCACTTTCCGCAGAATCGAAAAGACGGAAGTTATTGCGTTTCACCGTGATCAGCTGATTTAGAAGATTCTTTAAAGTCAAATGTTTGCAAAGACGACGTGAAAACTTGAAAAATAAATTGGCGAAAAATGCATCCAAAAAAATGGAGCCTCGACAAAGACTTGTTTTTTTGTCAACTTTGAGAAAAAAAAACGTTCGGAGAAAAACAGTTAAACGAAAGCGACAAACAAATTTTTATTTTTTATCAAATTTTCTAAATTCATGGTCAGCAAACTTTCTTCATAACTAAACAAAAAACTTTGTTAATTCGTACATTAATTTAGTACAAAAATATTATAAAAAATGGACCTAATTTTGACAGCTCGCGGTATATGTGAGCCATTAAAAAGCTTTGGATTTGAATTTCTCGTCCAATCATAAAAAGTGCAGATTTATCACTTCAAAAAGTGTGTTGTTGTAGGTAAGGAAAGATCATCAATTGTTCATGAAACCTGGAGTTATCTTCCTTGAAGTTCTTCTGAGAAAGTTATAGGCACGAGTGATAATTTTTTAGATTTCTTCGAAATTTGGGTCATAAATATTGTATCATTTGATGTTTTTTTTCTTTTTTTTTTTTCAAAAAGTACACCTGGAACGCACATGCGACGCCTGAACCATATGTTCAAACTTACTATAGTTTTAATGATTGAATTTACCGAATTTCGAGTGCCCCTTTATATTTTCTCTTTTCTGAGTTGACGTATATATATTTTTTCTCACTACATATATATATTCACCTTGTCGCACACCCTGTATGTCTCTTAGAAATAGCTAGGCTCCAATGTCCAGCGATTATGAGTGAGAAAAGCGCGTAAATCGACCGTTTGTCAAATATAACGGGGATTGTAAGTATTCTGACCGTTGGTTGTGCGTATAAAACAATATATATATATGGTAGTGTGAAAAAATCGGAAGGCATGGTCATCGTGGGAGCATCGAATCTCGCGTTATGTTTGCACGCGACAGAAGAGTCCCATTGAAAATAGAAACGTGAGGATTGCGAGCAAGAATTATACCGAAAAAGCGTGTATGAAACGTTCAGAAAAATTGTGCAATTTTACGTGGCAACCTGATAAATAAGAAGCCCCCCCGACATCCGAGGGGTCAACGCTGGAATAAGAAGGGTCACCTATTGAACAAAAGAGGGGTCGCGGCCTCTGCACCCAGGGGTTAATATGCGGGCAACTAAACATTTGCAATGGACAATGGTAAGATTTATAGGTCGAAGCGCATATATATGTATAAAGACTTTTGTCCAGCATTTTTAGACCTTCAATCTGACTGTGTTACAACTTTCCAGTATATATCACTGTGGATACTTTTATAATCGAGGCTAAATTCAAACCCCTGCACGTCGTTCGATTAACGTGAAATTGGGCAACGCGTCACGACAGTTTCTTATTCATTTCACCCTCGGTTTCAATTCTTTTTGGCTATACCCCAGAGTTCTATCATCGCAGCAACTGTAACAAGAATTGAAATCGCTCGCGACTGGAAAACTTTGTCGAACGTTACCAAAGTTCACTGTTTACAAAAACGTCCGTAAAAACGTTGCACAGTTTGAACAAAGTCATTGGGTCCCATGATTGGACCCTGTAAAGCTCATCTGTTTTTTTTTCTGTTCGAAACCTTTTATTTTCTAAGATGGTCCATTTTGACAGATTTTTTATTTACATCAAAACATTGAAATGGTTATTCAATGGACGCGTCTTTTTAGTTACTTATCACTTTCGAATGAAGATCGTTAATTTCTCATTGGGCTTCGCCTTCTTAAGTTCCTCACGCTATTTAAGGATAATCCGGTCAACCGATGCAAGATTAAGCAAAGATCCGACTGATGTTAAGCTCCAGAAAGCTTGGGCCTGTAACACAGCTTCAAATTGGGTCTAACGACTCAACGTGGCTCAAGCGATCGAAGATTTAACATTTTTCCAATTATTGGAATATCGAAAAAATTCTCTGTCATTTCTGCCGTTTCTAAATCAGCTGCGCAGATTTAACAAACAATCTCAAAAGACAAGCTCAAAAAAATATCTGGTGATTCAAATTTGTTCGACATTTTTGTCACTGTCCAGAAATATCTGCAGCGTTTCTTTTGTTTGAATTCGAAACTTAATCAGGTGTTGATTAAATTCGTTTCCCAATTTTTTTAAAGTGACCTTTGGGTTTCTCATCCATCATCATTTTTTTGATTCTTCAAATAACGATCGATCTTCAAAATGTTTCATGCATATGTCTTTTGCAAAAACAAAACGAAAAATATACGTACTAATGTAAAGATTGTTTCGGACTACATTTTTGTGGATTATGAAAAATTCAGAAATACTGCTTTCATATGTTATGGGAATCGAAGATTTTTTTTTCATCTTTCCTCTCTGGATTCAACACCTTTTTTCAACACCTTTTCTTTTCTTCTTTTTTTAAGCCCCTCATGTCATCACTTTTATTAATAAGAAGGCGTTAGAACTCGATATTCGGCTCGACTTTTAACTGGTATTTCCGTTGAACATATGACGTAGAAGAACGGCAACAAAGACTGTCTTTGCCTGCGGTTGCATAAATATAAGAGTCCATTGCATAAGCAAAATAGAAAGTAAGATTTGCCCATAAAAATGCATTGCGTGAGAAAGGCTGTGGTGGTAACTTTGATATGCCTTCACCGCGTAAGCTGAATCATTTTATTCCCAAGTGATTTGATCCACACAAACTGAACACATAAGTTTATCATTGATAAGTCTACTTGAACAGACACCCACGATATTTGTTACGTAAGAGTTTACAGACGCGTAAACGTGCAAAGAATAGGGGGGCAATTTGAAAATAATTTTTTCCATACTGAACAAATGTATTCATTGAAACTATTTTTTATTTATTTAAAAAGACTGCAAGATTCCAACTTCATACATTTTAACCAAAGAACAAAAGAAATCATCTTTCCTTAAAGTTGTTTTTATCATCCGAGGCTTGAATCGTTAGCCGGAATCGTGCAAATTTTTGTTTATTTTCTTATTCGTGAAACAAAAACTGAAATGTTTAGAAAAAAAATTGTTTGACAATGATTAGATAATTGTGTGAAGATCCTCTGCACCAAATTACATGCTAATCGATCTATTAGTTTTCGAGACGAAATGGTTTCCCTTTTCAAAGAAACTATTTCCTATAAACCTCTTTCGTTGGATATGATAATTATCGATTTCTGTAAAATGCTTAAAAACTCTCATTCCAGGGTGAGAATATGGAACTAAATGAATCTGAAAAAACTGAGAAATTCCAACTTTTCGTGCAGAACGTCCACCTAATTGTAAAATGTTGGATGTTGCCAGATGTTTTTCAATTCGAAAGTTTTGCTCAATAAATTCAAACTCAACTATATTTCAATAATCGTTATGATTTTTTTCACATCTATTAATGACCGAGATACTATTGTTCGAATATCGCAATAAATTAGCTGTAAAATGAATTTTGTTGAATTTTTGTTCAGAAGGACGTAAAAGAAATTCCTTCAAACCCTTCTTGATTTAAGGGCTGAACTTATAGAACCCTTTTTGAAAATACTAGGATTACATCTCATAAAAAAAAAGTGAAAATTGATAGTTATCGTCAATTTTAACCCTTTGCCGTCACCATGAAGCACATTGTTAAATGAGATTATAAAATAGAGGTTTTACCGGATGAAAAAGGTAGGGATCGGGCTGAGGGTTGTGCTTTAGCTCTTCAACCCCGTTAACCACGCCTGTTAAGCACAGGGCACGAATCAACCTGTCGATAGAGTACGAGATAGGGGAGTTTTTATAAGCTACACATAACCAGGTCTATACAAACACTTGCGTCAATTTTTTTTTTAACACCCTTCACTATAGGGGTTCTGTTCCCATAAAGCACCAACCCACTTAGCCACCGGTATATTCGAGGGGATAGGCCTGATGATGTGAGGAGGAAAGTTTTTTACCTTCTATAATCTCGTATTCATTGTGTATTGGAAAAGCCACCATATCGGTAAAACCAATCCACTCGTGGGGTATTCCATGACGAGGTAATTAGACCATTTGAAAGAACGATTAAGACGTGGTTTTTTTTCTGATCGACGATTCTCCAGAAAATGTATTTAATTGTTCATTAAAAATGAATTAGACAATCATTTTTCTTTAATAACAGTTCAACAATATAAAAAAATATGTAATTGACGTAAAAAAGTTGCTTCGCATTAGTCGTATGCAAAATTCAGTACGAAAATCAAATGAATTGACGATATTAGGTTTGTTTCACAGAATGTCTTATTAAAACCTAGAAAAATGTTAATAACTATAGATTTTCAGAACCATTAGCTGATGAATGCAAAATTTCACGATGTCAAAGTTTAATCGACATTCTTCAAAGTTTAATCAGTTATTTTCAAGCGATTTTGATGTAACACCGCTTATTTTGTTCATCAAGAGATTCTCTACGAATTCACAACACTGATAGTCGTTTTGGTTCCATCGTTTCAATGTTACACCCAACTGTTTGATCGGTGAAAAAAAAAAATTTCATAAACGAATTGCGCTTGATTCAAAATGAACGAATAAAAAAAAAAAAAAAACATGACGCGATCAATTTATTGAGAATCCTTTGAGGAACAAAATAAACGGTGGTACATCTAAATCGCTTAACAAATATGGATTGAACTTCTAGAAAAACTGATGCGACCATATGACAACTTGGAATCTAACAACTTATTAGTTGATGTATTTGCAAAGTTATGTTTATTTATATTTTTCTAAGTTACTAAGACATGCTATAATGAAACGAATCCACTATCCATTAATTTAATTATTGTATTAAACTTTCCATACAACTATTGTGACGATTTAACACTCATTTGACTATTAGCCATTACTCTTTAAAAAAAAAAACATAAGTTTGAGGTGTTCATACTTTATATTATCTAAAATGACTCATTGAAGAGGATGCTTTTTGCATGAATGATCCACATAAACACTAGGCCAAAATTTTACCTAACAGTGTATGTTGGACACGTAACGGTGACTTACCCTCGAACGGTTGTTTTTTCTAACGTTCACCAGTCACACATCTTATCCACGTGAGTTTTTTTTTTTTTTTTGTATCTACGAATCAGGAACGGGACAAAACGGAAGAAAAAAATGGCTCTACCCTAATCTACCGATACATAGAAACACAAGTGCGTCGTGTATTCATTGGGTTCTTCCATCGGATCACAAAAAGCCAGTCGAGTTGCCGCTGCAATGCACGTCCTGTTTTTGTAGCTGTTTTTTTTTGCTAGTTTTTTTTTAAGTTTTTGTTAAGACCCCGTTCCTTGCACCGGCATCGCGCGTTGCGCCGGTATATGAGGAGCCGAAAAGATTTGGAGGCTTTTACTTTTCCGGACTTGTCCTGAAGATCCTATTTTTTTTCTTACGCTTATTCCACACGCTGGTCGCAAATGATCAACTCTATCCCTTTTTTGCTTATTTCTCGTGAAAGTTTAGGAACATAATGTATTGTTTTTTCATCCTTAGCCATTGCATTAAAAAGTTTTTTTAAAGTACTCCAAGGAGAAGTGCGAGACTTGGCAGGATTAACGAATTTTTGCGAAGAAACCTGAGTTTACGGCAAAACGTGAACGTATATAAAGTGGAAAGAAGGGCTAAAAAAAATGAGCCCTGAACGTCGGACTATAGAGACGAAACCCAAGTGAGAGCGACTCTAAGTCGTCGACGGAAAAGGGTTGAGAAGCATGCCAGGTATAATCCTGTGCTAATCTTACCGATGTCTCTTGTATTTTCTTTTCTATCTCACCTTTTTTGTCGTCGCGACAATCCATTAGGGGCCACATCTCATAGAGTATAGCGAGAGAGAAAGTTTTTCACAATTCTTACAGTTTAACCCTTTCGCGCGTCTTACATACATAAAATTTAGACTTTTTTCTACGCGTTTTATTAACGGGGCTTAAACGTAGTAAAACGAACATAAAAAAAAAAAAAAAAAAAAAATAAACGGAACGACCCCGTCCGCTTATGGCCGAAAACACGCGCACGAAATATCGGCCGCAAAAAGCTTGCAGCAGAAATTGCACTTTTTCCCACAGTTTTTTTCTGTTGGGCACCTTCTTCGTAGGAACGAAACTTATTTAATATTACAACCCTGACAATTCTGGTTCGAAAAAAATCGTTTGCACTATTCGTAACTGTGGTTCAAAAAAATTGACAACCGTTTTAATCCTAATCCGTATATGCCTCATTAACCGAACCAAGAATTTTTAGAAATCATCAAAAACACTCCGCGCTAAGTCTACACTATTGTCCAAAACACCGGATAAGATATACTTACCTTTATAACAAACGTTGTAAAATGGATAATCGGAGGACTATAAGGTAGCGGGGTTGGTAAAAAAAAATACATCCTTTCACGCAGATCAATATTTTTTATTCATTTTTTTTTTCCTAACAAGTAAAACAATAATCCTTTCTCAACAGAGAGGACGAAAACTACAGTTTCGCTGATCCGCGGCTCTCGTTTGAAAATAAAAAAATAGAGTTAGTAAAAAGTATATGGTGAGCTCTTCTCTCTACAGTTTTTCAACGGCTCGCATCAATAATTTCCAAAAAAATCTTCGAAATTATGACCAATTTTGTGATCCTCTCTTTTTTTTTCTCAGTCACTTAATATTCTGTTTTTATAAGAATTGAAGTTGAGGCATCAGGTTTTTTTCAGGAAGGCTTGATTTTACAAAATAAAACAAAATGGAGGTTACCTGTTGCGTTCTTCTTTCATCAGAGAAGAAATTGTATCTCTCTCGCACTCACGCAACTAATAGATCCTCAAAGTTGTGGATCAGTCGCTCCATCTGTGTCAAATTTACGAAAGTCAATATTTTTGATATCGATTGACCATTTGTGATTGAAAAAAAGTTTATATCTCACTTGTAAACGTGATGAAAACGGATTAAAACTTATTTTTCTTCCAAAATAGTTCTATGCACCATGGTCCTAAGGAGATATGCTGAAAAAAACTTATATCGTTTGAATGAAAATAAAATAAACGTGTGTGGTAACTTTTGAAATTGTTTCGAAAGAATCATTGCAGAAAAGACAAGACGAAGCAAATGCCCTGACCACCCTGTTCGAAGGGGGATGCCCACACTGCGCACATTCATTCCCCATCACTGCTTTGTGAAGCCATTCCTTCCTAAATCACAAACTACTGCCTACGCATTCTATAGTGTTTGATACATAAGGGATTAATGGCTGCGCAGCGCTTTTGTTATTTCTCTGCTCGTCGAATTAGAGTTTCTGAGCGTTTTACATAACTTTCGATCGTCCCTTGATTGTACCACAAAAATTGCAATTGTCAAACGTTTTTTTGTTCACTTTTATTCAATATTTAATAGATATAATCATTTTGAACAAATGTTTAACGTCATCGATCTGTACGGGGAACATACAACATTAACCCTGTCAGTCACAGATGCCATTAGTGGCTACTGAAAGCTACTTGTTTTTCCGCAATCGGCTGTAACATTGGAACGATGAAATTCAAGAAAATCGACACAGTAAATTTGTAGATAATTTCGTGATTAACAAAATAAGGGTTCGTGCGTTAGATTCGCTTGAAAAATACGGATTGATCTTCGAAAAATGTCGATCAAAATATGAATTCGTGGAATTTCGCGTCCATCAAATTTTTGTAAGGCAAATCTATAGTTATCAGTTGTTTTCTATAATAACAAGACATCCTGCAAGACGAATACAACGTCAATTAATTAGTCATTGTGTAAAGTCATTGCTAACCACCCTTAAACTTCGCCTCAAACATTCTATAAACAAGTAATCTCATTCTACTCGACCGAGTTTGCAGTTTCACTGTGTGAACATTACGACACTCCCATTTCTCACTTTCTCTGTTGTCCGCTCAGTCCGTTCTCATACGAAAACTTCTCCGCCCCCCCATTCCAACGCCACGAATTGTTTCTATTTCGATGTGCGATGCCCGCACATCGAATTCATTATACCCGTAATGCTGAAAGTGGGGGAAGTGGAGAAGTTGAAATTACGGAAAGGTTTTGGTTCAGCCGGTATGAGAAATGAGAGCGACCATTGTTTTTATATTGTAGAAGAAGATTTTACTTCGTTAAATTACGGAGGAGAGAGAGACAGAGAAAGGAAAAGAGAGAGAGTCAATAAAAGTATGATTTAAAAACAAATTGGCTCAAGTAGAATGGAATGGTCTACAATCTCGAATGAGTAAAATTGTACAGTGTCACAGTTGGCCGCAACAAAAGCGCCGCGTACGTCAAACTAGTAGAACTACGAAAACCTGAACATCATGGGAGATTTCGCTGCTGGTCTCAAATAGTTGTTCCGTGTTAACTTCATTACGCTCGGCGCACGCAAATAAGAACATGCATATTTGCTAAAGTTAGACAAGACGAAGGATAAAATAAAAGTGGTGGTCTATCCGATTAATGCCTCATTTATTGGCCATATTAGTGTGGCGTTTGTGCGGTACTTCGTGTGCTCGTTTATAATTTACGGATAATTTTATAACCCGGGGGGTAATGAGCGTAAACGCCGAGATCACGGGGGGACCGACCGCGGAGGATGTCAAAGAGGCGGAAATAGTCAAAGAAGTGGCGAATGAATTCTTCAAAAGTACGTATTTTTGCATTTATGAAAAGACTAATTAACGAGAGGTGCATGTAATCAAGATTGTCGTTCAGTTGTACGCTTCGCTCTCGTAGCTAAAGGCAGCGTCTCTTTCGCGTAGTCACGTGCGTTTCGGACTAACCAAACTCTACATTCTCTTTTTTCCCCACCATGAAAATTTCAACTTGTAACCAAATCGGATGAACACCGTAATCGGCTTCGATACTGCTAAATCACGAATGCATCAATTATCCCGCGACCGTACAAGTCTTTCTAAACTCTTTCGATCAATCACTTGTACATCAGTTGTTACTTATCAATTCAAACGATTCCTGACCTTTTTCTGTAAGACAAAAACATGCAAAATTTTATATATTAAATTTTGTTTCTATAGATTTTTCCATAGTTGTCTCTTATGGTCCCTTTTTTTTATTACTGCTTATGCAGCTGGTTCAAATATTCAAAAAGCATTGCCAATAAATACTGTATACTTATTTTGCCTTGACATCATGCTTGATGCTAAACAATTAAGTTTTCAATCATTCAATTCCATTATCTGACATTTTTGCACTGTTTAATTATAGCTTGCTTCTGGTATCATTTTATCTTTGGCACATGAATTCATTGCACAAAACTTCATGGAACCTTTCTTCTGTTTTGTACCTCGTTTTATATTCAATTACAAATTTCTATAAACAATTAGATAATGACGATTTTCACATATCAGAAATTTTTTATTTTTTTATTTTGCCTATCAGTTATTGCATTTTATTTTTAAATGAGTCAAATAAATAGACAAGTGTTATATTCTTTATCGTTCCAAACTTTTTAAATTGTCAAAGGAAATTGAATATTTCTGGCTTATTCAAAACCAAAATTTTTTAGCAGATCAGTACAAATCAATTTCAGTCCATAATTTATGGTATTTATTCGTATCGAATTGAACTGTCAGAAAATGTATTTGTGATTCTTCCATATCATGAACTGCTACTTGGTACTTTTTTGTTACTCAAAAAGTCATAACTTATTCCATTGCCATGCTTACTGCAAAATTTTATTATCTTCGATCTCAAATACCACGAATCTTATTTGCATACAATCTTTCGTCAATTATTTTTTTGAATATATCGTGAAAAAAATAGAATGAGTATCTGCAAGTCCATTAAACTGATTTCTTGTTCTGTTAGGAAATTTTATTTATGAATATTATGAAGAACCAAGTAAAAAAGCCAATGCTGTGTTCAATATTACCTGAAATTACTCGCCGTTAATTTTGTTATTTGCATTTTCTCATTATTACAGATCAAGATTACAACAAAGCCATAGAACTGTATACCAAAGCCATAGCATTGAATCCGACGGTAGCAGCTTACTATGGAAATAGAAGTTTTGCATATCTTAAAACCGAATTGTTCGGTTATGCATTGACCGATGCGTCTCAGGCCATTGAACTTGATAGAAATTATGTTAAGGGTTACTACCGACGAGCGGCAGCTCACATGTCGCTTGGTAAATTTAAATTGGCCTTGAAGGATTTTGAAACTGTAACAAAAGCTCGACCAAACGACAAAGATGCCAAGATGAAGTACCAGGAGTGTAACAAGATAGTTAAAAAATTAGCTTTCGAAAAAGCTATATGCATCGAAGACAACAAAAAGAATATTGCTGACACAATCGATCTGGATGCTATGAGTATGATGAAAAAAAACTTGGCAATATTTAATTTAGAGCAGAAAGAACGAGTAAAAATTCCATTTTACAAATTTATTTGATTTTCAATACTTTTTCAGCCATCGAGAACGAATATACAGGCCCAAAGCTCGAAGATGGAAAAGTAACGGTGCAATTCATGAAAGATTTGTTGAAATGGTATGAAGAGGAACAGAAGTTGCATAGAAAATATGCATACAAAATTTTGCTCGATATCAAAACGTGGTTTATGGCTCAGCCTAGTTTAGTGAACATTCAAGTACCGGAGGCCAAAGAATTTACCATTTGTGGTGATATACACGGCCAGTTCTATGATTTACTCAACATATTCAAGCTCAACGGATTGCCTTCAGAGACCAATCCTTATGTATCCTTTTATTTTCGTCGTTTTTATATGCTATCTGTAAACCCAAACATGTCAATTTCACAAAAATTACATTTATTTATTTCTTAACAAAATTTCTTAGCTTTTCAATGGAGATTTCGTTGATCGAGGCTCATTTTCAGTAGAATGTATATTTACGTTATTTGGATTCAAGTTATTGTATCCAGAACATTTCTTCATGTCGAGAGGTGAGTAAAATCTCATTAAACAGATTCTGCTTGAGACCTTCACTCGATTTATGCAATAGGAAGTTAATTCATTTAGTCTGTTGCTGAATTTATTTAAATCAATACTCTGACAATAGGTGCAGATTCAAAACAAAACAAAAATCCTTCAGTTTCTTACATCCATGTTGGCGATGAAGAAAAACGCTAGTGTAGTTTTTCTTTTTTTTATTAAAACTTCATCTTGCATCGGTTAAACAACGTTGGAATGAAGAGATTTTAGTTTTTACTCGTAAAAATCGAATTAAAAAAATGGTATTTTATTTTCGTCGTTTTGCTTGTCAAATTTGGTGCTTAAGGCAATGTCGACTGAGCGGCTGAACATTTGGAAGGTAAAATTTTTCTACAGCGTTCGTTCGATCGAAACAAAGAAAAGTCCCCCCCCCCCCCCCCCCCCGCCTCGCAGGAAAAAGGCAAAAACGGACTAAAACTTTTTGTTCCGATCGGACGAATGATATGGAAATATTTTCCATTCGAAAATTCGAGGGAGAAGAATGAATGGTCGATGCCTCTAAGGCAATCTATCAGTCGTTCAGTTGGTCAATATTCTGTTGTACGTTTTCATTCAACACGGTGAACTTTTCGAGAAAAATAAAAGTTCCACGTTGTTCCCTTTTCGTCAGAGAACAAAGTGTGACTCGATTTTTTTTCGAAATATTCAACGTCTCGGATCAAATGAGCATGTGCTTTTCCGTTGGCTCCTTTGCACTCACACACTTGATACAGCGCCTTGAATATAATTTCAGGTAACCACGAGTCGGCTACGATGAACCACATGTACGGATTCGACGGAGAAGTAAAAGCAAAATACACGGCTCAAATGGCGGAGCTATTCACCGAAGTTTACAACTGGTTACCATTAGCGCATTGTATTAACCGACGTGTACTTGTGAGTAAATTGTTTTAATTATTAAAAATTCTCGAAGGAAATGTCATTAAAATGTTTAAATATCAATGTATATCGTTAAATATTATTCTTTTTTTTTTGTTAGGTAATGCACGGAGGATTATTCTCGAGGGACGATGTGACGTTAGACGAGATACGTGATATCGATAGAAACAGACAACCACCGTACGAAGGTGTAATGTGCGAACTTTTGTGGTCCGATCCTCAACCCCAGCCAGGTAGAGCACCGAGTAAACGAGGAGTTGGTGTCCAATTTGGTCCCGATGTGACACAAGCTTTTCTTAAACTCAATAATCTTGATTATGTGGTGAGAAGCCATGAAGTGAAAAATGATGGTTACGAGGTCGGACACGATGGTAAATGTATCACCGTATTTTCGGCTCCAAATTACTGGTACGTTCGCAACTATTTTCTGTTGATATCAACTGTAATAAGATTGACTTTAATGTTTGCTTACTCACGAAACACGTTACACCAAAACGACGAAGCCATCAGCAAGTTTGATTTTGTCTATTTCGATTCATTTTAGACACAATAACTTTCGAATCTTAATTTGGCAGATTTTTTTTTTTTACATTTCAATGACTTTTCATGGTAATCTTTGTCTATCAAAATTTGACCCAATCGTTGGTTTTGGAACACACAAAATAATTCATAAAACAAATCACAACTCCACTATTTAAATCTTGGCCATTAAATGAAAAATTTATTGAAAAAAACTTCGGTTTGGACAAAAGATGCTTTTTGTTGTCAACTTTCTGAAAAACATTAATTTATTTTCACCACGTTGCAAATAGTATTTTGTAAAACATTGTTATACAAAAACTACAGCTTATAGAATTGGAGTTTCTGAATAAAATTTTTCACTTGAAATATTTTTCCAATCAAAACTGATCCTTTTTTGGTACTTCAACGTGCCCTTAACGTTGAATACATGTCTCTAAATTGACGAATTTTTAACACTTATTGTAAAATTTTATTAAACATTTTTATAGTGGCTGCAATATTTTAGTGACTTAATGAATTATTTTCTCCTTACAGCGATACCATGGGTAACCGAGGTGCCTTTATTAGACTCAATGGCAAAGACATGAAACCCCATTTTACAACATACGATGCAGTTGTAAGTAAAAATTTTGATACGCTTCGTTTCAATGACGCTCACAAATATTTTTTCTTTCAATTAATTACTTTAAAAAAAAAAACAATAATAAATTTGTGTCTCTTGTTCTTGTGTTTACAGCCCCATCCGAACATAAGGCCAATGGCGTATGCCAATGCTCTACTTAAGTTCATGTGCTAGTGGTATCAGTCTAGAGATAATAATTGATTAAGTAATGAAAACATAAAGAAGAAAGAAGCAAAAAATAATAATAAATAAATAAATAAAAGCGTGATGATTAACGATAATACGATGAACCACGTTAGTCACATTAACAGAAGTACAATGCTGCGAGACGGAAAGGGAGCACCGCTTGAGAACTCTCTTCGCAATGATAATCATCTGGAATTATCATGATAAGAAAAAGAAACAACAAAAACGAGACAATTGATCCAAATAAAAAGTATAGTCTGAGGACTTCGAAACGATTATGAATAAGGAAACATATAAAGAGATAGTCGATCGACCGCGAATCAAGTTGACGTGAAAGGAAGAAAGAAAAATATGTGTTAAATCATGCTGATTAAAATTAAGTATTTCCCTTCGCGTTCTTTTCAAACAAATTTCAAACAAACAAAAAAGTGAATTTAGTATTGAAGTATTCTCGTGCACGGAAGGTACGAATTCATATGAATGACAACGGTCATGGATCAAAGGCAGGACTCAATTGATTTATTTTTATTATTATTATCCTTCAATTTCTATGTGGTTTGCAATGAGCACTTGCGCTTGAGACGCGTAGCGATGTGCTCAAATCATGTTTTTTTTTTTCTGAGCCTTTTCTTGACGTTTCAAACTTTTGCGGACGAACAAGTGGACGTCGCTCCGTCTTACATTAGGATCTTTATACGTACACATATATAGGCACGCCTGTGTGTGTGTGTACGTGTGTATGCGTGTGCGTGCGTATGTGCGTGTGTAAACACGCGTTGTGCGTGATGAATTAAAAAAAAAAAACAGCATAGGATGTAACACACTGTCCGCGCCTCGTTATTCGGTTGTGTTACATTACTTAAGACGGTACTTTTATACAAATCCAAACAAACAAACAAACAAAAGTCTCTGCCGTTATCGATGGCGTAACTATGATCTAAAATTTTGTTTTTTGTTAATAATAAAGGATGTTTATATGCATATATTTATATACTAACGTACTTCCATCTATTCTTCGTTTGGAGATAACTGGAATTATTGAAGGACAATGCAAACAAAATGCGTATTGTTTTTATTTGAAAGACAGTGCATCAGTATTTTGGGATAAATTTTTAAGCGAATCAAGAACAAATTTGTTTTATGGCAAAATTGCCACTGCCGGTAAAAAGGGTAGTCTTTTTATGTACTTTTCAATTTTTCAAGCTCATTGTTATTCGGGCTACAAATAAGTTCTAATTTCATGCTACAAATAGCATATCAACACATTCCGTATTTGAGGAATTTTGTTTTCGAAAAAAAAATTTGACAATATTGGAAAATATCGAAGGACAAGTACGATTCATTGTTTTTTTTTTTCTTAATTTTCGAAGGATTCACTTATTTTTGAAGTCCTATCGATCCATCGCAATTCTTTGTGCAGTTTAATCGTTATTTCATGTTTCGATGCATTGATATTATAAACCTTCAACGAAATCATTTACAACAAGGCGTTAATAAAATTGTATATGTTTATGCTTTCGAGCCGAACTATTGCTTTATAGCAATGCAGCATTGTAGCAAACGTTTCCAGCATTGTAGGAAGTTTTACAAAAATATATTTTAGTCAAGACAAATGACTTTTTACTTCTTTGTGGGTGTAGAAAATACATTATTACATTTCAAATTAATTAGACCTTTTCCATTAGGTGAACAGTAACATGTTTATTTGTTTCTCCAGAAAAAAAAGTAGAAAAAGTTGTAATAATTTTATCAGAACAACGTTACTATGTTCCAAGAGTGGTTTCAAGTCGTTCCAAGAGTATCGTTTCAATTTCGTTTTCACATCAAAGGTAAAACACATTACATTGAAGTTTTTTATTTGGCCGTCAAAGCATGTTCTCACAATTTAATTTTTACTGTCGATCAAATTTGCAGTTTCTTACAAATTTTTATGTATTTATATTGAGGCTATGGATCAGTTGTCCATCCCATAACCGCTCGTTCCATCGAAATAAAAACGTCTTATTTCGTAATTTTGTAATTAATCTACATGGGTCTTTTTTTTTTAATTCCGATCGGACGAACGGTGATGGGACAATTTTGCTTTCAAAATTTGCAGCTATTTCTATCGCACTCGTGACGGCTCTGTCGGTAAGACACTTGCTCGTGTCAGACTTACCAAAAAGTTGTCCAAAAGTTGGCGGAAGGATTTTCCAGAAGGTAAAATTTCTTTTGAATGTACGGTAGGACATGTTTTAAATAAATTTAATAAAAGTTTTTAATAAACTCTACGTTGGACTTTTGTTTACATAAAAATATAAATTTATCGAACGTTCGAAAACATGGAATAACTGCAGTACTGTGTACAAATTTTAATAAGAGAATGTAGAAATAAAAAAAGTTGAAACTGTAGGTTGACGAGAAATGAACTTGTCGTCCCTCCAAAACAATTCGCATCATTGAGTTATTGGTGTGTCCAAAGAGGGTTAAAATACTCGTCGATATATCACGTAGACTTGATTCTAAGTTTGTCTTGAGGATTTGCTGAGAAATTTTTTGAAAAAGTTAACCTCCACGAGAATAATTCTGGTAAGTTTATTTCAAGTGAATTTGAGAGGTTAATTCATTGGATCTTATGACATTAGAAAAATCCTGGTGCAAGAATTGAACTTCGAAACAACGGAATAGAATCGAAATATATTTTTGTATAATTGAACGGACACATTGAATAGGTAATTACAACGAACAATTTCGGTCGTTCATTACGATTTCGTCGAAGCTTTCGTTTATAATTCCGTCTAAATAGTCTCGTCTACAAGTTGGCGACCAAACGGGTCAGGTTATTTCATTAATTACCATATTGACGTTTATGGTTACCTGAGGGGTCCCTTTTTTGAACTTCTAACCTGCGTAGGCTCAACCGGCGAGCAGATTTTACGTGGGGAAAAATTCATTTTCAGGTTATTCGTCATAATTTTTTTTACATATTGTTTATTAATATTTTGAAAACAAACAAAATAAATCGAGGACGATTGCTTGGTGGAGAGTCGTTGCCAGGATCGATTAAAACTGATGAAAAAACATTAATTTCAAGTGATAATACTAGTATTGGCTTGTTTTCGGTATGGGAAGATTATGACATAGACCAGAAAAAAAATTTGAAACAAAACCGACGGAGGGAAACGACAAACAAATGGTTAAAAGTGCCGCTTTTGTACGACAGCCACCTGAGAGGCGTTTCGAAGGCTCCGTGGGGGGGATGCAATGGCGTCCCGGTGAGGTCTACGTGATCTCTCGGGCCGGCGACTGTTTTCGAATATAGTATTCTCGTGTTCTTGTTCAAAAATGAAAAGCTGATCATTTTCCAGTCAATTCGCAGCTGTAAGCCTTTTCATAGAACGTTTGCATTTATCGAATATAAATCTACCCTGGCAGACGAATTTGACCGCGTACCTAGAGGTATATAAATTTGCCACGTTCTACAACGTACTTGGAAAAATTCAATATTCTTTCTAGCGAGTAGCAGCATTGCCATAGAGATTTTTGACCATCTTTTTTATCTATTTCAACAACACATTAAGGGTGGTATTGTGAAAATACGTTCAACATTTCGAAAGAATTCATCGTCTCATATTCGAGATATTAATAATCAGAGATTGCACAGTTTTATGGCTGTTCGTTCGGGGAGCAGTAGAAAGATTCACATTTTCCGAAGATACCACGAAACTATTCTACAGATTTTTTTTTTTTAATTCTTGCAATTACAAAAGCACATACGTCAAAGTTTACGTAAAAAAATCGAAAAATTTGACCGCTCCATCGTTTCGGAGACAGCGGTATAAAGTATAAGTTGTGTATATTGTAAATGGAAAAGTTGGTTATTCTTCAAACTTTGAACTTTATACTAGATATTTTTAGATTCCGATGAGATATAACGCCTAACATAATAATATTATTCCACACGTTAGAAAAGTTTTCAAAAAATAACCTAAGAGTTAACTTTTGAACGTGACTATATTGGCGAGACTATAATGCTTTAATGGGTCTCTTAGGTATCAAATGTAACGTGTCTGCCAAGTTTTGTAGCGAAATTCCGGTTTCGGGAATTAATCCTAATCCTTAATATGGTGACTAATTACATTACCTGACCTTTTCACTCGCCAGCTCTCCGTTTAGTATTCACGTTGTTGTATTGTAGTTGTGATCAGTTATGACATTTGAAGACAACAGCGCCGCCATCGGAAGTTTTCGTTTCTAGCAAACAGCTGATCGACAGGCGACCGCGCTTGTGTGAGATTTTACGGACTTCACCAAGTCGATCGAGTATCGAGTCCCAAAGAAAGGTTCTCTCACTACACACTGAGCATCAGCGTGATCGACAGCCAGCTTGAATTGTCTCGTCGGTTAATATTTTTCTTCACGATTCTTTTAGTTGGAACGTGTGTTTGATTTTCAATAACTCCAAGCGAATACATAGGTGGCACATTCTTTTCTTTTCTGTGTACTTATATATCTGTAAACAATTTACGTATTCCGCGGTGATATTTTTATTTTTCATACATCGTCGCGCAACAGGAGCAAGAAGCTGTGGCAACGCTTTAAAGTAAATATATCTCTTTGTCGTGATTTTTCTCTGTGCTGACGCAGTTTAAGATCGGAATTTTCGTGCGTGTGTGTGTTTGAGTTTTTGCGTGTAAGTGCGGGACTTGTTTACACTCGAGGGAGTATCAACCATCGAGGATACGAATACGTGATACATGGAAGAAAGGGAGAAAAGTTAGGGAACCCAGTGTGCAAGGGAGACAAGTGTATACACATCGCGAGCAATCTGTGGCAAAAACTGTCCGTCAAGAGACGGAGAGTTCATATTATATGATAGTGACATTTTTTCCAATCCAACGTAAATACGTCTTTGCACTCTCGTTTTCACGGTGTCGTGCCGTGGATGGGAGGTCGTTGATCAAAAATATCGTTAACATTCGTTAATCTACGAAAAACGAAAGAAACAAGAGAGGGAAATGGCACGTCCGTCGACGCGTAATCCCCTCAACTGCTATTTACGAAGGCAAATTGATGATCGTATTAACCATTGCAAGCAGTTGGTGAGCGCAAGAATAAGCGATTCGAAGAATCTCTTTCGAAAGGATTTGCTCTCTCATTATGGTTGTGTTAACGCCATAGAATTTTCACCACAGGGGGATCTCCTCATTTCTGGTAAGACACAAATACTCTACCACCATAAATTTGTTGTTTATCCCTTTGCCGTTTCTTTCGATCACCTTTATTGTTATTATTATTACGTCCATGTGATCAAGCAAACTACCAACAATCTTTGGAAACATACATACAAACGCATCATCCAAGCTCAAACCATAGCACTCTCCCTCCATGTTTTAATTAATCCACAAAAAATATGGAAAGCTCAGACGTAATGAATTAATTGAAAATTATCTATAATTTTGCATAAAAATTCATTTTTTTGTTTCCCACATTGGTTCTTTTTTTTTTTTAATTTGAATAAAACAATATATTAAATTTTTTTTTTGCATGTTGTACATTATGGATCATTTAGCACTTGCAAAATTATTTCTCGTTACGAATTGCCTAACATGCATAATTAGATTTTCACTTAACCTGTAAATTCACCCATGCTTGTGTCTATTAATGGAAGGAACTTTTTTTTTACAATCCACACTAGTTATTGAATGGAAAATAATTCGTAATGTCCATGATGTTGAAATTCTCATCGCTGTGATACAATTTTTTTTTTCTTTCGTTATTCAGTTTTCAAATCATTATTTTTTGGGGTCATTAAAATCATTGCAATCATTGTCTCAAAGCTCTCAATGTACACATTCACTTCTCACAATGGGTGAGTTTCCAAAATTTTTCCACGGTCAACCTGGATGGTTTGGCTACTTTTGAAAATCTGATAATTCATTGTAAGTCAACGAAAATGTCTAGAAAAACATTAAAAATGAGTTTCATGCTCAAGACCAATCCGTATTGAGCCGTGAAATTTCGATATTTTTGTTCTTTCTAAACGAAAAAAAAAATCTGCCATTTTTTTTAGATTTTTGCATCGATGGCACGTTGTCAAAACGTTATACTACAAAAAAATGTTCAATAAATTTCTGTATTCAAAAATCGGATTGACAGCGACAGATGTGCGCTCAGTGTATGGCTCCGGCGATCACAAAGTCAAGCAGCTTCGAGTGAGGTCAGTACTTGGTTGGGTGACCGCGTAGCCATGCATCGGCTCGCGTATTAATCGCTGAGCGGGGAGACAGCTTTTCCGAGTTTCTCATGGGTGCCAACCAACTGGAACTCAGTTTAAGGTGATCTGTCAGTCGTTCGGTCGGTAACAAAGTAGAAACACGTTGTTCTCGGACACGCTTGATATTTAAAGGAAAAGTAGAGTTACACGTTATTCTGTCATTAAAGGAGAACAACGTGTAACTCTTCTTTTTCTCCAAATATCAAGCGTGTCCGAGAACAACGTGTATCTACTTTGTTACCGACAGAACGACTGACAGATCACCTCAAGGTCATCTGTCAGTCGTTCGATAAAAATCCTACTGCACGTTTTTCTCAAAGAGGCTTGATATTTCGAGGAAAATAAAACTTACACGTTGTTCTCTTTTCGTCAGAGAACAATGTGTAGCTTTTATTTTTTTCGAAATATTAAGGATGTATGAGATAAATGTGTATCTATGTTACAGTTATCTCTCTCACACTCATGCAACTGATAGATCCCCTTAAATACAGAGGCCTGTATCGTCCAGGGTTTTCCATTGTTTCCCTTGGCCCTCGTGCAAATGCGATACAATAGTGCATTAGAAAAGAGTGGCTGTGGGCAACATTCTGGGAGGCACTCACAGGAACAGTGAAGTAGGGGAAAAAAGTGGGGCTACAATGATTGGATGAGATCTTAAAAACCTGCACAAGGGGCACAGGAATAATGAAACATTAAAATACACCTAAAAACCCACCCTTCATGAGGAGTGAAATTTTGAAATTTGTTTTTCCTCTCAACTGAAAATATTGTTCAGTTCTTTTGCTCATCCTTCCTTAATTCCCTTGTTAAAAGTTTCTGAAATTTCTTAGATCTGGAACTCACCTCTCATAAAAGAGGAGTGTCTAATTTTTACCACCAAAAACAATTAAATTTTTTCGTTGGTTCTCCATATAATGTTCTGGGTTTTTATGAGTCCTTCCTGCCACTCTGATTCCCCTCAATTCTCTGCTCTTGTTAGACACCCCCTGCCCGAAGTTTTACCTACCTTCACTTTTTCCTAATGACCTGCTGTATCGTATTTCCACGAGGGTCGATGGAAACTCGGGAAAACCTGGCCGAAACGAATAGCTATATCTTTCCTTTGTTTCACTTGACTGTCATCTTCAGAAGTGAACAAAAACTGCCTTACGCTCAAAGATCAATGCGTGAGCCTGACTAAACGGTCACCCATCCAACTACTGGTTCGAATCACATCTAAAAACGTAGGAATTTTGATGCCAAGCATCAAAAAGAGAACTTGAGAGTCTGATGTCAAGATCCACCACGTATCTGTGCTTAAGAATTATCTTTTTTTCTGTTACTAACAACATTACAATGGAAACTTAATGTGATTCGATATACGTGATATTTACGTCATAAAAAAAGGTTTATTTTGTTCGACTGTTTATGGTATTGAAGTTTGCATCGTTGGGAGCCAACGAAAAGTATTTTTTTCATTAACTATATTATTATTTTCTGATATTGTCGTAATTTTTCTTGCATAATTATATTTTAATTACCAGAACAAAATTGTTCAATTACCGTAGCCAAACAATACATAGAAATTTTGGTTTCTGTTAAAGGACGTAATGAATTTCGTTGCATTCAAACAATGCCAACTTCAACATAATTACCTTTCCCAAACGACAAGGCCCTTTAGATTCAGAGATCGTTGAAACCCACACCATGTCTGCTCATCTTCCGTAGTGGGTTAACGGAACTTAATAATAAATGAATAATAAAGAGTCTCTGAAGAATAAATGAAGTGTCTAAATTGATAGAAATATCTCAACCGAACTTTTATATTCGCAGGCGGAGATGACCGACGAGTCTTGCTATGGAAGGTCGAAAAAGCGATCCAGGGTGTTGGAAAACCCCTGGCCATGAGAGCTCAGCATGGCAGTAATATTTTTTGTTTAGGTTACGACAGCAGTAAAGCTAAAATATTTTCAGCGGGTAACGACGACCAAGTGATCGTTCACAATATCGAAAAGTAAGAATAGTCAAATAAAATCATCTGAAATTATACAATATTTCATTTTTTTTTAAAGATTTAGATTAAAAGATTTTTGAAATTTGAAACAATTAACAAATTTCTTGTTTATTTTTCTTTTCAAAGTGGTGTTCCTGTCAATTTCTTTTTACACGAGAAACCAGTCTACGGTATATCAACACATCCACACAACGACAATGTGTTTTCGAGCGCCTGCGATGATGGCAGAGTACTCATTTTTGACATCAGAGATTCCAGTACCACAGAAACGTTGGTTTTGGCGCAATATAAAACCGCT
This sequence comes from Campoletis raptor, assembly GCA_948107755.1. NCBI lineage: Eukaryota > Metazoa > Arthropoda > Insecta > Hymenoptera > Ichneumonidae > Campoletis > Campoletis raptor. The sequence continues at coordinate 5,564,161 of OX403624.1, forward strand.
TTTCACTCCGTTGTGTTTAATCCTACGGTGCCCAGAAATCTAGCCACAGCCAATGCCCAAGAGGGTATAAGTCTGTGGGATGTCAGAAAACCTATAACGTACGTATTATTAAAAACAAGAAAAACAAAGCATTCAAAAAATCTTTTCGTTTGTCACAATATTTTTATGTGGAAATTGAAACTCATTGAAACCTATTTTGGGTCTGATATGACAGTAAAAAAAAAAAAATTGACAGTTGAAAGAATGAGAAAGTTGGAAAAGAAAAAATGGATTTCCAGTCATTGGATTGTTTGCATTCCAACGTGGAAATTTCAATATCATTGATTCTAATTATTTTTTTTTTTCATTTCACAGTCCTGTTTTACGTTATGGGGGTGAAGGCCCTTCTCAGGGTTGCATGAACGTACGTTTCAATTCTGCCGGAACAAGACTTCTTGCTCTCAGAAGACGATTGCCGCCAGTTCTCTATGCTGTCGATTCTCCAACGCATCTTTGTCACTTTGATCAACCCGGTTATTACAACAGTTGTACAATGAAGTCCTGTTGTTTCGCTGGTGATAATGACGAATACGTTTTATCAGGTACGGTTTTCAATGCTAGTTTTATATTTTACTAGCTATACCCACGAGGTTGCTCATTGCTAGAAATATCTCTGTTAATGTAACTGTGAAATTACCAATGATTACGAACTTACCAAAATTCAGTAATTACAAATAAGGAAAGTTTGAAACTTGACCAATTTCACGAAAATCGCTATAACTTTTTTCTATTGGAAACTGCAACCTCAGCCAACACTTAATCTCTTTGTTTTTGAAATATATTTAAATTCGTAATCAGTGTTTTTATTTATCGATATTTTTGAATTATTTGTCAACTTTTAAAGTCGAACGTGGGATGAAAAATTCGATTTTTTGGCTAGCATTCCCGTAATGAATAATTTGTCGGAATGCAAGATAGAATGCATCTCTTTTTGATCCATGAGCTCCATTCCTGTAAAAGATTCTTTGAAATTGGTACCGTGGTTCTCCGTGAAAAGCGGCCAAACACATTTTTCTGTAGAGATTTCATAAACTAGAGAAGAGAAAAATAAATGAGATAGAGATTGGAAAATTGCAATTTTGAAGACTGTGCGTTACGTTAAAATAAATGTTTTTTTTTATCGATACAGGATCAGATGACTTTAACCTGTATATGTGGAAGATTCCAAGTGAAGAAACCAAATGGGTTGACTCCGCTCACATGATTCTACGTGGTCATCGTTCAATCGTCAACCAAGTGCGTTACAACAAAACAAGTTGTATTTTTGCATCTTCGGGTGTAGAAAAGATTATCAAGATATGGAGTCCCTTTCCATTATGTAATTCTTACCTCGGCGGATTAGAGGTAAATAACGAATATTTATTTTCAAAATGACTTGAAGCAAAATGTTTATCCGGTCAAAACGACAAATTTTCAGCCCAGTTTTGCCATTTTTCTGTGTGGGCTGAATCTCTTTAATTCCGATCGGACAAACTGTAAACGTACTCTCAAAATATTTTGAATAAAATCATTTTTTTGAATTACTCATATTTAATTACGAATGGAAAAAAATTTATTAGCATTCTACTAATATCCAGAGTAATAGATGAATAACTTGTTATTTTTTTTTTTCTTTTTCATCTCTCTCGTAATAATAACAAATATACTTTTTCTTCGATTTTCCTCATGCAGCTAATTATCAGTTTTTCATGTTTACATTTTCTTACCTTCGATTGAAATTAAATTTGCAGAGAGACTGCGGCAAGCAGGAACGGCAGCGTCGAGTATTTACTCACGACGAATACATACAATTGGTGTTGAGCAGCGGAGAGTTCATGACCCACGATTACAGTCATCAATCGACCCTTGAAGATCCGAGGATGATGGCATTTTTTGATTCTCTTGTTCAACGTGAGATCGAAGGATGGGGTTCTGATAACGCACCGAGTAGTCCACGAAGTATAAGCGAGACAAAAAATACATTAAATCCGGGAGAAACACAAAGCTTTGCTACAGATTCCGATGGTTAGTAGAGTTGTATTCAAACAAATAACAAATTGACAGAAAAATATAAATGATAAACGAGACGATTTGTAATAATTGGTTGGACATGATTATTTGAACTTTGCTCACCGAGAGCTCGGGAAAAAACTGAGATTTTTGGATAGACCGTGTAGTTTGAGAAAACAAGGAAAAGGGGAAAAAAATAAAGGCTTACTCGAGTGTCTTTGCGCTCTGAATATTAAAACTCACAACAAACTCTTGTTAGCGTACGTTTTTCCTTGATCTACAAATAATTTATTAATTCGCAGATTCGGCTCATCAACTGATGCGTTCTGTACTAGGAGCAACAACACGAAATAGCACACGGACTGGATCTGGTGGCGGTGTAGCGCCAGAGAGATCGGTAGATTCTCCGAATCGAATAACGAGACTAATAGGAAATCGGCGTGAGAAATTAATGAGGCTAGCGGCTATCGAAGCCGGTGCTCAAGTGGTTAATCTCTCGAGTAACAGTGCAAACAACGATGAAGATTCAGAGCCGCAAGAGCGTGAGATAGGATCGGAAGACAATGAGGAGGATGAGGATAGAGTCTTGCCAGTAAAATTCAAATCAAAGTCAAAGTCTCATACCAAAGGTTTGAAACGTAAACAAGGAGCAGTTTCGGGCAGACGTAGTAGAGCGCGCAGGAAATGTGTAGTTTTAAATCTTAAAATACCGAGTGATTCGGACAGTGAGACTGAGCAAAGAAATATAATGAACAAGATATCTAGCGATTCGGAAAGCGATTTGTTTTTCGCTGACGCGACACAGCCAAGTACGAGTACTGGACTAATAAGCTCAAGAAGATCGCGTTACGCTGCAACGCCATTAACGGTTGTCAGCGATCACGGTGAATCGAGTAAGAGCAGCGAGAACGAGGAAGGAGTTTCAATGAAACGTAAAAAAATTCGCAATGACAGAGAGACCTCGTCCTTGAGAATTTGTCGTCGTCAACAATGTAAATCGAGGTGTCGTAGATCGGCTATTAACTCAGAAGAGCAACGTACTAACAGAGATTCCCCGAATAATCACATTGAACAGATCGTCAATGGTTTTACGGAGGAAAGAAAAACGTGCTCGTCAACACCGTCGAAAAGATTGTTAAGCAATAAAATACCGCCACCGACACCTGACAGTGGTATCACGTCTGGTTTATCGACACTCGAAAAAAGTGGAAGCAACGGCACAGGCTCTCGGAATCCTGCCGAGAATTCCGATCACGAGACAAGAGTAAAAAATCTTGAGTGTTTCAAGAAAAAAATTGATGTTGCGCGTCGTGGATATCGAAAACGATTAACGCCCCAATCAAAAATCGTTGTGTCGACGGCATCGGATTCTTCCGATTAGTCCAATCATTTCCACAATCAATCGGAACGAATGATTAAGAGAAAAGCGTGAAATCATCACAAATCTATTATAGACATTGTCGTAGCACTTACATTGCTTACAAAATCGCTCTCGTTTTTTGTTTTGTTTTGATTTATTCAAAGAATACAAAAATTCATTGAATTTTTTCACATTCACGAAACAACAACAACAAAATGTGTCAAAATTTCCAGCATCCATTTTATTATTTCTTTATTCACATTGAAACTATACTTTTATCGTCGTGAAAAGTGATTGCCAGATATATCGAAACTTTTGAAAACTTTGTATGATCTTTTAAAAAAAAAAAAAAGACAGATGGATCTTCTGCATCGTTTTTAAGTTTGGATCGTGGCATACGTCATCTCGTGATCGTTGAAGCATATCCGACAATCACTCGTTTAAAATTTTTCAAAACATCATTATTTTGGCGACAAGTTTAAGGAGAGCACGCGGCTGCCCTCTCCCCTTAACTTTTTTTAATACCCTACTTTAATCTAAGCAAAATGTCTAAACTTTTTACTGGAAATAAAAAAAAAAAAAAAAACAAAAAAAAAACTTTCTCTCTTGACTCGATTTTTTTTGTTCTATTTTAATTTTTATAATCCTGACGAAAATTCTCCGATGAAATGTGCAAAATCTCAAAAACACGATGAACTCATCGAATCGAACGAGAAAAAAGATTTCTCGTCAGCTGTTGGTATCTAGAGAAAAACCTACGTGTGAATCTTCCATCGAGACTTTTTCGTGCTGAGACAAAACGGTTTAAGATTCTCTTCTAACGTTTATGAATCATCTATTTTATTCATGATGCGAGATTTCTATGCTTTAGAAACGTTCATTACTATTCGAGATGCAGGACTAATTAAAATAATTCTAACGTATTCTCAATATCGATCATCATTATTATTTTTATTACTAAGTACAATTACTCTGATCACGATTCATACCTCTTAGTATTTCTGTTATCGTTGCCCCAACTGTTCGTTATTGAAGAACAAGAAATCATACAAAGAATACTCCTGGTTTTTTTTTTTACTTATGTGTTAGTGTAAATTTCGTATTTGCATCTAAAGAGTTCTTTCTCTTGTCAAACTTTTACTCTGAGAACGATCTCGGTTAACATTTCGTAAACTCTGTTGATTCTTTTTTGAAAAAACAGCAAGAAGCTTCCTTGAATTATCGTAAAAAAAAAAAAATATTAATTCTTCGTCGTGTAAATTGTTTTTTTTTTTTTTTTTTTAATTAACATCCGAAATTGTTTAATTCGTTGTCGAAGTTTTTTCACTTTAAGGTAAACTCGTTCTTCGTAAAATCAGACTTTGACAGTAAAGCAGCAATAAAGATAAATTACTACGTGCGTATTCGATCTCTAATAAGTTAAGTACAATTACTCATGCAGATGACGTGTCATATTGAAATGAAAACTTGACAGACATATATATATTCATGAATGACAGAAAAAAACGTGTTACATCTATTTTTCGTTCCATGACGTTTCATATATCCGCAAAGTTTCTTTGAAGAGCAAACATAATGCATGGAGTAAAGAACGATGTATATAGGCGCGGTTTCTGTAAACCACATCCTTCCTAAGACTTTAATGTGAGAACGACTCATTGCCCACTGAGCAGTGTTGGCGCGATTGTTATTCGTAAAGAGTTAGACTACCTTTCACGAGTCGTTTTTATACAAATTCCATTATAAATCGAGACGAAAATGTTCGTTTCGAAAATGAATAATCGACGGGACAAGAACCACTTTAAAAAATTGATATTTTGTGTTTTTTTAACGCAATTCTTCATTTTTACAACGGGATACAATTTCGATATAAAAAACGTTAAAGTGTTCGAAGATCCAATGAGTTATAGAAGTTTTCGGAAAAGTTATTTCGGTTTTTCAACGGCACTCTACACCGAGTTTACTAATGATTTCACCGGAGCCTCTATTCTCGTTGGAGCACCTAGAGCCAACGTTAGTTATATTTCATCTGTACTGGAACCAGGTACTGTGTACAAGTGTCAAATAAATGGAAGCTGTGTCGAGTGGAATCTCGATCCCACTGCGAATGGTCATGTTAATAGAAATCCAAACATCAATCAGATAAAAGACAATGCTTGGATTGGAGCCACGATTGGTGTGGAGAATAAAGACAAACCAAAAATTATGGTTCGTATTATAATGTGAATAAATTATTCGATAAAGAGCCAATGAAAAATAAAAGTCATTGAAGATCAATAGACCTTGATAATTGCGAAAGTACGTTTCAACTCTTAATAGTTCAATTCTATAATATTTAGTTTGGACTAAATCGATTCGAGAAAACATTCATAAGGAAGTGTGTGATTAAGGGGTCATGTCTGATTGGAAACGAAAAAAAACCGTATTTTCGATGTATTGTCATGAAAACGATGGTTTTTAAAGAGAAGCTATATTTTAAAGAGAATTCCTCCATTTTTTGGTAACCAAAATCATAGGAATTTTGTTGAGGCTTGAAAAAAAAATGCTTTTGTTATGATCACGATTTCACAGATTTGGAAATAAACAAAATATCGTTCAGTTATCATCAACGCAACAAAATCGTAGGAAAAAAATTATAGTTCAGTGACCGCCTCTACCGAAATAATATCTGAATACTTGTGATTTTTTTTTACTTTAGATAAGCGAAGCCGAAATATCACGGTAACCGCAAGAGCATTTTTTTGCCAAATTCCTACTAAAGTAATTGTAACTCGAGGTTTCAACTCATTTTGTTTCAAAAAAAATTGTCGAATACTTGTCAAAGTATACTTTTTGTAATCCGCAATCATTTGATAAATATGAAACCATCATTTTCATGAATATATTTTTTTCAACACCTCTTTTCGATTTTAATTAAACACGAGCCCTTAAAAAAACTCTACGCTCTACAACAAGATCGAAAATGATGTTAATCTTTTCTGTGGCATTAAATGTTCTTCGTATGCGATAATAAACTTTCATTGAATACCATTCTTTCCGATTTTTCATGCCAAGTTGAATGGTGTATGATAAATCGCATTTGGTGAACATTTAATGATGAAAACTCTATGGAAAAACGGAGATCGTTTTTAATTCCGTTTTGTAACGGTCCAGGGCGAAAAGAAATAGAAATGTCTATTGATTGTGAATTATTTTTTTCGTGACTGCTTTAAGCGACAACTTTTTTTTTTATTACGTTATCGTATAAAATCGTGAATAACGTTTTACGAAAAAACAGAATCTAAATATACGAACGACTGCTTATTTGTTGGGTCCCAAGGAACGATACATTAACTGTGTAGAATGTTTGTTATTTTTTCTTCGTTTCAGGTTTGTGCACCGCGCTGGAAAAATAATATTATCAATAGTAACATGCCCCATTGGTTCATGAATGGAATTTGTTATTGGAGTAGCACGCGTAATGCTAATACTTTTGAGAGACCGGCTGACAACCGCTTGATTCCATTGTTGGGAATCCCATTACAAATTTCATCGGGTAGTCTGAGATTTTACAACTATGGTATGGGGCAGACCGGGTTTTCAATGAACGCACCGTTCAATTCTAATGCGTCTGATTTTATATTGGGAAATCCTGGTGTGTATAATTGGAAAGGAGTACCATCGTTGTTTAGTTTTTTTGGTGACAGCAAACCTCATCAAACAATACCTGAGATTGGACGAGAGTCTTTAATACACAGCGGTGATTATTTTGGTGAGATATGAAAATGATTAATCATATATGTAAAGGATTTCGCAGAATTGGAATTTAAATCGCCGTAATGACGCTCCGAATGACAAATTTAAAAACGTTGACAGTGCAGTTGGTTATAACTCGGGACTCACTTTAATCGCGCTTTATACTCGAAAAGACGTTGTTTCAAAAAAAATGGAAAATGAAAGAAATTCCAAAAAATTACCAAAACATATTTTGTTTTTTCATGATCCGCATGTTGCTTTGACGTGGAGATTTTTTACTGTTTTCCATTTTACGCCATTTTCATGCGAATCTTGATGATGCAGCAATTAATCAATAATAATTGAAAAAATTATTTTTTTCAAATTATTATTGAGTAATTAGAAAAAATGGTAAAGAAAAAGTTGATAAAAAACAACGAATTATAGGGTATTCGGTCTCATCGGGGGACTATTACGCGAAAGACGAAATCTGGTACGCTTCCGGTGCACCTCGTGGTGCAAATATGCGTGGAAGAGTATTAATTTTTCGATTCACTGCATACGCGGACAGGAGACTTGTGGTCAGTAAAGTTTTGGACGGTGAACAACACGGTGAATATTTTGGGGCCAGTTTAACATCTTGTGACATAAATAACGATGGAAAATCTGAAATTATCGTTGGAGCGCCTCAATGGTCGGAAGAAATGGAAGAAGGACGAGTTTATGTTTATATCATCAAAAGCAACGTGAGTTGTATTATCAAAAACGCAAATTCATGTGGTAATCTCTTTGTTATAAAAAAATAAAAAAATATAACGAACCAGAAGATATTTGAGGTCGTAATCTGGCCATAGGGTTTTTCTTTGCATTTCTTTTCAGTTTTGAGGACATGGGAAGAAAAATACGTGACCATAAGTAACAAAAGTGATTAATTATTGAAAAATGATATTTTTAGGGCGATTTTGAACCGCAATATCTTGAAGGTAAAGTAATCGGGGCACGTTTTGGATCGATGGTAACTTGCTTGGGTGATCTCGATCATGATGGCTATGGCGATATAGCGATCGGTGCACCTTATGAAAATGATCACGGAGCAATTTACATATACAATGGAAATTCAAACGGGGTATCGATGTCCTATAGTCAACGCATCGGAGGTGAATCTATATCGAATAGTATTCGTGGTTTTGGTTCATCGATCTCGCCACCACGAGATATCGATGGCAATGCTTACGCTGACATAGCAGTCGGTGCTTATCAATCCGGTCATGTTGTTCTATTGCGTTCGCAGCCAGTCGTCGTCATGTCTGTGAGCATAAACTACGAAAATTTCAAAGAACTGCAAAGTAATTCGACGTTTTTCATTGCAAAAGTTTGCTCCTTTTATGACGGTTTTCACGCGCCTGAGAAGCTAAGTAAGTACTTTTAAATAAACTTTTTTTTTTCTTGGCCATATAAATTATTAAAAAGTAACAAATTGATTAGAAATCATAAAAAATGAAGTAACGGTTCATGATTTTATAGTAAGAAAAAAATTGATGAATCATTTTGTTTAGGTGTCATCAGAATTCTCAATATTGACCCTCTCCATGGTAGAGCTTTTTTCGGCAATCAAAGAAACGTCAACGGCACCTACAGCCTTCCAGATACTTTGCAACGGAGAAAGCGTGCCTGCGATCAATTACGAATTAACCTTATGGTAAATTGTTCCAAGTTGTGAATTTAAATTAAAATTTATCCAAAAAATCGTCTAGTCAATAAAATGAATGTTCATCGATAAAAATCGTCCCGTTAAAGTACTTGCTAACTTTTCAATTTCTAAAAGTCCATGGAACTCTGAGCACTATTTGAATTTACTGTTGCGAATTTTAAAGTAGAATAAAATTTCATTTGTAGACGATGCAAAATGATAAAAAAATAATAATTGATCATAAATGATGAATTTCAGAATGGCATTCAAAACGTTATCGATCCCATAGAAATGAGCGTCTCATTAGAACTGGTGAATCCGTCGGAAGCCAGTAGTGCGACGACCGGATATCCGTCTGATAATTTAATGGGAAATAATTATTGTGCCGATTGTCCAGTGATCAACAAATTTTTATCCAAAGTCGAAGATTCGTTAAGCTTGCCATTTGCTGTTGATTGTGGACCAGACAACATTTGCTCATCCATATTGGATTTATCGATGACCAATGATCTCGAAGCTGGTGATCGTTACACTCTTGGTTCGAAACCAACGATGAAATTGATCGTTGGAGTTGCCAATCGTGGAGAACCTGCATACAAAGCACAAACTCATATTTATGTTCCATCCCCAATTTCACTGGGTAGTTTGCCACGTGAATGTATGGAAAATTCACGACTTGATGGAATCCTTGAAATCACCTGTGAACTTGGAAACCCTCTGAGAGATCGAATCACTTCGGTTCTCGAATTAGATATGAGCAACATTCCTAGTAACTCGAGAGAGGTACAAATCTTGACGAACTTAACAACGCACAGTGTTAACTTAAACTCTCAACAAAATTTTCGTAATTTCACCATATACTTCGATGTTGATGCTGATATAGCGATTGCTGGGTAAGTTTTATGCAGAAAATACAATTTCGTTGACATTTTGTGTCAAGATCAGTAAAATATTGTTTGTCGTTAAGACTAAGTACATTTTCAATGAATTTCCATCAAGTACTTCTTTATTGTTCGTTCGATTTCACCAGGAAACAAAATTCGTGGATCTATTGGATGCATTATTCTTTTTAATGAAATTTTCGATTTTCATTGACAACAATGTGTCATTTCAAATAAACAAGAAGTTGTTTTAATGGATATATTTTTTCAGTATGAAAAAATAATTAAAATCGACCCGAATTGATGTTTCTAAAATAATTGATTTTTCAGAAAATCTCAAGATGTTATACACTCGTATTCCAACAAAGAGGGTGATGAAAAATTGGATGTAATAAGATTTCAGCACATATACGAAGTGCAAAAATTTGGCCAGAGTCCAATCGACGAATCCAGTCTTACGGTACTTTTGCCAACGTACTGGGACGACGAGGGTCATGGCACAGAAATCATTCAAATCAGTCAGGTATTTGGACTGATGGAGGGAAGACAATTCTTCTGTACAGATTCTACCAACAGAACTAACGATGAAAACAGTTTTGCTGCTGCCTCACTCGTAGAGCAAAATGTCACAATGGTCGAAAGAATAAATAACTCGAGTAATAAAGATCGTAAAATGGAGAAATTCAGCATTGAGGAAACTACGAGTTCCAATCTACCACCAGACAGCAGAACGATTTATCTTAATTGCACAAATTCAGCAGTAACTTGTACTCAAATAAACTGTAAGCTTGGAACTTTTGCAAGTTCTCTAACGGTTGCAAAACTTGTCATCACTCTTGATCTTCAATTGAAAAATTTTCGACGTAAGTTTTATTTTGCAAAACTGCAATCATTCTGTTTAAAATCATGGTCCAAAGACAACATTTTTTTTTTTTGCAAAACTACTCCTTGGTAGTCAAAACTGCTGGATTATAAAACAAATAAATTTGCTATAGCAGGTGTTGTGATAAAAAGAAAGACATTCTCGAAGCAAAAAATCTTCTTTTTTTCGTCGAAGGTGATTTCTGCAATTGAGCAAAAGTGTTGATTTAAATGTCTGTTACTTTTTTTTTTTCAGGTGAAACAATGGCGATCAAAGATATTGTATATTTTGTGTCAAACGGTAGTGTCAGTATAAAACAACCAGAAGGAATTATTCAGACGTTGGATAATAAGCCAGACAGTGTTCTCGTAAGTACAACGTTCGTGGGGTCACCGATCGTCAGTGGAATTGCAATTTGGATCGTCGTGCTGTCTGTGCTACTTGGTATATTGTTGTTGATTTTATTGACTCTTGGTCTCGTAAGACTTGGTTTCTTCCATCGTAAGAAACAAGAAGATCTCAAAGCACTCAAAGCGGAAAGTGATGTGAGTATTATCGATATTCAAGATTATTTTAGTTGTTCGGATGAGTCAATAAATGAGTTCTAAATTCTTACGAGAGATTTATGCGAAGATAAATTTTTCAGCGTTCATTATTTCTGGCCAGAAATATTTCCAAAGATAGCCAGCCCTATTCAAGTAGACTTGACGATTTTTTAATTGCGAAAAAACCAAGTTCACTTATTCAAATAAAAACCTTGATATGATAAAATGATATGAAGAAATAATAAAATTATGACTCATTGGAAAAAATTACTCACTTCTGCAAAAATCAAACTTCAACACAATTACTCAAACAACTAAATTCAGAACACATAGATTAACAAGACATGTTCAAATACGAATCAATCTCCAATTCGATTCATTATAATTGTATTAAATTTTGTACGAAATTATTAAATTTTGTACAAAGTATAAAATTTTGTGAAAATTTAAAACCCTCATTTGAATAGTGCGATGCAATTATTTAACTCCAACTCCAGCTTGAATAGAAAAAATGATTGTGATTACAAATTATTTTATAATGTCATAGAAAACTCATGGTTTCGTCCTGGAAACGACCTCATCAAGGGAAGGTTTGGATCAGGATTGATTCAACAAAATCTTCAACACTGCTACGTACTCATGTGTGCGACAGTAACACAGCGACATTTTTCAACGTATATATATTTCATTTTTCAGTGATTTTCATAGCTTATACTCTGTTTATTTATACATTTATAATATTTATTTTTAATAAACTATTGAACTCCAATGTGTTAACAATAGAGAGCTTTTGTATGCTTTAAAGGCCACGAAAAACGTTTATAAAAATATAATAAAATTCTTACAGGCTGTTACTAGAGACGACAACGTTGTGTCCTCGTTTTTTTATTTTTTTTATTGCTCTTTCTCAGCTCTTAATAAATCGTAATGGAAACTGCAGTGTCCAGCGGTACTTCTGCAGTACTTTTGAACTTTTGATTAAAGGCCTTGTGGAAGAAACTGTTGTGCAATTATAATTATGATCTAAATGAAATTTCTGATAACTGGCCATAGATATATTTGGTAATATTTTTCGTTGGAAATTGGAAATTTGATATTTTATAGAAGATTCTAAAAATAATTGAGTCATCCAAAGCAGAAGGACTTTTCGTTAAAAACATGTTTTAATTGATATCCTCAGGCAACCTAATAGCAAACGATACAAAAAAAATGAAACAAAAATAATAAAAGAATGTTAGATTCTTTGGACAATATTTGTAAAATTTTAATATAATCTTTCTTTTGCGTTCAAATCTGTCGACTTACCATGCCTTTCAAAGAAAAGACATTTTTCATCTTAAACTTTAATCAAGAGCTCGTAACTGAAGTTTTAGGGAGTTTGAAAACTTGTTGAGAGAATCAGGATAAAATATATTCCACATGTTCATGAAATAATCGAAAAAATATATTTTTTTGTTCGATCGATAATGAAAAACAATAACATTCTATTTTACTTCATTATCGATTTCGCTGTTTTGTTATTCATTTCTTATGAAAATAAAATTAAATAATATGTTTCAGAATTGCCATTTAAATTCATTGACTCCAAAAAGCATACGATCAGATTATTACAATCAAAAATTCATAATTCAATAGTGCAATGTTTACAGTAAACTATTATACAAAATGAAAACGCGATGTTTGCAAATATTAAGAACAAAGTTACTAATTCAGAGATTTACCAGTCACTGAATCCCATGAACATACTTCCTGGTGTCAAATTTTCGATTATTCTTAACAAAAAAAGTTGTTCAGTGTTTTTTACAAAAACAAGGAACAACTTGCTGATCGAATCTTACCAAAGTATCCAATTTTTTTAGACAAATTTTTTATGCACTAGATCAACAGTAACCGCTTATGAAATTAGTTAAAATTTTGAGATTCGTTTCTTGCGGCGATTTTGAAAAATCATTTATTACCTTAATGTGCGAATAGCATCGGCGATGATAAATTGTTGCAACAAAGATTCCTGATCGCTGTAAGGATTCAGGATAACTAATTCTCGTCGTCGTCGAGCCCTAGACCTTTGGATATATCAGCTGCAGAAAATTTTCCACCTCCAGATGGTGGAGGGTTAGACGGTTGTGGGGGTGGTTGATGAGATTGCGGCGGAGGATTGTTCCTATCTCCGTAATTTCCATAGCTCGGAGGCGGCCCCGAATTATGATGATCGTTATTACTGTCGGATTTCTGTTTCAAACGGAACGCACAAGATTTCAGAAAAATGCGATTTTTCTCCGATTTCTTTTCTATCATTTTAAAAATTATTAACAAAAACAAATGAAAAAATGAAGAAAAATTCATTCCATTTTAATGTTTTTCTTGAAAACCAGTTTTTGGATACTGTCAGCACGATTATTCAGTCAATTTTTTATCAATATTAAAAATTTAATCTTGTTTTTTCATTCGCGATATTGTCTTCTATACAGTTTGACGATTGATTATTTTTATTTTTTTCGGTTTGGTTTTTTATAAATAATTGAAATAGCAATCGTGCATCTTTAATGAATTAATTTAAGTTATCATGCCGATAAAGACATGCCATGGTCTTCTTCAGTAGTTTATTTGACGCCATGAAAATTGATGTTAATACAAAAAAATTATTATATCTTTCAGTTTTAATTGAAAGTTGAATAAAAATATAGCAACAATGTTAAAGAAAAATGTCACTTAATAATTTTTAAATTATACTTGTACTTACGTGCTTCGTTAATCCATCAAGAGCTGAGCTGAGAAGAGACGAACCCAGAGCCGATCCAAGACCACTCAAGAGATCGCCCCCACCACCCGATCCTTGTTGTTGGGAACCATAACCACCCGAAGGCTGATAACCACCATAGCCACCAGGTTGCTGATGTCCACCACCACCTCCACCGCCAAGAACACCACCAAGAATCGATCCCAGGGCTCCACCCAATGGATCGGATGGTTGTTGGGGGCCTTGAGGGGGATAATAACCCTGAGGTTGTTGCGATCCACCCCCACCTGGAGAAAGAAAGTTTCCCGGAATTCGTACAAATTATAAAAAATTGATTTTATTAAAAAATCAATAATTTACATGGAATTTAAATAAATTTAACGTTGTAAATTCAAAGTGTTGCTAATGAGTGGTGTCAATGAAAAAACACATCGAGTTACAAACGACATCGATAACCGATTAACGATTCGGTAAAAGAGAGCAAATTTGAATAATCATTAAATTTTTTTGTCAATTATACAAATTCCATTTAACTAGTAAACTCGCATGACCTTTCGTACTGTAGTTTTAAAAAACAAAAATAAATATATTGTGTCTTTGTAATGATCGATCTCGTATCGTGATGTCCTTGAAATAAATGCTCAGCGCATTGCTAAAGATGATGTCATTCATAAACGCTGCCTTTCGACACATCGCACAATTTCTTAATCCCAAGAAGTTTATACCTCGGTAGATTATGCGATATAAATGTGAAGATATTTAACCAAGATGACTTCGTTCATGAGACATAATGAAGAAAATCGGAAATTTTATGAGAGATACGTAATGGTTTTCAGCTTCAATGGACGAAAAGATTATTCTTTTCTTCAAACGTATTATTCTTAACAAGAATTTTATATTTTAAGATACTGTCAAACGTTTGAAAATTTGTAACATTAGTTTTTGGCATGTGTTCGAACCCACGTGGTTTCAGAAAATTTGGAAAATATCTGATGACTGTAATTTTATGATGCTTTGCCTTCACTCTTGTTTCAGCATCCGACTATACGCTCAATTGGGACTAATTTCATGTAAATTTAGATTTTCTAATGACACTAATCGTTAATTAATGTCCGGTATTATATTGAGACGTTATGTCGTTAGTCTAAATTATAAATTCTAGAAAATGTGATTTTACCACGATAACATCGAATACGAAGTATTAGCTCAACGTGTTAAATAATTTCAAAAATGAAGAAATGTTCCTACTGATATTAATGTGGTTCAATGACGAGAAAATTGATCAAGACCCATTAAAATCACGGTTATTTATTCCGAATATGATTAATTGTAGAATTTAATCGAGACACGCGACTCCTACTTATAAATCAATAAAGCCATAATGCCAATGAATTCAGTAAAAGTAACCAAAATATAACATTTTCTTACAAAAATAAAACGAAAGATAACTCTTTGCACCATACATTTTTCCTTAAATACAATCGCAACTTGAAATTTGGTACTCAAGAATTTTTGGATTCGCTGATTGCACTCTAAATTTTTCGATTCAAAATAAATATTTTCCTTATTTTTTCTTAACGAAAATCAGGGTACAAAAATTTTTGAAAAAATTCTGTTCAATTCTTTGGTGTATATTGAGTTTATAAAAAAAATGCTATTCCGATGTTTATGTAGTTTAGTAGAAAATGAAGTTTTTCATGAAAACGTAGGAAATTCAACTGTTTATTTGCATGTGGTATTTGTTCAATTAATAAATAATGACTGGTGCAAGTGCCACCATGGCTTAGAAGGTTCATTTATTACCTAGAGCACCAAAGATCGAGCCGAGAACACCTCCAGCGCCTGAATCATGTGGTGGATAACCACCAGTTTGTTGTCTTGAGTCTTGGAGAGCGCTGGATGCCAAACTACTTGCCAAAGCAGCTCCCAAAGCTCCGAGATTGAGTCCACCCTCACTTTCTGTTGTTGCTTTCGAATCAGTTTTTTCATGATCTGCGATCTCATGCTCTTTTTTATTTTTCTATAAAAATTGAATCAACATTAAAACCTTTAATTATGCGAAAAGGAAAAAAAATCTTAAACTACGATGTTTGATAGAGATTAAAAAAAAAAAAAAAAAAATGATAAACACTAACGTTCATAGCATGCATAGCTGCTGCCACTCCTCCAGCTGCTATGAGACCACCAACTGCCAACCCCACTTTGTCTAGACAACCACCAAAAGCATCTTCTTCCTCAGCTTTTTGGTGACCAGGTTGATAACCATAGGCTCTGGGTGAGTTATAACCACCATCTGGAGCGCCATAAGCATCGGGTGGTGGGCCATAACCACCGCCCATACCTCCACCAACAGGGCCGAGTCCTTGGGGTCCTAATGTAGGATAAAGACCACCTGGAGCTGAAAGATCAATAATAATTAAGGGAAAGGAGTCCACGGAGAGTACGATGAGGGGAGTTTGTTAATCACGAAAATGTATTTTAGCCATTGTAACGAGGCGTTAATATATTGATTTAGAAATCAAGTAGAGCAAACGTGACAAAGCTTGTAAAAATCAACAAAAATCAACCATCTTTGTCACACTCATGAAGTGGATAACATTTTATTGATCAGAACATAATCTCATTTAATCTACGTAAATGTAAATATTCAAAAAGTTCGTAGCTTTTTTTTTCAATGTATTTTGCCTATTATAGTGTACCTAAAAACAATTTTCCCATTTGACTACGGTTATAAATTTGTTGAAAAATAGAATTAATAAAAGTCTTGAAAGCGCCTTAGAGTAATTTTTAGAAATTTTTTTTTCAGCCACGGCGTAAACGTACAAATAATTTGTGAAAATTTAATTAATTTAGTATTTCATTTGAAATGTATGTTCAGCAGAATGGATTCAATTCGATGAACTATTATTTCACTCGGTGTGATTAAGTTTCTTATTAAATTACCTGGTGGTCCATAATTTGCCATTGGCACATCAGGTGCACTAGCCAACCGTGGCGAATGCGGTGGTCCACTGTTGATGACTTCATAAAGGATTGATTTAATCTCGACGTCACCATCGATCACCAGATGCGTGACTCTCTGGTACGGTAGACGATGAGCAAATTCTGTGAAATGTTTTCCATTCACAGCGATTTTATATTGAAGAGCTTCGCACAAAACTATTATTTCGAAATCTTCCCCTGGCTGTATCCACATTGGTCCTCCATTCTCTTCAGGACCCCAATTCATAGATTCTATGTGATTCCTCGTTATAATGCCCTCAGGAAAACGAGGCGATATGTGAATCGCGATATCGTCTCGTGGATTAAGGTTCGGTCCCAGCTGATAATTTATTGCAAAACGAATTGCGCTCGGTGGAGTCTTGCCGTGAATCTTCAACATTTTACCTGGCATCAAGCCACCATCGACTGCTCCTACATACGGAATATCCTGTATAGGGAATATAAAAAATTTGTTGTCTTCATTTGTCGCTGTAAAAAGCGCGCATACGAGCAAACTGTTTTTCCTTTTTACAAAATGTTGATTGTAAAACTACATTTAAATGTTGAAAAACTATTGTTTTTTCATCAAAGTTTCAATAATTATTCTGAAAAAAATAGAAAATCGAAATCGAAAATATCGATAATCGAATATTACGCACGAATTAATCAAAACGTTCGATCATATAAATTATTATTATTATTTAACGCATAAAATTTCACATAAACCATGTGTACGAATGAAAAATACATAAATCAAAAAAGTATAATGCAAAAAATGATATTTCAGGAAAAATCAGTGTATGCTGGCAAACGCGATCTCTAAAATCAAGTTGTATTCCAATAATAGACGAATAGCAGAGTTGATGATGGTATTTTTTGCAAGAATGTCATGATGACAAGTAAAAAAAAAAACAAAAGTTAAACATTTTCATGGACAAGGATGTACGTAATTTTTTAAAGACTTTGCGTAAATTTCAATCGTGGAATGTCAGTATACGACGCAGCTCAAATCGTATATTTGCTATTAATATAACGGACATTGTATAAAGCGAGGTATAAAGGTAAATATTACAATGCAGAGAATGTCTAGACGTCGGTCATAGTCACGAAATGATTTAAATCCTATTTTTATTCATAATAAGAAACACAACTTTATTTTTTATCAATAGATTACGATTTATAATAATTGAACATGAAATTAATGATCTAAGAGGAAAGAATTCAATGGTCGTTCGTCTTAACGGCATTGCGGATATGTTACGTGAGGTATTTGCTGGATCATGTGTAGAGGGGATTTTTGCGATATATATAGGTCACGTTTAAACGAAAAAAATTCCAATTTGCGACTTACCGGATTAAGAACCGGTGACGAAGCCATTTTCGTCTTCGTGTGACACTGCACAAAAGATTAACTTGCACTAGAGGTTCGATGAAAAATCCGTGTCAAGTTCCAGCTCCAAAACTGAGAACGTAAGATTCCTGCGTACACCGAAATGCTACGTGCGTCTTCGACGAACGGCACAGATGATCTATCCACTTCTATTTACAGTGGTGACGTTTCAGCTCGCGAGTCCATGTGGTTAGTGCATATACACAACACTCTGACAGACTTTCGCTTCGACGAAAACTATTTTATCAACAGAAAGTAAGAAGAGCCACAAATACACAAATGACGACGATGAGAGTACGAGCGGAGAAATACTTTTTTGCGGATTTCATCGAATAGACATTCGTGTATAATTTATACAATAAACTATTATTTTATTTACAGACATGGTACAATAATAAATTTAATTATTCTACTCAGAATTATGATTTCTATGTCACTCAATAAAAATTGCGAATTTTTCAATATTTAAAAGATCGATACAACTTCGTTAACACTTTTTGGAACGTTCCTCCATTCGCTCCATTTAAATATGCTCGAAAAGGTGAAAAAAAAAAATGTTTGATGTCGAACCAAAATAGAGTGTATGTTATTACCAACGCATGGCTGATGATGTTCACGTGGTAGTTTCAGCCTTTGACGTTAAGACGTATTTGAATTCCTCGAAGCGGATAGTTTTGAAAGCTCTCGATGTGAATCATCGTACGTCAATGTATCTCGACCGGGATGGCAGATCTATTCGACAAATAGTCAATGATAAACATTTAAACGGAGAGATCAAGAGTTTGATATTTAAAATTGCTTTGATATTTAAAATCGTGTGTTGGATTATTCAAAAGCGGAATCAAACTTTTTTGCAATTATTTTTATGTTCAGTGTTATTCGCTTATTGTGATCGCTATATTAGAACAAAAATGTGAAGTTTTCTGTTGATCCCCCTAAGAACGTATGTAAAACTGTAAAAAATTCGATTGTCGATATCTTGAATCGGTCGTTCTGGAAATTTGCACGTATTATAGTTTCATAATTTTCCCCCGTATGTGTCCTCCAAATAGAAAGAAAAAAAAATCTGTAGAAAAATCCGGTGGTGAGACGTGGACATGAACAAAACAAGAAACAAAAAAAAAACAATATGAAGGCAATATCAACAAGAATTAATCGATTTTATCAAATTAAAGTGATTCTCATGCAATAAAATACTTTTTTTTTGACGACAATCAAAAGACAATAACAATAACAAATTTCACAAACTTCTAAATATTAAATCATTATTATTAAATTGTAATTATATAAATTATATATTAAAATATTAACGACAAATATCTAAAACTTGAATCCTATTGAATAAGAAAAGTTGTAACGGTTCAGTCGAAAGCTGGTCGTGGCCTTGGCACCGAACTACGCAAGATGCAATAAGGCAAATGACAAAATCAATAAAATGTCTAAGTAAGAGAAAAGAAAACAAAGAAATAGATTTAGAAAAAAAAACAATAATATGGGTAAAACAATATTGAAAATAAACGTGCGTTGGAGCGAGTCAAAAGTTATCCGAACTTTACGTGATGCGTATAATAAACAATGCACCCTTTCGCCTCTTGGTTTATAAGCACGGGGCAAAAACGAAGTTTGTGACGGTTGCCGAAGAAATCCCCTACAAACGCTCTCGCATGGGAACAATGAAAATGATATAGAGCGTTACGAAAGCCGTGCCCAAGGCGCACCCAGGATCGATCAATGTCTCGATGAGATATAAACGTCAACGGAATTCAGTGTCAATATATTTTTTCCCGTTTCTCTCTTATTACAACTGCAGACAATAATTTATTTAAAAAATCATTTTAAAAAGTCTTTTCGCTGCATGAATTATTCTCAAGGGAAAATATATTTTCACCAGAAATTATCAACAAATATATTTGCTGAATACCGTATTACAATCATTTTTTTTTCTTCTTGGTAGTATGAGATTTTTAGAATGAATCGATCTACTGATTTCTAGTACAAACGACCAGGTGCTCTCCCCCAGAACCTTCCGTAACGATAACAGAAGGCGATAATACGGAGTTCAGTA
Organism: Campoletis raptor; assembly: GCA_948107755.1. Classification (NCBI taxonomy): domain Eukaryota; kingdom Metazoa; phylum Arthropoda; class Insecta; order Hymenoptera; family Ichneumonidae; genus Campoletis; species Campoletis raptor. The sequence goes on from OX403624.1 coordinate 5,584,415, forward strand.
TTACTCATAGCTTATAAATATTCTAATGAGGGCTGATATGCGGGTTTTTGTTTCCCCTGCAAAGCAAGACGATAACTGACTATTGTAGTAAATAAAATTCTCGGTTTACTTTCAAAATCCATATTTACAGGCTTACTGATACTTTGATGTATTTTTCGAGGCCGAGATAACATTAATAATAATTTGCACAAAAAAAACTGAATTATTTATAGACTAAAACTCGATAGTTTGTTAAATATTTTAAATTTCAAATTTCCCTTGCAAATAAAAATTCTTTATGACAGTCTGTCCGGTCTGTGTAGAGAGAATAAACAACACAAAAAAGTTTTATTCACAAATTTGAAATTGTAAATACGGTAGATCGACGGTTTATATACGAATATTGCGATCGGATATTTTTTGATGGGAAGAGATATTAACATTTCTGTGTGACGCAGAAAAGTTATCCCTACTGCGGAGTATTCGTGAAGCGTATGTAACAAAAGAAAGAAGGCTCTGTGGTATAAAACTCGAAGACCCTTGTCCCTGTAACAGGATCAATAGGCTACGTACCCAGGGACCCTCCTTATAGTAAGGATTTCGTAATGCTTTATCGTTGTCTCACTTTTTTATTCAGACTTCTCTGTTCCACACTCCGCTTTAACCGGTTCCACGATGTCGCATTGCCGACTATCCATTCACAGACCGATTAAAGTTTGATAAATTATTGTTCAATTGTTCATATTTTCATATCATTCGCCAATGTTCCAGATTAAAGGTTTGATCGCACTTTGACACGAAAAGCAGATTTTGTTGACAAAGGTCAATTATTTTGTTGAATACTATCAATAATATATTATTGAATAATAAAAAGGTTTTGACAATTTTAATATAATTTTTGAAATGTCATCAAAATGTAATGTTGAAATGGCCAAATTTTTTGTTATTGTCCAATAATTCACTTTTCGAGGTTTATTTAAACTCCTTTTTCTTGATTCCTTGAAAATCAAATGTGTTCGAAGGAAGTAGAAAAAACGATGCAGAGAAACCCAAGGGTCGTAGTTTGGAGTAGATGAAAAAGTTTCTGCCAGAGCACGACTTGACACTGTCACTTATTGTATAATTTTCCTCAAAAAAGTATGTGCAAATTGGTGCAGTTCATAAATATCAATATTTATGCTTTTCAAAAGCATGTTTTCTATATCAAGCAACATTTTTCCAGTACGAATTCATGTTATTAATTTCCTACTCTTCTTCCGAAAAACAAAAACAAAAACAAAAACATTTTACAAAGCAAATAGTCGATAACGAGAAATGAAAAACGAACTACGTTGAAAAGAGGGACAAAATTGAAAGACGAGCGCTTTTGAATGGAACGAAACCACTTTGGTGGTGTGGGTAGGAGCATGAAATCGAATAGAGATTGAAGCAAGGGCAAACCGTGAATGAACCATAGTGTGGAATGAGCCTTACACTAACACACATTTGAGACAGTTCACACATACAAGCGCTGATGGATCGATTAAATTTAAGCACATGAATGTTGTATAGAGCATCCAAATAATCTTCAATTCACGTATGAAATGATCAACTTACATGTCGTAAGTGCATGCACACTTCAAGGGAAATTATTGTGATAAACAGATAGAATTGTTTGCATTAGCGATATTTTGGACGGATTGGATGAACGTGGTTGGTCAAAGTTTTCTTACCACGTGTTGATTGGCAGCAATCGTAATGGTAAAATGTGCATTTTTAAATGAAACTTGAATGCAGTAAATTCTTGATGAGCTTCTGACCTGACGGTTTTCAGATAAAACAAAATTCGTAGGCAAAGAAATAACTGACAATTAATATCCTGGACGAAAGATTTTTTCACGATGTTCCTGTTCGAAAGTTCTCGTCCAGTTTGTTGAGGTTTTTTCTCTACTACGTTTTATCACTATTTTCAAACATACAGTACGGAGAACGATGCAGAACCACATGTACAATAATCGCATTGTAACGACTCGAAGGATATGTCATACACGATCATAATATATATTTATTGCGTGCCAATATTTGTTTTGTCTGTACAATAAGAATCATACGCAACAACCGATCTCGCTAATCCGTCAAAACTACCTCGCTGCTATAAGGTTTCGCATGTCTATTCGTTATAATTGAAAAATTGTTGATACAAAAAGTGGATTGGAAACGGGTGTTCAATGAACATCAAAATTAATTCATTACGTGAATTGGGGTAGTTTTCATCCGATTTTCAAATTTCTTCTCATGCTTTGCTATCAATTATATATTTGAGATTAAAAATTGGTGTGGAATAAGTCTCAGTAATTGATGTTTTTTCAAACTAATGAACAAACGTCAAAAAATGTGTGCTTCAAAGGGTTAACTGTCATATTTGTCCTCATGAAAGATTGTATACACAGACGAGGTTCAAATAAACTTCACTCTAGAAAAGTGGTAGTAGGATGAGTGAATTACTGAACAGGGTGGTGCATAATTTTATGCTCCATTCAAATATCCATAAGCGCGTGTCAACGGAAATAGACATGTGGTTCTGGAGAACACGAGATAAAAAGTGAGAAATCATCAACCGGGCGAACAAGAACCCAAAGAAATGACGAACCTAAACCCCTCTTCCGCGTTAGCTGATAGGAGTTCGTGGTTGTAAGGTCACATATATTATCTACGTATTTAGGTCAACTCAGAAGATTACTTTACAGTAAAGTAAAAAGAATATTGAACGAAATAGTTCTTCAAAAATTGGCATATATATTCTAAAATGTATTTCGTTCCTCCTTTCGTCGATGAGGCAATAAACAGAAACGAAAATTGAATTTTCCAAGCTTTTTGAAATACGTCGAATCTAATAATTCGTTCATTTGTTCATTTGCTCATGTCAATTGTTGTTTGTATAGTCATTTGTTCAGTGTAACAGTTGGTTTAGTTGTACGAATCGTTTTTTTTTATAGTGAAAACGAGTAATAAATTTTAATGAATGAAATAAATAATTGTTCTAACTGAATATTATATTCGAATTATTTTGCGAAGCTAATTTGGCTCAAAACTAAATTCTTTCCCCAGTTAAGTTAATTCCTTCAAGTATTTTTATCATTTTATGTGTCATGATTCCGAATTTTTTTTTTCGATATCAGCTGCGATGTGTGGTGTGCACGTAATTTATTGTTATTAAATTTTTTTAATGATATCGTTACAATAAAAAATATCGATCCAAGGACAAATTTCTTATCACAAGAAACGTAAACTCAATGTTGTTTCGTTTTTACTTCTGGTAAAAGATTTAGAAGTTTTTTCAATGCCACCCTGAGATCCCGATTACACAAATATTATGAATGAACACAAAAACGATATTCAAATGATTAGACGAGGGACATGCTCGTGTATTACGTCGTCAAAATTACCTGTGAAAACACGGTTCCTGCGCACGCACGTGCAGCCAAGTTTTTTTCTTTTGTAGTGTACGTGACGCGATCGAGATACTTAGTATGTAGTAGTGTAGCATTATGAAAGAAAGAAATATAAGTGTATGTGTGAGAGTCGCGAGACTCACACCGGGCTCGTCGCATAGAAACGACGCGCGGCACGGACTCTTTTCAGCCCCCTCGTTCAGCGCTTTCAGTTACACGCAGTCCGTACAACTCGCCGGTTGTTCATTCAATGCAATATCGTAACGGGTAAACGCGTATTACTATAAAATCGTGAAAAAAAAAAAAAAAATTAAAAACTTTTATACACTCTTAGAAATCAACAATCACTTTTTTCTTAATTGTGAATAAAAAAGTAACTACATGTCTTTGTTTTTCTTTTATCACTGTATTTTCGAATAATAAAACGTACGACGAGTGGACAGAAAACGGATAATAATGTTTCTACGAGCCAGAAATAATAGTAAAGTCATCGTAGAATTAACGTCTTAGCTGATCTAGGATTACTACATTCGCTTATGTATGTCACATGCTGTAGAGAATTGACTCCACCCCATTGTTTAGAAGCCTATAATTTGCAGCTCGTTTTGACAGCTTTCTCACCCTGAATAAATAAGTTTTGTTTCTATGCTTATTTTCGATATTAAAAACAACTTATTTTATTTAATACTTTCGCGATATTAGACCGTTTTAATCTTTTCGATTTAAACATGCATCATAAACACAAGACTTATTGATAACCTCATGAGCTCATGTGAGAAGACGAGAAGAAAGATAAATCTTAAAACTTACTGTATTCAAACTGCGGAAAGAGTTCAGAGGTCGTCAAATAGGAAAAATAGATAAGACCGTTAGAGTTACTCCATACGTGGCTGTGTGTAAATTTAGTTTTAGAACTTAACTCATTAGGAAAACACACAAATAGCACGATATATTTTTGGCGGTTTTTTTCGTTAATAATTAAACGTGGTAAGTGCAAGCAATTGCAATGAACACTGCAGTTTCGTTGTCGAGATAAATCAACCAACTTTCAACATGTTTACTTATCGAGCCGCGTGTATGTCCAAAACAATAAATCATCATTTTCTCACAATCTTATAACAATAAGTTTTTCTTGATTGTATTGTAATAACATTTACGATTACCATTGTCTGCACTTTTAGTTTTCAAACGAATAGTATAAACAATTAGCAGTAACGCAACTTATGTTTGATAAATCGTTTTATTTAATTTGTCACTTACTGTATATTGCAATAAAGTTCTTTTCACCTTCTAAGCTAATGAAATAAAAATGAAATAAACAAAATATTTTTTAGACTTTCATTGGAACAGTTATATGAACTAGGGATCGTTTTTTCTTCTTCTTTAGAACATAATAGTTTTTTATTTTTCGTCGCTCTCTGTATTTTCGAACGGTAACATATCGTCATTTGATTTGATTTTTGAGAATGCGGCAAACTTACGAAAATTTCCAATTTTCTTGTCAGCATTTTTGAATTGTTTTTTTTTCTCACGAGTTTGAGGAGAGTGTCTGTTAGAGGTGACAATTCTGTTGAAGATATATTGAAGTTTGTCGGTAAGGCCCTTAATTGAACTTAATTAACGATTGTCGAGGACTTTTGTGAGTCATCTACAAAACACACGCACACACGATCCGTACATAGCCACGTGCGCGTGCGCGTGCTAGGCGGTTGAATCTCACATGAATTCTACGATGCACTTTACCTATTTAAACTCTAGCCCTCGGACGTTCGAATGATTTGACAGCAACCAACAAATGGAATGGCCTTCCTAGTCTAGCTTAAGTTTCGAATTAGTTACAGGGATGATTATTGGCTAGGAATTGCGCAACTTTTGTATATATTGTTGTTACTTTGATTTTAATCATTATTGCACAGCAAATTAATTTTCTTACTCTAAAAATGACGTAAATAGGAATATCATGTGTGGTTCGGCACTCAATTCATTTTTGTAGCACAATCTCAGGTTATCCTTGGATGCAAAATATTTCTATGTGTATCGCATATGATTTTAATGGGAGGGACCCCATGGAATTTTCAAATTGTTGGGGTTTTCCAAAATGTGATAATTCTTTGCTTGAACATTCATTCTCATTGGAAATAGAGAAATAACTGGATAAACCACAGCGTTGAACTGGATGCCTAGTTAAAACCACGTAAATCCAAAAAATGATTAAACTGCCCAAATATTCGTCTTTACCAGTTGCTGATTTTTTCACACATTTCATTTAGCGTTGTTTACGAAAAAAAAAATTGGTATATTGACATCGAATAATTTTTTCGTGAATTTATTGATGTCTCTAGAGTTTTATATTTCTTGGAAAATTGTATTTTCGCTCAAAATGATTGAATGACAAAACAAATGGATATTATGATAAAATATGCTTCCAGAAATATGTGAAAAAATCTGTGACTGGCAACGACGAAAACTTGGGTCAATAATTTTTGGGTTTTCATGTTCTGCACCACGAACAGTTTGACGGTGTAGTTCCTGCAGTTAGTTCTCAACTTTTAAACAACAAAAATTTGGAGCTGGAGTTTTATCCCAGTTGCGAACAGCTCCAACATTTCGAAGTTTCATATTTTCTACTGAAAACTCACCGTAGAATGGATTGTACAAAATATTATGGAATATTCTCGTGGCTTCATTCTGTGGTATCCAATGTGATTAACAGCAGAGGATTACAAGTACTTATCCAATGCAAATTCTCAATATGCTAACTGAAGTGTTTTGCTTGTTCGAAAGATGTATTGACATCAATACTACTACATTGTAATATTATTTTAGGCTCGTGGCAACAAGAAATTAATCAATCGTTGATAATACTGAGAATGTGGCTTTTGTAAAAATACGACAGAAGTAGATTTCTATGATATTGGAGTCTAGTCTCTTCCATTTTTATAGATGATTTGAGAAAAAATTGAAAAACACTTAAAAGACAATCTAAAACTAAATTGCTACACATTTTTTGTTATCTTGTGAGCACACCTCGAAATTTAATCGTTTGAATTGATGTAGTCAACAGATTTAGTCATGCTGCAATTTATTTAGTGGTATTTTGCCAAAATTTATATTTATCTTTCATAATCACTCATGCAGCAATAATTTAACATAAACAGAAATGAAAAGAGGATTATGAAAAATGAAGCACGAGTTATAATTCGGATATTATTCTTTTTCATTTTCAAATTTGTTATTCTAAACACCCAAGTATTTTCTCAGCCACAAAAATATTTCATTCATGATCACAGTAGTGAAGTACGAAAATCGATTCGACAGTGCATCTCATTACTGCCAAAACCTTTCAAAATGTAGTTCGTGGTGAAGTGGAATAAGAATCATGTCTCCAAAGCTATAAAAAACTGAGACAAAGGGCTTGCTATAGAAAAACCATTTTTAGCAAAGACATTAAAAGTAATGAACTGACGATTTTTTCTTAAGCGATTCTGTCTTTGATCCACAAACTACATTCAAATTTCTTTGCGCCTATACTTTATTCGATGCAACCCTTTTTTTCTAACTCTTTGCCAGCTACAGGAGATTTGAAGGTACAGTCGAAACATTAGTTTCTAATACCGAGGCACATAGAAAAGATTAAAGCTCGTTCGTCTTCGTCTAAATAAAAATAATAAAAAAGTATGTCATTGCTGGCAAAGGGTTAATTATTGGCCACTATTGAATGTTCACTGAATCAAAAATAATGTAAACGTATCCATTCGTACACATTTTATATTAAATTTTATATTTAGTTTTCTTATCTGCACAGAAATTTAAGTACAAATTCTCGCAAGCACCGAATTGTGGATTGAATTGGCGACAACTTATCGCGAGGATGACGAGAAAGGAGCTGCGTCGTGGCTAGCATGATTGAACCAGGCTTTCGTAGGATTATGATATTATTTTTACTGTCGTTAATCAGTGATCTTGTTGCTGTTACGATAGTAGATCGTAATCCTGATGACGAGTATGTTCTCGAGCATCAAGTTACGCATGCGGATGCTCTCGCCCAGGCAAAGAGTCTCAAAATATATCCAGGTAATGTATTAAAGAGAAAAATCGAGAAACAAAATCTGTGTCACAAATATTCAGATTCTTTACTCGAATGGGTCATCAGTGAGAGTGATTTGAAAACGCTATGACGTCTTAAAATCTCTTGAGATTAAATGAAATTAAAACTTCGTAAATGATGCATCATAATCTCAACGACTTCGTAAATCTTGCCATTTCGCCAGATTCTTCTTTGTCTCTCTTTAAAAGCCTGTGATTTATACTGTAATGAGAACCTTCGCATGCTCGTAGCATATGTTTTCTTCTTGTAGAATTAATCATAGCATATAATTCGTAAACATTAATGATTTCCCTACATTTTTTGATGTCAAACATGCAGCTTCGAAATGTATATCCACTGTCAAATATTAATCTCATAATTAATGTAAACTATGACTCTCTCGTACGTTCCATCAGGATTGTTACGTTAGATGAAACAATGAAAAACGTGTAATATGAAAATTCAACAAAGAAAAAAAATGCCTGTAATGGATCCTGTACAATTAATCGAACAATTAAAGAGCATGTAAAAAAAAAAAACTTGTAAATCGACCGTGTAGACCATGAAGACACTGTAAGGCGGTATAAAGCGATGGACGCCATAATAAGAGAGTGGCCATTGCATAATTTTCTGAACATGGCAGTCTCGTTAATTAGGGGGGATGAAGTATGCACTTAGCCTGAATTCTTGTAATTTGATTGTGTATCAGCCATGGTTTATTTGTCGTCGTTCACAAAGCCACGATTTCTGGAGGTAGCGAACAATAAGTGGAAACTTTACCTGACGAATAAATGACACGTTCGCAAAGTACAATTAACGTCATACAAGTCCCATTAATGAACCTTAATTATTTCATGGATTTTAAGATAATTATCATTTTTTATTTATCGTTTGTACCTTTCTTTGAATTTTTAGGTCCAATACCAGGGTGCACAGAATGTACGAGTACTGAGATGACGTATTGCAGAGACGAAAGTGTCCTTGATGATCACTGTTGTTGTGATGGCAGTTATAATAGTACGTAATTCGTTTCTTTTATTGAAGAAAAATGAAAATGAAGACGTTCATGGTTTTTTAGATATTTAAAAAATGCAATAATATTTTGGAATGTCAAGAAAATTATAGACAAGTGTCAAGTAGTGAGGAAAATCGAAAATTACATTAAAGCATCCGAATATCAATAATTACTCAATCGATTAACATTGAGATCTGACTGAAGGTTCTTCACAAATCAATTCAAGAAGGAAGAAGTAACGATTTGGGCCAGAAAAAAAGCGTCTGAACTTCACGACAAAACGAATACTAAAATAAATGATTACGATGCCATTATCTAAGGTCTCTCAATTGCGCAATGAAAATAATTCGTGCGTGTTACTGACAACGTAGCTTAAAGAAAAAAAAGTCAATCGAGCAGCGGATACGCTTAGATGACAAGAGAAATCCGTGTACTAAGCTTTCTGTATTTACGAACATTGAGCGTAGTTGATCAAGGCCAGAAATATTTTAAAAAATCTGACGATTTCTCCATGAAACTGGGTTAATGGTTAATCGTACCACCATTCGTTTTTGTATTTTCTTACTCAATAGTTTTTGTCGGTATAAAAATTTTCTCAAAGACTCAAGTAGGAGAATTGAAAATCCTTCGTTTCATGAGGCCATTGTATAGAGGGGACGAAAAGCAATGGACCTTTATCCAGAAATATGACCCAGAGAACGTGTAATGTTGGTCTATACATTGAAGAAGGTTTCATACGTACCCTCAGATTATATTTCTATTCCATATTTCGGCTCAGGGATTTAACAAAAAAAAAAGTATGACGAAAGAATTTAGATGTTCGTGCAGGGCTGGATGAATCATTGGAGGAAGCAAAGAAATATATTCTCTGTCATGTTAACTGACGTTGGATGAAGTAACAAAAATTCTACCATGAATGGATTTTCGCGTGACTCTATATAGGCTTGTTAGAAACTTTTCTACTTTCGTTTTTCTTTTGTCACCTAAATTCCGCGGAAATAAAAACATAACAATAAAACGTTTGTTGGATTGAGAAAATAAGAATACCTAATCATTTTTAAATCACAGTTGACAAACAAACTTCATCGCTTTGTGTGTGAATTTGTACCGGTGAACGGGACTGCGTGAGTCTTTTCTTTTGCATGCGATGCAATTGTGTCATCCACCCGAGCATGTTTCTCGGTTCAAGAATGACTCAATTATCGTGCGCAAATTTGGCCATGAAGGTTGCAGTTCTTCGTAATCAGATTTGTGCTTTATTATAAAACGCACAGTTTTCAGTCTATAATGACATTTGAAACCGTACATTGTTACGTAAAATTGGGTTTTCGAAAATTTTGTACATACTTATTAATCCTTTAAGAACACATACACGCACACATTGTTTCGAGAAAAGGAAAAACAAAATCAAAGTTCTTTAGAAAGGTTTGCTGTAAATTTGGATTTTTAAATTCATGATTTTTGATGACATTTTCTTTTCTGATTCTGGTGTCGTTACTTATGAAGATTTTTCGTACGAGAAAGCGACGACCACGCCGAGTAGGGCTTGTAACAATTTTTTTCCTTATCGCTATAGCTATTTTGAGATCGTAAATCGCAGCTTTTAAAAGGCCGATGAAGGCCGGAAATTAATTACTGTAGAATGTCAACGCCCTTGCAATAAAATACATTCTAAACGAATCGTCTAATGCAACTGAGGATATGATTGAGTATTCTGTCCACGGAGAAAGAAAGATACGTACTAGCTGATCATTGGTGAATTTACAATCGACCCTCGGTCTCGCAACTTTAACAAATTCAAAAACGAATTTGCAGCTTTTACTTTGTTGTTCACTGAATTTATGCGAAATATACTCCTAATTATTAATACATAAACGAGCACATACTTAACAACAGTCCATTGAATATAAAGTGTTCTAATTAAATGTTCTAATTAAACAAACAATTAATTTACTACAAGAAATTCAAAGTGGTACGATCAAATTGTAGATCCATCGATAAGAAAAAAAAAAAATTGAGAATTTGTCCCTGGCATTAATATTACTCCCGAATGAAAACTGATGGGATTGCCTGGTGGCATCAATTGTGCTGTTATTAGTCCCGAAAACTTGGCTGATAAGTAGCAATACTTAGAGCCTACATGACTGCAATATAATGAAACAATGAGGTGCATACACAGATCTACTGTAAGGAGTGCAACAAAATCGCGTGTTTGCACGAACTCATGCCACGAACGTACGACAGGAACAGAATGCAAGAGTCGAGAAAATGCTAATGGATGATCGCACAAAAGTTTACATTTCGCTTCAATGCATAGTTTTTTTTTTCTTCAACTGACTACAACCATAAATAGTCAATAACTCGTTTATTTTCGAGTAAAAGTGTCGTGTCCATTTTTTTTTTTACGTAGCAACAAAAAACAGGAATGGCTAGAAGATTTTTTAAAGTCAATCGTAACTTAACAGTTCGGCAAACAATCGGATTATGAAGATGAACATGTGGGTAAAAAATATAATATACGGTTCTTAGTTCTGACTTAAAAGATTCTACTAAAATAATTGCGGGGTAGCAGGCAGCAAAAAAAAAAAAGACGAAGCCATCCGATCGATGTCTTGAAGACTTTTTTCCCATAACTTCCTTTTCTCTTGCTGTCTGCTGGGGCGGAGGGAAGAGAGGGAGTGAACGTATCAGAAAATATATTCGAACAGTAAGTGTAAGGACGGTTAGGAGTTGCCAAGTGCGGTGTAATGTCTAAAACTGATAACTAACCACCAGCCTGTATCGTAATCGAAAACCGGAAAGGAGTTCAGTTGCACATAAGAAACCGGATCTTGACGAAAACTTTTGTTTTGCATATTAATTATCACTCTATTGTTACGTATTTTTTATTTTCAAAGCGCAATCATTTAATTTATTAAAGGCTTACATGCAGCAACAGCAGGTGTTAAAAGTAAGGTCAGTTTCAATAGTTCATTTGAACAGAAAAAATGTATGCACCGAAATAATTTTTCATTTATTTGCTTGCATTTTTCGCAAAATGGCGAACTAATTTATTTAATTCGTAATCTCAGTATTCTACTAAAAATTCTAATTTAATTAATAAAATTCTCAATTCTAAAATATTAAATTCTTTTTTTTTTCTTGTGAACTAGAAAATCAGGAGTTTAGTTTTTGAGATAAAATGATTCGGGATATTACAATGATGACCGATTTTTTTCTAATTTCCAGAGGTTTTCCCATTCGTTGAGCACACCTGCCGTTTAAGTCGACAGCCTTGCAAAGTAATCGCGGGCGATTGCGCCGAATACACGAGACTGAGAGAATGCTGTTGTCACTCATATCTGGCCTCATACTGTATGTTTATTAAAATATCGTTTTAACACGAATTCGAAATTTTTTCAATCGATTTTACTTAATCCTTCGAGCCATAGTGCGATTTACATTGCACAACCTATTTTTTTTTTTTTTTTTTTTTTTTGTAATTTTTCGATTACTAAACTGCTACTTGGACACCAAATCCCAGGTTTTTGCTTTTACATGGTCCCTAAGATGTTTAATAATGTAAACAAAAACGACGAACAGTCGCACATTCGGCGTTATTCGTTAATTGGACAAATACGACATAGAATGAATAGTCAATTTTCGTACTTTTTCACGAACAAAATAATTTTCTGCTAAACGACTATTGAACATCGAAATGGCAATTTTTCCACAAACTCAATACACCTCGTAGAATTTTATAGAATTTTTTCAAAAAATTTCGTACGATGGTTTTCGTTGAAAAAAAAAATACAGGAACTATTTTGGGTTTTGGATTATCGCGTTGAGATTCGTAATTAGTATCCCCAAAACCCCCTAATGCATGTAAGAAAAAGTTTATGGCTCAAAGGATGAATTACAAACAAATAGCTTTTGATAATAATTTTTTGTACAACGTTTGTTCCAGGGAAGTATATGGCCGGTGGCGCACGCACTACAGTCTCAAATCTAACTGCCATAATAGGAGCGCTGGCAGTGCACCAAATAATTCGACGTTTACTATAAGTTATTATTTCCTAAATTATACATAAAATGTACGTATATTCGCATTCGATTTTGCATATAGATTGCCTTCGTGATAAAAATAAATTATTTTTCCATCGTATCTATCGCTTTAGCTGTCTTTATTTATTACATATGTAAAAACGGACAATTTTATCAGAAAACGTGACGATAAGTGTATTACGATCTTCCAGTTTAGTGATTCAAATAGATTTTCAATATACATTACAATTACTGTAATACATTAGAAATATCAGGACGATAAAGACTTCTATCTGATGACAAAGTGGTGTAAAAGTTAGCACCAAAAAAATCAATTTTTATGCTAGCAAAAGGTTCACTAGGGGTCTAATCGACCCGTAATCGTTTGTCAGTGAAGAATATATTAATTAAACCTTTTTCCGAGTAATATTAACGTTGAAAAGTGGAAATTAAGAATTAAGAAGAAAAACTACACTATGAACGATTAAATTGCGTCACAGTAAACCACTGTGCGACCCCCAAGAGATTCATAAAAAAAATGGGGGAGGGGGGTTAACTCGGGGGCTTCATTTTGGAATTCATTTTTTGAAAAATGGATTTACCACTGAACGATTTAATTACGCCACCACGAACCACTGTACGACCACCAAGCGATTAACATTTTTGAAAATCCATTTTTTTGACTTGCAAGAGCCAATTTCAGCGGAGGTAGAAAATGGAAAATCATATCAGCCGCCATCGGCCGAGCCTGCAGTTTTCTTCTTGGAGACGTCTTTTGACATTTTGAGAAAAACAAAAGTTAAACCTAACTCTCTCACGAAAGAAGCATAACGTAAAACTTTGATTTTTCTCGAATACCCAATTGCGCAGGAGTTGCAACAGAATTGTGTTGAAGGAAAGCGTGCAACAGGATTTTTACCGACCGTGTGACTAATAGATCGCGCTCATATTACTCTGTCGATATATGTAGAAGTATTTCAATGGATGAAACAGAACAAATTCGAACATTGCTAAATAAATACCTACTTCGTATTCCGTGCATTAAAATGACTGGTACTTTTCTTATTTCTATTATTATTTTTGTAAAAATCGGCTACTGCATACACGTTGTGAATGGGATAAATAAATAAATAAATAAATAAATAAATAAATAAATAAATGTTATCATTTTGCTTGAAAATCCGTGCTGGATATAACTAAAAATAATCACCAACGATTTCGTTCACAACTAATGTTTGTTCATTTCTGAATTTCCTGTAAATTATTTATTCATATGACATATTGTTGATGTTAAAAGACTACCCAGGCCGTTGGCACTTTTTTCGATTATTTTTGTAACAAACAAAAAACTTTTTTTTTCTTCACAAACTTCTAATTGATTGAAAAAACCTTCATTGTTCCGATTCTGCTGATTCTGTTGCAAATTGCAGCCACCAGTCGCAATTGTCGAATTTTCGTTTTCACGATCTGCTTTCAAAACAAAAATGTTGGAAATTGGAAAGTGCCGTCAATGACTTTCTTATGAGAAATTTGATTCGCGGTAATGAGATCGACGGCAATCGGTCAACCACGTGCAGCCTCGTGCATCGATCATTGAGCAGAGTATTTTACAGTTTTTTTCTTTCGTTTTTCGTGCAAGTCGTCAATAATAGGGCAATTAGTTGTGGATAAGTTTCCAAAGAATTGAGGGATTGACTGATTGATTGGGAAGGGAATGTGCAATTATTCAAATTATCTGTCCAGCTTTTATCACGCAATAGAAATTTTTATAACAATACCAGAATTTTATCGTCCACGATTAATTCATATGAAGATAAATACTTAAAATGCAGTTAAAGGGTTTAGATAGAAACTTACAAAACTTTATTGAATAAAAGACATGCAATTATCTCGATTGCTAAAAAACTTTGGAATGCCAATGATTATGCTAACGAGTCGAATGAATGGCAAAGAGAACGAATCCACACATCGGGCGTGATATAAAAAAATTTGTGCGATACATATGTGCACTTTTCCGATATGTAATATCTTCATTTTCCATTAACAGAAATAAAATGTGCAATTAAAAAAACATTCGATTATGTACCAGACCCAGTGCTATTCGTGTAGTCAAAGTACGGCGTATTCTGATTGTATTAATATCGGTATGGTGTGTGATTTACTGGGAGTATATCTGTGGCAATAAGTCACCGTCGGTGCAACACAACCGCATATGATATTCGTCGATAAGAGTGCACAAAACGATTCTAAAAGTAGACCGCGATTTCCAGAGCCCAGTAAGACGCGAAGTTTGTTATATATACGAGTTAATATATATAAACATACGAGAATCTGAAGATTTTATTACTGTTCTGAAGAGATGGGAGAAAATGAGAATTGAAAACGGGCCACGCGCGTGGCAAAGATTATTTTTCTTTGCACGGAATATTGAAAGGATTCTTGATACTACAGTCGAACGGAAACACGACCTCATTATTCTCTGTTAGATATAAAGAGTAATTATTTTAAAAAAAGAATTAAAAAAAAAAAAAAAACAACAACAACAGTAGAATTTACAAGAATTGCTTAAGAAAAGATTCGTACGTAATATTGTAGAGAGTTACAAAAGGAACTCTTTATTTACAATTACGGCATAGATTTTTGCGGATATCAACGAAATTGCAAATTCAAAGTCAAGACGACATGCGGTGAGGGCCATCTTCTTTTTTTTTTTTTTTAAATAAAGTTAGGCATGTATTTTTCAGCGATGACGCACTAATAAAACGGTTTCTTTAAATTCTTCCGACAGACATGGGACTATCTCGCAACGCACGTCAACTCACAAAGAACAACTTTGTGAAGAATCTCGCGACTTGTAACGCAAGTGGTAAGGATCGAGGCTCGTTCCACACTATCTGTGTTCGCTCGCGGTCCGCACCTTCGCGATGTCGTCCTTTCTTCATTTGACTATGAATGTTTCATTGTTAAAAAAAAAAGAACTTTGCTGGACCTGCATCGAAAGATTATCCGTAGCTGAACCGATAACGTTAAAATACGATTTTTAGAGCTATTTCCAATTACTTTAGTGTTAGAGGGATGCAAAATAAGAATCAAGGGGTTGAAACTCCATTAAACTACTATACGCAGCAAGAGTAGTAAGATGCAAATCTGAAACTTTTCTAACTATTACTGAGCAGAGTGCAATTTTTCATGAAAAAATGATAAATTTTCTTGTATTATACAAAACGTTTAATGTTCATACGAATTTCTGTTTCGGTCAGGAATGCTGACAAAAATGATATGATACCTGAATTTTACACCCTCAATTATGTACCTAACCATTTTCAGTCGATTATTCAATCATGTGAAATATTCTATTTCGCTCATTCTATCAATCACGTTGTAGTGATTGATCTGTTAGTTGGTTTTTGTCTTTCTTCCTTTCCACCTATAATTCATTTCCTATAACGCAACGGGAAATATGACCCAACCAATGCCTATGTATCTGTGAAGAATGAGGGATGTAATTTTTCAAACGAATCATTAAAGACTCGAAATTAAAAAAAAAAACTATTTGTGTACCAAAGAAGGATGATACTGGCTGGAGTAAAACTAAGCTTGACGAAATTGAATCGAGAGATTAGAGGGTGAACGAACCAATTATGTAAATAGAGTATAAAGTCTCATTTGCAAGATTTCGTCAAGAGTTAAATGTTATGACAGTAAATGTTGCCAAAATTGTTACAAAGTTGTCACTGTCATAACGACAGAATAATATCGTAGAATGATTTTCGCACAAAGCGTCCATTGACATTTCCTGGGCCTCTGACGATTACTTTTTTTTTAATTTTCATTGCTTAATTCGTCTTTAATATAAACTTTCGAATCATATTATTATGGTGACAGGAACACTTGAAGATTCGTAGAGGCAAAAAATATCACTCATTCATTTTTTCATGCTCGACTGATTGTAGTCTTTTTTTTCCTCTGTGTCACTTTGAGTTCGACATAAACAGAACGTTTAGGTATCGGGTCAGTAAAAACTCTGTCAGTCGAAAGGTTTGTAACACCCATAGAAAAAAAACCATATTCTACAAATCATTTGAACATCATTAGGACACACTTGCTTCTTTACTCATGTGGGAGCTTTTTTTGGTGAGTAAGAAAACTGCGAGTAATTTGGATGATTTACGTGAGATCCCTCACATATCTTTCACCTTACAATTAGCTCTGCCGCGATGTCAGCAATGAAACACCTGACTTTGTTCAAGGTGAATGACATAAAATGGATGGAGAACGACGTGACCTTAAAAAAAAAAAAAAAAAAAAAAAGAATGCCACGTGTCGTTGAGATTGGCACAGTGAACCATCCAGGATGTAACGTGTACAAAAACATGGAAGATTTATGCGTCTATCTTCTTCATCGTTTTTCCGATGTACCTCCTATTTCGGTTCAAAATATTTTTCAAAAAAGTATACATCGTCGTTCTGTAACCACGCTCGGAAATCCCATTCAATCACCTTCAGTTACGACTAAATCCAATTATCAAATCCACTAGACATTTATCTGAATAATTCCCATAAGTTATTATTGCATAATAGTTGAAACTCTATCCAGACCACCGGTATATACATTACTCAAGGAAAATCTTATAAAAAACACATTTTCCTCAAATCCATTATGCGTAAGTCATATGACATCATAATTTACAAGGAAATCATAAACTCATTCACCAATGAAACATGTCTTTTCACCTCACAAACGTCAAATTTAAACTGATCACTCGCCAGTCTTATATTTTTGTTCGAAAAACCGTGCTTTCCTTACTAACGTTTCCTCGTCTTCCATATTACATTGGACAATTACTGTTCAACTGTTTTCCTATACTTCACAACTAAAATAAGTCTTTTCAGTAGTTCAAATGGGTACGAAGTCTAATGTCAACAGAGTTTCAATATTGCCACAGGATAAATCGTGATTAGGGGTGCTTAGTTCTACGATCGGTTAAAACTTCCTAAGGGACATCCTTGAATTCCGCTTTCGTATTAGCAGTTCACCATTGAATGTCTTACGCGTGTGCATCCACATGTGTCAATTATGTGTAATGTGTTATTGACGATTTTCCACCGAGAACGCCTCTCTCACTTGTATCGATAACACTGGCGTTTAGATCATTTATCATCAGATGACACGTGTCATCAATGTCGAATTCTCCGAAAAATAAAATAAAAACACCAACCTTCTCGCATGCCCTCTGCTTGTCCTTTAAATTCTAAGAATGTTCGAATGATCATACAACTGAATAACAAAAAAACTGTTTCGACACGTGTAAACAACATGTGAATTTCATTTGCTTGAATGATTTTCATGACACGTGTCGAACCTTTTGACGTTTTCAAATTTTCTAGAAGAAACGAATTTGCATTTAGAGTTCCTTCTTTTCACAATGTTCAGGGTGTGTCGCTAAAATCGAATGCACGATGCACTGTGACTATCAAATTTGCATGAAATTGCCCGATGGAAAATATACAGACGATTGACTGTCTTTTAAGTTTAATTCCGTCCCTCTCTTCTTCTGCGCAAACAAACCTGAGTCATTGCGGATTCATGTTCTCTTTAAAGTTTCTAACAGCACCCATGGTGACTAAACAGTGTTTGCTCAATTTTGCTGCATAACGATTTACATAATAGACCATTTGAAACATGAGGTACGACTGTTTTAAATAGTGAAAAAAAAAAAAACAAACAAGAAAACAAATTTTGTTTTGAAAATTATTAAATCAATTAGATTACGTGAAAGTGTGTGATATATTTGTTTTCACAATACTTGTTTTCTAGATACAGTGAAACAGCCCCGGGACTTTTCCATAATACTGCGTAAAAAATCTTTATTTCAATAGTCTGAATGCGGAGGTTCGATTTTTTTTCTCGTGGAAATACCGCCATTGAATATTTCGTTGTTTACATTTTGTCATGGTAAATCATTTTGGAGCATCACCGAAATACTTTGGCTATTAGTAATGAAAAAAAAAAAAACATTATAAATTATGTTGCTGATGGCATTCCGATTAACGGAACGTGAGTCGCCGCGAGTGCTTCATGTCAAATGAATGCAGTGAACTTTTGAAGGTCGTCTTAGGGTTAGACACGTGTCTGCTTAGTAGCTATTAAGGTGATGCTTAAACACGGAATCAACAAGCCTGAGAACAGTTTGTCTGTATGGTAAGAATTGCTATGTAATCTTTTCCCTCGGGCTTATCTTTTCTTAAATGATAATCGTGTCGCACTGTGTCACGTGTCTCGTGTCTACTACTTATAATATTATGTAGTTATACTATCCTTACATCGATAATAGTACAAAACTCTATGAGACGCATTAGCGAACGAAACACGTGACGAACGCGAGTTATAAGGTTTTCAGAAAGAGTATGCGACATCTCACGACCTCTAAAGCACAGATCAATAATAAACGATTTGATTCGTCGTTCTAATAAATCGTTCTTGTAATAATTCGAAACCTATAAATATTTGTACTCCAGAATATTCCACAATTCCTAACGTACTTTTGAAAGTTACGTACCGGATGAAATTCTCAATGGAAAATTTTACACTGAATCGTTTCTGTGTCACATACTCAATTGTGTGCCCGCAAAATAGATGAACGGAGTAGGATGTTATAGTAAGCGTGCGGCGACCACGTACTACTGGATGGATTATAAGCTCTATAGTCCAACGCTAAAGAATGGTTTAAAATCGTTTGAATAAAATTAAGATAAACGAACAATCTTTGGACCATCGTCTTCCTCAATTGATAAGGGAAAACTTCCACGTACGAGTTACGATGTAATCTAAGTTTGCTATAATATGTTAATGGAATTTTTTAATAAATCTGGATGATGTCTTCAGGGTATGAAAGTCAAAATTTTCCAATCATTTTATGAAAACGTAGTTCATAAACTATTCTTGTCTTGTTGTGTATTCTGAAGTCATTTGATCCGTAAAAAAAAGACCGTGCACAAGACCACTTCACAATAATTTTCATTACTCAGGAAAAGACACACGATATGTTTTGCTGCAGGGAGGAAAATTCATAATCCCCTAATAAAAAGTTCTAGGGTCACGATATATTTCGATTGTGATTGACGCCCTTTTATTCGTTCTGTGATTGGTCGGTCGGTCGGTTGGTTATGTACCGTGTTTCAGGTCGTTTGGCAGTTGCAGTCCCGCTGTCATTTTGACATTTGCGTGAATACGCCTGCGGTTATATGTTCCTCTCAGAACAAAACCCTTTTTCACATGTATGAGAGTAGTAGTAGTGTAGTTAATATAGTAGTAGTTCATGAAAGTAGTATATTTTTGAAATATTAATTAATTTTAAGACAAATTAGATCACGTCTATTTTTATCAACAGCGTGTAATGATATGGCCCAGAGATAAGCAGCACATTTGGATAAAAAAGAATTTGTATTTGTGTATAAAATAATATAACGAATAGTTTTTCAGTGTCCACTTTTTTTTTAACTTGAAATGAAAAAGAATTTTTCATACATTTCAGCTTGAAATGGAATATTATGTTTATGACGTCATTCACATTTCGAATTGAATTTTTTTTTATTATTTTCGAATAATAACAGATTCATCGTAGGATAAT
The DNA here is from genome assembly GCA_948107755.1 of Campoletis raptor. Taxonomy (NCBI): domain Eukaryota; kingdom Metazoa; phylum Arthropoda; class Insecta; order Hymenoptera; family Ichneumonidae; genus Campoletis; species Campoletis raptor. The sequence continues at coordinate 5,604,581 of OX403624.1, forward strand.
TCTGAAAATACACGGATATTACAAGGAATCGAATTATAAATCGTCAGTATGGAGCAAGAGGAAAACTATTCATAAGGTTCGAGGTGAGATCGCAGAATCCAAAATTTTGTGGTCGAGGTTGATTTTTCGAAATTTCAGTGATTCGGTCGACGGTTCTTAGTTGCTGAAATCCAGATGGACTTTGTCATGGTTTTTGATGACCACGTCGACAACTGCGTGGTTTTCGTTGTCTAGGTCACCGACTTCATGGTTTTTGTTGTCAAAGACGACGTATCCACAGTTTTTGCTGTCTAGGTCGACGTCTCCCATAGTTTTCGATGTTTATATTTCTCCATGTTTTCCCATGTCTAGATATATTTCTGCATAGTTTTTGCTGTCCAGCTTAAGAGCTCCATAATTTTCGATGTCCAGGTACGTTTTCCCGTGGTTGTCGGGGTGTAGGTATATTTCTCTACAGTTTTCGATGTCCAGGTCAACAGCTCCATACTTTTCGCGGTCCAGGCATATTTCTCCGTGGTTTTCGATGTCTAGATCGACGGCTCCATAGCTTTCGATGTCTAGGTATATTTATCTATGGTTTTCGATGTCCAGTCATATTTCTCCATAGTTTTCGATATCCAGGTATGTTTCTCCATAGTTTTCGCTATCTAGGTCGACGGCTGCATGGTTTTCGATGTCTACGTCAACGGCTCAATGGTTTTCACTCTCTAGGTCGACGGCTCCATAGTTTTCGATGTTTACGTATATTTCTCCATGTTTTCCCATGTTTAGGTATATTTCTCCGTAGTTTTCGCTGTTCAGGTTGACAGCTCCATACTTTTCGATGTCCAGGCATATTTCTCCGTGGTTTTCAATGTCTGGATCGACGGCTCCATGGTTTTCGATGTCCATGTATGTTTCTCCGTGGTTCTCGATCTCTCGGTATATTTCTCTACAGTTTTCGCTGTCCAGGTTGACAGCTCCATACTTTTCGATGTCCAGGCATATTTCTCCGTGCTTTTCGATGTCAAAATCGACGGTTCCATAGCTTTCGATGTCCAGGTATCATTCTCCGTGGTTTTCGATGTCTAGATCGACGGCTCCATAGCTTTCGATGTCCAGGTATGTTTCTCCGTGGTTTTCGATGTCTTGGTATATTTCTCTACAGTTTTCGCTGTCCAGGTTAACAGCTCCATACTTTTCGATGTCCAGGTATGTTTCTCCGTGGTTTTCGATGTCTAGATCGACGGCTCCATAGCTTTCGATGTCTAGGTATATTTCTCTATGGTTTTTGATGTCCGGGTATATTTTTCCATAGTTTTCACTACCTAGGTCGACGGCTCCATAGTTTTCGATGTCCAGACATATTTCTCTGTAGTTTTCGATATCTAGATCGACGGCTCCAGAGCTTTCGATATCTAGCTATATTTCTCTATGATTTCCGATGTCCAGGAATATTTCTCGGTGGTTTTTGATGTCTTGATCGACGGCTCCATAGCTTTCGATGTCTAGGAATATTTCCCTATGGTTTTCGATGTCCAGGTATATTACTCCTTAGTCTTCGCTATCTATCAGTCGACGGCTCCATGGTTTTTGATGTCTAGGTCAATGGCTCAGTGGTTTCCGATGTCTGGGTATCGACATCATAGTTTTCGACATCCAGATCGACGACTCTATGGTTTTTAATGACACGGAAGATGTCGAAGTCACGGAAGACCATGAACAAATATCAACGGACGCCGATAACTATGAAGATGTCGACCTAGACATCGCATACAATAAAACACCCACCTGGACATCGGAAACCTATGACAGTGACACGTTGATCTCGACCCCATAATAACTATGACGGCGCCGATCTAGACACCGAAAACCATGAAGCTGTCGATCGAGACACCGAAGACCATGGAGACGATCGACCATGATAACATCAACATACAGAAAGAGAATCTTGAGAAATCGGTCAAGCCACGAGATATTCGACCCCGTGCGAATTTGCTTCCATGGATTCACACCTTAGAGATCGCCTTCCTCTTGCTCCTACCTAGCAAACTTTAATCTTCTTTGCTTAGGGAATTCAAACTTATTCATATGAAAATACTTTAATCTTCAAAATAATTGTGCTGTTCCCCAATGTACTTCGAGAAAATTCAAGAACGAGAAACACTTTGAGTTTTAATTTGATTTCAACATAAAGTTAAATCAGAAAATAAATATTTGAATCAGGTGCGTAAAAATATATTTCGCCCTCGAAGCATCATAGATTTGTGAATTAAATAAATTTCATGATCCAAAAAAAGATTTCACAAAGTGAGGAGTGTTGCATCGGCATTGGTAGTTTATCTAGACTCTACTGCACAGCCTGAATATGCACGGATCGGATAAAGGGTCATCTTACCCTACACATTGAGTGGCTCGCCGCAAAATATGATGCAACACTACTTATGATGATTTGTAATCCAACCTGGCGCGATATTCGACGATACTACCGAAAAACTGTATACTAGCGTAGACAGTACCGAGGATTGTGGTGATAATAACGCGATCAACGAAACAATTTTGCCCGAATATTTGAATACACTTTCACCTTCAAGTTTACCGCCTCGCGAACTCCATTTCAGGAAGTATGGCATTTTCATGCTTATTAGAAACTTGATCATCAATGAAGGTTTATGCAACGGTACGAGATGACTAATTTTGAAATTAGGTAATATGGGTTTACGATGAGAGATTTTGTCTGGTGACAAAGAGGACTACATCGTTTTCTTGCATCGCATTACTCTTTCCTGTGAAAATGACTGTTCCTTCTCTTCCCAGCGACGTCAATTTCTTGTAAAGGTAGCTTTTGCTATAACTATCAACAAATCACAGGGACAAACTTTTGACAAAATCAACAAATCACAGGGACAAACTTTTGACAAAATCGGTATCGATCTTCGTAAGGGAGTATTTAATCATGGCCAACTATACGTAGCCTTTTCGCGAGTGCGTTCTTGGGAAGCACTCAAAGTTTATTTTGGAACCCAACGAAATGGAAATATTGTTAAAAACTATGTATGCAAGGAATTGTATCATTGATAAAAAACGCCAGATTGTTATCCACATTTTTGATCATTTTGGACATCAGTTTTGAATTCATGTATATATATTATTGTGAAAAGAAATAACCACATTCAAAATGAAAGATATTTATAACGCTCATTAAACTTTTTTTCGGGTCGACTACAATTATCACTTCTCTTTTTATTTAAAATTTGGTGCAGAGAAAAAAAATGTTAGAGCGCTGCAGCGCCACTAGGAAACCGTTCGCGCGCGGGAGCGCGCGTGATGGACCCTAGTATATTAAAAAAAAAAAAAACCTCCTAAACAGTTGAATACTAAGTGGCATTGTTTATATTTTTATTTGTGCTCTTATTATAGCAAAACCGTGTAATTTGTTCTCGTTGCGTAAATGTACAATGGAGCCCGAAATAATGTCAGAAAATTTGAAAGTAGCTTATTATGTTACAATCACGCAATGCATCAGGTTTCATGGTGCATTTCGCAAATCTTTACTTTCATTTTTTCGCTTCAAGTGAAAGACTTTCTCGAATGTGTACTGAATTTATGCTTCTTGCTGTACATCAGGGAAAAGGGGGCACAGTTTCTTTAGCAAACCTAATTGTATGATTGTTATCAGGTTCGTTGTTAATATCGGGAATCAGGTTTGTTTGGTTTGAACAAAATTCTCCTGAAATTGAAGTGGATTTCGATTTAGTTTTTGCAGAATCAAAACAAATAAGCAGTTTGTTTCGTTTCACGTGTCATTTCGCGATGCAAAAGGTTGTGCGTGTATAGGCCTTACAAGATAAAATAGTCGAGTTATTCTAAGCATTTTGAAACTCGAGTGTATCAAAGAATCACGAAAAAATGTTTAAATGCTTAAAGAGAAAAAGAAACATTTATACTTCGCAAAAACACATCGAACTTGGTTACCGATCGATAAAGACCTCGTCGATAACGCGCTCCAGGATTACGTTGTCTAGAATTTATAAGAGATTTGGAATAGACACGAAAAAAAAAATGAATCGTCTAGACCTACGAAAAGACCTGCCAGCTCTGATCCATACGCGGATGGAGATTTAAAGCCTCTGACTCGACGACCTCGGGATCTCTCTTTCTCTTATTGTCTTGGACACCTACAAATTTGTATATCTCTCTGTCGCCATTCCCTAACTAATTTGACTCCTGAACTACGTGTACTTTTGCTACGTTCCCTCAAGATCCAAAGAAAGTTCGTCAAAATAAGTCCTACGACCATCAACAAAGTTGTACCTTCCAAATTTCGTTTCTTTGCACACTCAGAGTCAAATATTATTTAAGCCACTACACGATTGAGAATAAATTTTTAGAATGTTAATGGGAAGTATCGGGAAGGCTTAAACGGTAACTCCATTTTTATGTTTTATTTCGATTGTAAAAATTGGAGGTGGAAGAAAGTATTTTGAGATTATTTTTCAAAATCTTTGTCAATGGATAATATTATACATTTTTTAAATTAATTCTACGGATCATTTTAATTATCATGAAATATTTTGATTTGTAAATAAAATTCTTATTTTGTGTAAATCTTGACGTTATTTTTAATAAAAACGTCGTACCATTCGAATTGGTGACTGTACACAATTTCTATCAAACTATTTTCATCTTACGCGGCGCTACCGTCACGCGCCTAATTTTCATCGGACAGCCTGCCTCAGGGTACAACCCCCACCAGAGTTGTCTCGAGTCCTCTATGTAAGTCGTTGGTCCAGACGGACTGTTCATACGGGGAGTCTACTTGATCACGCGGTATCGTGTCATCTATGCCATTTGTGGTTTCGCGATTAGGATCTGATTGGGACGCCACTGGACGCTAAAATATGTAAGTGGCGCTATCAGCTTGCCAAATTATATGCGTCACGTACATCATCATTAAAGTGAAAGTTTAGGCGCCATCTGGAAGCCAATGGAGACGACACATTTCAAAGAACCCCAAAAAATTCTGATCGCAATGGACAAATGGAAATCTACCAAAAATTAACATTTATATTTACATTAGCTGTATACCTAAAGTGCTCTAAAAAAAAAAAAAAAAGATGTTTTCTAAAACATTGAAAATGATGAAATTTTCAAATTCGTACTAATTCGACAAAATGGCTACAACTTTTTTTTTCTATTCAAAATTAGAACCTTGGACCGTACTCTTTATTTTTGAATTATGTTTGATTTGGTAATTAGTCTATTTATTTATCTGCATTTATTGACTGCGGGTTAATTATTAAAGTTGCAGTAAATTTTGTTTTTTTTTTGCTGTCATATTACACAGCCTCTAAGTTGGTGCAAATCATTGTTTCCTGTGGAAGATTCATCGGAATAGGTTCAGTAGTTCTTGAGTGAATAGCAACCGAAATCATCTTTGCATTTCCAAATTGTTAATATGGAAATTTGAAAGACGTTATAACAGCAAAACTACGGAGTACAGGTGGCTTTTGAAAACAGAAATAGAAGGAATATTCCTGCAGGGTAAGGAAGAGTGTTACACTTTTAAAGCGTTTGCAATGATTGAGCAAATGTGAAGGAACTTGATCAATAACGCAGAACAATGATCCCCTAAATTACACCATTAGTTTAAGCATCGATATTCAATAACGAGTTAGCGAAGTGACAGTTGGAAAATATTTACATAAACCGATGGCATGTGCCAATTGTCACAATGAATTTTGTTTCATTTTCTTTTTTTTGGAATCGACAATAAATAACCAACAAGTCATAAAATTCCTTGTACAAAAACCTTGGTTGCAGCAACAGAGTGAGAAGGGGAGATAAAAATTATCGTTCATTCAGGGCAGTAGACCAAAACTGCATCGACTAATGCATTACAATCACATGATGAAACTCGGTACAAATAACAGGATCATTGAATGGCATATCAACCAAATGTTCATTGAATTTTATGACCTTGTTATAACATTAGATATGAGTGTGACGAAAAATTCAACAAGATTCGATTGTAAAAAACGATTATTTGTTACAGAAAGTGAGGGAAAAGAAAGTAAGTAGTAAATAAGTATTTGTATCCCTTGAAAGAGTGTAACATTGTTCCTTCGGTAACTTCAGATCAAAAGATACGAGTCAAGGTCAATTTGGAAGCAGAAATCGCCTACTCAACTGAAATACCAATAGAGGAAGTTTTACAAAGAACCTCGTCGAGCGAATGGAACTTGTCGTGATCATCTACAAAAGACAAATATTCCATTCAATCGAGTACGTATGCAGAAAGCGGTGAGGCATCCCAAAAGTATAGTGACGTTATTAATGATATAACCATATTAAGAAAAAAAAAAAAAAAACAGAAAGAATTTCTACGACGTTCACATTCAGGCTAAAAAATAGGACTGTCACAACTTCAAGACATCATTTTGAAAAGATACAATACGTTTCAGTGACAAGCGTGTACGTTACGATTCTTCGTGGTCACTGCAGATCACATTGAACGGATATTAAAAATATAAACATCACAACAACATGCCGAAACATTAGGAGGAAGAATGTACATGACACAGTCAGTTGTTAGTCAATGTAAAAAAGATCATTACTCACCCAGGCCTGGAGTTTCCGCATCGATTTTGAGTCTCTGCTTGATTCCTTACCAATGAAAAAATCATTGACGTTCTGCACAAAATGTGACCTACAACATAGTAAAACGAAACGATTTTATAGAGATTACAACAACATTTAAACATGGCAACATGTCACATCAACAATGTCAAACATAAGAGAGAAGTCAACAAGATTTAAAACACTTGGGAAAAATATAGAAAAAAAAAAGGCATCAAACGAAGTATCGTTCTAAATACGATTTCCATAAAGGTGTGATTGAATGGGAGGTGGTAGGATTATTTTTCATGTTGATATAAATCTGGATGGCATCTAATCTTTGTTTATAAAGTATATATTTTTCATAATCAATTTAGGATCTAGTACCGATTAGTAGCAAATGAAATACGTTTGATATGAGAGCAGCATGGACTGCTCAACAATAGTCGTTTATTCCGAATATATGGGGACTCGTGCATGTGTCACTTCGAATCAACCGATCTCCTCTATCTGGGGCAAGTAGTCTGTAGCATTATCATTGAATGCTTTTAGCCAGCGAGGTGTCCGATGACGATATAATCACAATGAGAGAAAGAGAGAAACAGAGAGAGAGAAAAAAAGAATGGGGGGGGAAGGGAGAGAGTCCGCGAAAAAAAATGAGATCGTAATAAGCAGTACATGTGTATCGTGGTGAAATGAGTGAAAGAATATAGTGCGAGAGAGAGAGAGAGAGAGAGAGAGAGAGAGAGAGAGAGAGAGAGAGAGAGGGGCAAGAATACGAAAACTCATAATACAACAGAAGATATAAACCGATGTTGGGGAGGATGGTGGGTCGTGTGTATTGCGCGTGTGCCCTCCGTGTCCACTGCGAACGCTTATACAACCAACACTTTTCGCATCTTCCTCGTCGTATCGACGATGTACAATCTCTTTCTCACTCTCTGCTCTCTCTGCCAACAGCACGTGCGTTTCGTTTCTCGATTCTATTGGCGGAGAGATGCGGATCCTACTATCCACTACTACTCGAAGCTTTAAAACGGAGCGAACACTCTGTGGTCGGGGTAGCTCTCCATCTCTTTTTCTTTCTCTCTTTCCCATCGTCGTCAATTCTTGTGGTAGTTGTGACTTACACACGTATATATATATGTATTTATGCAATATATATTTATACATATACACAAATATGTATGAATGTACATATACATATATATCTACAGTACGATATTCTTCTAGAGGAGTATATAAGGGTGACGAGTTTGGGTACTTCAACGTCACAAGAAGCGAATAAGTAAGAAGTGCCGGACGTTCGGTCGATTGTCGTTCATTCATCGTTACGTCGAGAACAATTTATAACAAAATCTAGCGCAAACGTCATTTTCAAGAAATTTTAAAGGGTCCCATCAGTATTCACTGCATTACTCAATCTGCATAAATATCGTAGTAAAACATGCATTTATATGCATTTACATAGAGTAGGAAAATAAAGTCGTATAGTCGTATAAAAAAATGATTCAATGAAATGCAGTAGAAAAGAAAGGAAATACAAAGATATTCGAACACACTCGTGTCCGATTGCCTCATTCTTCTTCTCTTGCTCGGTCTCGCGAAAAAAAATTTAGCTTATATTTCCTTTTTTGTTTCGCCAAGTTCTTCGGTCCACAAAGTCACGGGGGATCGGGTGTTCCAGTGATGAAGTGCCGTTCGTTGCTGTAGCTACGAAATTCGCAAAGCAAGAGCGCCGCCGACGCGCCAATAAAAACGGGCAACAAAACTTGTATCAGCTCACCTGTCATTTTTACACATATCTGTCTTCAAGTATAAATTTTCTTCGTTACACCTCACCTGGTGGATTAACATTCGTGCCGTATTCGTACAGCACACGATCCTTGATCGCCTATAATGAAATAGCAACCGCGTCGCCGCACGGTTATCATAAAACAACGAGTTATTCGTCTAGACTTGTATAAAAGAGGAAAAATATTGATATTTTGCATATAACTTGTTCAACACTAGCCAAAGTATATTTATAATATTATACAAGTTTTTATTGAACGCGGCAAAAGTACGTGTCGCGTGCCTGGACGAGAAATTTCTTCCTCCTCACAAAACACATTCAATATCTGTATACGTTGCCACTCTCTTGCGAACGAGGACGTCGAAGACACACATACACACACACAAGACACAAGAGAAATAAAGAGAGGGATAGAGACAGAACCGGCGAGATAGAGAGGACGCAGAGAACATCATAGAGAGTGAGCGACGAACAGTCCTACTGACTGGAATGACAGCCACAAACTTTTGCGAGTATGAATTGCTTGAGTGAACTCTATGCGTGAACACCTGAAATAAGTAGAGGAGGCTGACGATATAATTCGCTTGTATGCACATACACAGGCGATTATGTTGAATTATTGTGACAAACTACCGAAAAAGTGGTTAATAAATTATATCAAAAATGAAGTTTTCGTCAACCGGTTAGATTGAAACTAGTGCGCTCCTGACAATCGTCAAATTGCCGAAAAAAAATTGGTTTTTTAAGTAATTTTGCGAAATAAATCGCGTCAGTATTTTAAAAAAACTTACTCTTCGTCTTTTACTTCGAAACAAAAGACTGCATATTTTACGAATATAATAAAGGAGAAAAAGTGTGAATAAAAAAAAAATGACTGATCTAAAAATTGACATGTCCATAATGAATATCGGTTCCGCGATGTCGGACAAATTATGGATTACTTTGGTGCTATCTTTGAGTGTATTTGTCCTGCTAATGACGCTAATGGTAAAGAGAACCAAGTTCCTTTACAGTCTACGAAACGTTCCATCACCGACCGCATTGCCGGTAATTGGAAACGCGTGGCAACTTAATTGCAGTCTCGAAGGTACGTGCATACTCAAAAACTGTATTCAATTAATCAACAAACTCCTTAACGTTAAGGTTTTTTGTTTAATTAAAAAGAAAAAAAATTCCTTTTTTTTAGTGATTGTGAAAAAAGTACACGATTCACATTCACCTTCTTAAGAAATGTTTCGATATATATGTCAATCTTAGAACCGATATCGCAATTATATACTGTCAACGCCGTACAGTGATGACCAATCGCTTGTTAGTTATAACAGTCAAAATGGCAAATTTCACATCAAGTTTGATAGCTCGATTTAGCGGATTTTTAAATTCTGCTATGATAGTGTGCGAACGATATGGTATTTATATGTCGAATCGATTATTTCTGCAAGTAGCAAATAATCTAATCTAATCTAATCTAATCTAATTCCAATCTGATTGACAAAAGTGAGGTAAAAATTTTAAATACTACTGTAGTGCTTTGTGATTCTGCTTTAGAGGGAGATGAGGTAATGCGAATGCGGGATAAAGCCGAACACCGCAATATCTCGCTATTTTCATACACTTTTACGCACCTGAACTCATGCGATAGCTCCATCGAAGTTCAGTATTATCATTTCGTTCGAGGCTTGAAGCATTAAATTTTTTTTTAAGGTGATGGAGCAGTCGCTTTCTCGCAATGTGAGTGCAAGAGAGATAGCTGCAATTTTCGAAATTGAATATTTCCGACACGGTTGCACCAATAAAAAAAAGCGCCTGTCAACGCATTTTTGGCATCGTCCTGCGTACGCTGACAGAGCCCTTTTTCGATTAGTCAAACGACATCGAAGAATTTTTGTTTCGAAAATCCGAGGTGACTGATCCATCATCTTAAGTGAAATCCATTACGAAAATTTGTATAATTTGATGTCGATTTTCCAGTTGTATGAATTGATGACTTTACAGATTAATTTTTTTCAACTTTTGTTAAGGAGACGTTTGTTAAGAAGAATCGATTCTATTGCTGTTTTTTTTGTATTATTAATAAACATTTGATTATTTCCTTGTTTAGAGGTTGTTTAAACAACTTCTGCAAGGCATTTGCGAAAGTTCGCATTCACTCCACATTGATTGATGATTTTTATTACAGATAGAAATCTGGAATTAACGTAAATAGAATGTTGAAGAAGTGAGAAAATTTTTAAATTTCATATGTTTCAAGTTGCTCGTGACAACAAGTTCTAACTCTTTTATAATTATCCCAAAGGATCGGGATCTCTTTGAATTTACTAAAGTTTTTTTTTAGTTTGATTTCCGAGTAAATTTTGTCAGTCATTGTATACAAAAAAAAAAAAAAAACTGAAAAATAAATTACGAGAATTAATTTCGCATAATTACGTTATTTTATCGATTTTCATTCAAGTTCTCTTTAATGTTTTTACCCCACTTTCTAAATCCATTGCCGAATAGAACAACTGATAAATCATTAAATTTCAATGCTTTAATGTCCCACGATACATTCATATCGAGCAGAACGTAATTGATATAATATTAAATTCAAAAAGGAAAGCGGTTGATCGACTGAATAAGGGCTCGAGCTCGTAGGTCGGAGCTCTCGGATTCGGATCCCAGTCCACACACCAATTATTAAATAAATAATAAATTTTCAAGTATTTCTACTGAAATTTCGGGTGGTTTGAACTCCACCTCCATACAATAAATGTCCACCCTCCTCTATAAAGTTTGAGTGATTGGTAAGCGGTTCGAGGTGCCTCCGGTGGACGATGCTAATCGTGCGGATGGTGGCCCTCTTTAGCCATGTGTACCAGCTGGCTCAATGTATCATAACTGAGGAGATGTTTTGCTAATCGCCTACTCTGGTGACCGTGCCCAAGGTGATCTATCAGTTGCACGAGTGCGAGAGAGATAACTGCAAAGCATCCTTGATATTTCGAGAAGAATAAAAGTTGCACATTGATCTCTGACGAAAAGAGAACAACGTGTAACTTTTATTTTCCTCGAAAAATCAAGCCTCTCTGAGAAAACCGTGCAGTAGGATTTTTACCGACCGAACAACTGACAGATCACTTTAAGTGTGCTCGCACTGTCAGCCGTAGAAATTGGGCAAGTTATCGATAAGACTTTCTGCAGTTTTCCTACGCCTTCGGTAAATGCGATGCGGCTGGAGATAAATCGGCGGCATCCGGACAAGGGTAGGAGATCGATCTCGAGAAAAGAGAGGATTTGGTGGGGAAAAAAGTGGGGAGAATAGTTGGCCAAAGTGATGGGGATGAGCTCGTAAAAACTTGCAAAAATATACACTGGAACAATATTTTAAAAAAAGTAGTATTTAATTCTAATAAAAACCCGTTTGGATCCAGCATCGTTGGCATTCTATAAAAATATTTTTTTGCTCAGTATAAAAACTTCCTAAAGTTTGGTGATTCTGGGCTCCGAGATTTATTTGGGCTAATAAAAAATGTTCGTGTGATTACTAGGAAACGATTCGACATCCTGTGAACGTCGATTCATGAATCCCAATTACGTTTTTTTCTCTGTGACGACCATAAGTAGAAATCGGTCTCATTAAAAGCCCATTAACAAAAATTTATGTGAGTATGTGCGCACTAGTCGAGTCACGTACTTGTGCACACGTGTGTGATCAAAATAAATTTATAACCAAACGTCACGAAATCAATTTAGACATACGATTATATGTTGTGGGCTAGTCATTATATTAGAACGGATTGTTAGCATAATCGATTTGTAAACGATTCGTTAACTCATTTGTTGAAAGAATAGTTAAATATAAATATCTGAATATTAAACATTACGAATTTTAGGTACGTTTTACTCAAATGTGGTTGAACCACTTTAATATCAATTCTATTGATAGTAATGGAAATTCAAAACTCTGATAAACGTATTTTTGAGGCTTATCGATTAGTGCGTTTTATAATTTTTATCCTGAATAATCTACGAGTGGCCTGGGTTCGATCTTCATATCTAAAGAAAATCTCGTAGTCCCGAGAAGTTCGCGAGCGTGTAAAATGAGTAGACAGTGGAAGAAGAATAGTCGAGGGGTGTGTAAAAAAAAATCCTAAGTTTCATTATTTTCTATCACGAAAATGGAAGTATAATAGAAATTTGTTGAATTAAAATATTTCCGATAAAAAAATCAATGACGATTTTTTGACCCCGTGGATTATATTGTAATCAATAATATTTGTGGAAATTTTGTATGTTCACAAATTGAAACAGGATTTCGATTGGTTTCGCTATATGTCACGGTTATACCGCTATGTCACGAATATATATGCTACGGACTGAAGATTCCTCCTGAGCATAGTGAAGGCACTACGCGACTGAGGCTTCTTTTGCTTTGCATTTACGGTTTACGTGTCTGGAGTTTGCAGTTCCTGAATTTTATATGAAAAATATAGAAGCTTGGGTTTTGTATATTTCACGATATTCCGAGAATTTAGAGTCGATTTCTTTTAATGCCGTATCGTTGTTCATAATTCTGTTTTCGATCAGTTAACCGATCGAAGTGAACAAAATTTGGCACATATTTTCATTGAATTGTTTTTCAGCTGTGAAAAACAAAGTTTAGCACGTCGCTATTTTGTGAAAAATGCATTTCTTCGCTCATTCTGATGGCCAATATTTTTCATTTTTCCATGATTGTCCATGATTGAATGGAACACTTTTTAAAAATAACCAGTTATCATCGTGTACTGAAATCTTAATATCTGAGTCGAAAGATTACAACGAAAAGCGCCACTTACGGGTGAAAAAATGAATAAAAAAATTTTCCTCAAACTGTAACATAAATAAATTAAAGAAAAGGCAGAACCAAAGTTTTTAGCAAGTTTTATAAATTTTCTCAAATCATTTATTAGTTTTAGACGAATCTGAATTGACCGAATCGTTTTGGTATATTATTTGTCATAAATCTATATGACCTCGTGTTTCAAGGATCCTGGTCGTGTTTTATACTTTTAGTATTATATTCTTTGAGTATATATCTGGTAGGATTCCACTCGAATGTACGTCACTTGTTATGGAGCTGTATCTCAATATAGTATGTTTTCGAATAATGGCACCTTCTAGAAAAGGAAAACTTTGAGTTGTGTTATTCCGACTAGTCTGATGGCATGACGAAAGCACATAACATCGAAGCGACCGTTGATCAAGTGCAGATGAACTTCTATCGAGTGGAAAACAAAATCAGTGCCGCTCAGTCGGGGGTTTCTCGTTTCACGCGCAATCAATTATTGGCCGAATGGGAACAAGAAAAGAAGGGGAAAGAAATCGATGTAACAATTTATTAGAATGTGTAAACGAAAAAAAAATGTTGAATTATCAATTTGAAAGTTGTTAATGAAGTGAGTATACCAATGAAAAAAAAAAAAAAAAAAAAAAAATCAAAAGAATAAAAAAAATTATAGGAAATCGTGTCGAGGTCGTCTGCAGTATGCTCACATAAACAGTTAATACATGAATATTGGTTCGATATAGATGCATAATGCATCCTATCAGTTTCCGAACTGAAAAAAAAAAAAAAAAAAAAAAAAAAAAAACACAAAATTTATTAATTCCACAAAATCCCATTCATTTATTCTACTAACGAAAACAATTGGATCCACAATTTTTCGTCTAAATGAATGGGATTTTGTTCAACGAACAAATTTTATTCTTCAGTGCACTTTAAAAGTGCGAAATCGATACATTTAGGGTTGGCTTTCGTGACGATATCAACCATCAAATTCATGTGTTTCATTGCAATTATTGACACGCTTGTAATTTATTTGAAAAATCATTCGATCCATAAATGATAATTGATGATAGAAAAGAATCTGTAGTACGACGTTTGTCCACTTGAGTTTGATCGCTCAAAGTTGACCCCGCATTTCAAAAGACGAATTTCATTCAGTTTAAAAGGAAGAAAAAAAAATCATTTTTTCTACCGCGACATGTGCCTTTCTCAGCCCGCAAGAATAATCCAAGGAGCATATGTTTAGCGGTTGAAAAAAATGATGAATTACGTTTTGTGCATTAATGAGAGCAAAAGTAGTTGCAGCTCGTGCGTCAACGTAAATGAGTAGAATTTAAATTATTATTCGGTGGGTTTCACTATATATACGAGCTCTGCACCAAATCCATAAGTACATCATATATAAATATGGAGGCAACGAGTGACTGCGACTGCAAGGTTTTTCTCATCTCGTGCCACGTGGGTTGAGGAGATCCTCGCGCCAACTCGTATGAGACGAGGTCTTTCGCGTGTCATCAAGAGACAGAGAGAGGTCGCAGTGACAACTGGTTGCAGTAATAGGGGAGAGGAGGGGGCAGACTCAACTCGTGGGGTCGAACACGTGCGAGTCAAAATAAAGGCCCAGTCGCTTAGGGTTACAGAACTTTGATTTTTGCAACGATGCGGTATGTATGATACTTATGTAGAACAATGACCGATTACTCAGCGCCTCTGGACTCCGGTGCCGTCCCCATTTAACTTCTTGCAATTTTCTCTTCATTCATGCACATGAATATATCTATATATGCCCATTATGTGCATATACATCGAGATCGAATTCAAATTAACGTGACGATTGGTTGATATAATAATTGTAACCTTATTGCAAACCACAGAGAAGATTGAAACAAATATTTTAATAGTTCTCCGTGTAATAAACTTCATAACATAATTCTTATGTTATGACGTCACTGTATGAAGTACGTATATGTTCGCCAAGTCTCACTAATTTAAAGTATTCTCTTCGAGGAGTAATCTACTTTTTGAGTGCATAAGCAGCACCGGCTACAAACGTTCATTAGACTGAATCTTGACATAAAAAATATCTAAACCAATTTATGGTCGCCAGGGTGACCAAAAATCGAAAATTTTCGCAAAAACACGCCGATTTTTTTTTCATAAATTTAATTGGCAACTACTCTCCATTGATAGAAGACCAATATACGTTGATATCCATTTCCAAAAATATTTATTTCGTAGTTGAAAGAAAAAAGTACGGAAATTGATACATTTCCCATGCCTCGAGACCGCAGTCTGACTTTAAAGTTCGATAACTTGCCATTTTTTCACTAAAATGTCATGTATTTTGAATTCTGAATGCAAAAAGATATTCGATTCGTTAAATACTCGAGATCGTGAAAGAAATAATTTGAGAAGTAGCATTTTAGTTTAAAGACTTCAAGAGTCGATTCTATGACGCCAGTGATAAGAGCAAAATCGTCTACGATTGAAGAAAACTTTGATAAAATAAATATTGTTGAAAGGGGTGATTACGAGTTTCTTATATTCGCATTGACAATGAGCCATACAAGGTTTAATCGTGAATAATAAGTGGAACATTTTTTTATTCTTTATTATCACAAAGTTTCTCACTGTTGAATAATTTGTTCACAATGTATCTGTTTGATTAAGTACGACGAGGCACTTTGTCCCACATTGTACATTGTGTTCTACTTTTTCCAATCATATCTCGTTCGCATTGATTTATTTCCATAAAAAAGTAAATTATTATGACTTATTGGCTTCCCTTAATTATACCGTTGCTCAAAATTGTTTAAAAATAAATGTCAATCGGAGAATGCCAATGGAGAACTTTTTCATTCAAACAAATCGTACGTTTGATAAATCGCAACGATTATTTTGGCCTGAAATCGTTTTGATCCGCAAATTTGTAGCTAATTGTTATTAATATCAAAGTTGCATTAAAAGCCGTGAGCGAAAGCGGGGATCCGGTTGGTATAATAACAAATTACTTTTTATTGCTCTTTGTTTTTATGTAAATTGCTAAACGGCTAGTTATCTATTCAACCTGAATATTCTTTCGAACATCCAAAGTGACATCGATGACTAGAAAATGGAATAAAATTATTTTCCATACGATGTAATGGCAAAGAGATTAATTCAGATTTTTTTAAAAGGACTCTGATCACCTGTTTTGACGACTCTTAATATGTTTGGTACCGGTTCGGGTCTCTGAGTCTGAGTCTTCCCCCTCTAAGCAACTGCGTCAAAAGCATAGTTGTGGTTCGCGCATTCTGTGTATTCGAAGACGCCGTGTTCATTTTTGCTTTCTAGCTAGACTTTTGCACTCGGATACAAACCCGATACGCCTGTTTACCGTTTTTTTTCACGTCTGCATACCACGGCTTACCTCTGGAACTACATTTTTTAAGCGGTTTTTAAACCGACGATGCTACAGTGAAAATACACAAAACTTGCATTTGTATTGGTGAGAACCGAAGCCAAACTCACGACGGGTTATCATTATGCAGCCTCCACTGAGGAAAAGTCATATGCGAAAAATAATTGAAAAAAACGACATCCTCTTTATTCAAATCACAGCTTGAGCATCTGGATGAGAAAATACTTTGATGCACTGAACT
Source organism: Campoletis raptor (assembly GCA_948107755.1). Taxonomy (NCBI): domain Eukaryota; kingdom Metazoa; phylum Arthropoda; class Insecta; order Hymenoptera; family Ichneumonidae; genus Campoletis; species Campoletis raptor. The sequence goes on from OX403624.1 coordinate 5,621,421, forward strand.
ACAGCTTTTGAAATAAAGACACAAAACTATATGATCCAATGAGCAGAGATATTCCGAATAAGGAGCTTCTGATAAAAGCCAATACTTGGTTGGGTGATTGCGTAGCTATCCACCGTTTCGGGCACCAATTGCCGAGCAATTGACAGTTTTTCTGAGTTTCTGATAACGATAACCAACTGAAACTCAGTGAAAACCACAGTTGCCTTTGGCCCTCATGCAATTGCGATCTAGATAGAGTATTAAGAAATAATGGCTTGGAGCAAAACACTCGTGGAGGGTCTTACAGAATCATGGAAGTCGTAAGAACTTACAAAGGTATACGCAAGAGCATTAAAATCAAATAAACAAATATACAAGACCGAATTGTGCCCAGGGCTTTGCCTGCGGCTTAGGAGGATTAAGCAAATAAGCGAATGAATCAGAGAACCACAAAATCGAGGTGAACTATATTTTAAATCGTATATTGCTCTTCTCTTAGCGTATTCAACATAATTTTTGGGGTTTTCCTCTCAAGTACTCCAAAAAGATGTTCGAAGTAGATAAAAAACTCGAATTTAAAAAACAAAAACGAAATATTCAAATGATCTATTAATTCACGAAAACAGCTGTAACTTTTGTTCCGTTCAAAATTGGAACTCTAGCCACGAGAAAAGCGAAGAGGAGAAGAGAGAAGCGATAATCACTTCTACATGCGAATGGGTTAGACCGAGTATTTTGAAAATATACAATTAGCAATAAAATCGCTTGCATTCTTACTCCGAAGGCCGTGCAGAGATATCCCATAAGCATTTGCAACTATAGACATGGTAATAAAAATATAAGAATACAAAGAGCTCGTGCGCACATGGCCTTGCAGCAACTATATCGGTCTGTAAAAATGCGTAATGATCTTTCCGGTCAACGTCCGCAGAAGGGCAACCACGTGCACTTTATAGCGATTAATGGACGGTAATATTTCCAAGGCGATCGAGTTTTACTCTCGATTCACAGTACGATGATTGTATTTATTATTATGAATGCACTTTCTCGCGCCTTCGTTGTATACGTGACTCTCGGATTGCATTGAGCTTTGAGAGTTTTCTGAAATATATTTCCGAAGATTTCGAGAAGGGTGGACCTAGACGTGTAAAAAAAAATGACAAGAGTTCAATAATTTCAGAAATGATAAAGTATAGAGGTCTACAGTGAATGACTGCGTGAGTGGCTGTAAGTGAGTGAGTGAAAGAGCGTAATGTGTGTGGGTGAGAGAGAGAGAGGAGAGAGAGAAAGACTTCCACTTGTTCAGCCTTGGCGAAACGAGCGATAGAGAGCAATGACCTGCCTCGCACAACCAACTCGGGGAAGGCTAGTGGGAGCGTAGGAACTGTTGAATAGAATTTTTCATCGCGATTTATGTGACAGATACAATGACATTGTCTTTTCAACATCCTTCTTCTTTTCCATCTTTTAAATAACATTTTATTTTATTTGTTTTGTTGTTTTCTTTTTCTTATTACAGAATTCTTTAGACGGCTTGTAACTTGGAGTCGAGAATTTGGTGACATTTATCAGGTATGGCTTGGCATGAGGCCTCTCATATTCGTCTATCGTGCCGAAGGAGTGCAGCCTTTGCTGAGCAGTAGCGTACACATCGACAAAAGCCTCGAGTACCAGTATCTTCGACCCTGGCTTGGTTCTGGCCTCGTCACGAGCACCGGTTAGTTAAATTAATATATATATATATATATATGTATTACAAGCTAAGCTTAAGTTTCGAGGGGAAGAAAAACACAACGCTAGAATAATCGTATATTCTTCCTAGTGACGAATTCGCAAGAAACATGCTGCAATGATTTTAAAATCTTAAAGAGTGTCACGATATAGTGTCACTAAAAAAAAAGCCAATCGCACAGATATCGAACGAAACAGAAGAATTTCCGGGATCCAAAATCATCTCCTATGTCTTATTGGTTTCGGATCTCATGAGATTCATTGATAATTATTCAATTTTGTAAAAATTAGTCGAAATACCAATAAACCAAATGCCTCTGTTCAATCGATTAATCAGTACGTGCAAATAAACTCAATTCTAGCATAAAGTTGCACCTTGATTTTTTCAAAAAAGTATTATCAGCAAGTAGGATTATAAGTACAAGGAGATATGATCAGTAAATAAAAAAATTTTGATACCCTCCTCCCGTACCTCCGTCACAGTAGGCTTCTGAAGTGATTAATCATATCAAGTAACCATAACAAAAAAAAAATTAAAAAAAAAAAAAAAAACAATTCACCTGTACCTTAATGACTGATAATAAGTCAATATTAGAATTATTCATTAGCTATCAGTGATTCTTGGATGGTTTACCCTTGCAAAACACCAAAGGCACCATTAATTAATTTTTTTACATTTTTTTAATAGGAAGAAAAATACGAAAAAAAATGTATCATTAAAATCGAGGCACATATACTTCATTCATAAATTCTAGTGTTTGAATTTGGGTTCATCATAAATAAATCAGTCTTTTAATTGTGAACAAGTGAAAAACATTATTCTCAAGAGTTTAAAGAGAGCAGACTATTCTGATCAAGCTCAGTAACCTGGAGACGGTACAATAATTGAAACCCGATGATTATGTTTTTGTCACTCGATCATATTAACAAGATGAATGTTATTTTTTTCTCTTTTTATACCCATCTGCACTCCTGTACATTGGAGTATTGTTATTCCGAATTACCTTACATTTGAATATCGTTACATGATCGTTAACAACTTAAATGATTTATATCCAGACAGCTATTATTTCAATTTGAAATAGTCGATCTCCTTGGAATTTTATGAAGCGTTATATATCCATGACTTTTCTTGTTATTCAATGCAAAATAATTCTTTCGAAGAGAATTGTCGCGAGCAGCAAGTCTCAAGTTTATAATACGATCGTTTAGGACAGTGGTAAAAAAAAAAAAAAAATGATTTGGGAATCACGTTATTCTCTCACACACCCATTACTGGATGATGCTGCCGTGATGTAATTTCAAGGATGCACCTTCCATCTGTCATTAATTTTTATTTCATAAATCTTCAATTTTGCATGAAACATTTTAACGGAGTGCATGATTTGTATGAGAAATACGTTCATTCTCATCTGATATTCGAAGTTCTATGTAATATATTGAGTGGCATGTAAATAAAGTCTACGCTCATTTTAATGCGCAAAGAAATACCGAATGATAAATGCTGCCAGTACTGAATAACAATGCAGTCGTCAATTTTCGCTTCCGTCCGTTTGGATGATAGGATATTTTTTTAGTTTCGAGATTTTTGAAATTTTCTTAGACTATTCTTTATGAAAAACTCTTAAAATAAGTATTTTTAGGAATGCTTAAGGACTCACATACATGCACCTAAAAATGTCAGAAAATTCGACTACTTTATGAAAACTTTAACCACAGCTGATCTAATTTTCTTTTTTTTTGCTTAATCAAATTATTCTCTGTCGTTGACAACAATATGTTTTTTTTTTTTTTCCAATGAATAAAAAGTTGTTTCAATTGATACGTTCTTGTAAATATTTGAAAAAAGTTTATCAAATTTGACTTTGTTTTTGGTATTTCTAGGGTGCGTTTAAGCTCTAAAATCGTCATCGCCCTTAATCTAATAAAAAATATAGAATAGCTATCTTTCGGAAGCAGGGCAATTAGAGCAGTTGACCATTCCATTACATCGTAACCGAGCACGATATTCAAGTGATAATTTTGTCATATGATGATGCGGGTTACGTAAGCTTTTGATTGCGTAACTTATAATGACAAAGACACCTCTCAAGTTTGCAGGATTCCTCTCTCTCCGTCGTTTCTTGTTCTTTCTCTTCACGAAGCACGTGAGATAAAAATAATCAATAGGTGTCTGCTTACGTTCTATAAAGCACGAGTATGAACAAAGGGTTCAATGACTAAAATCGTAAACCTGAGGACTTCAAATATAACGATACGTATTCTACGAATAAGTCTGATATTCGACCCAATACAGCTTTTCCCCTTTTTGTTAGCATAGGAAGAAAAAGGACCATTAACAAACTTTAAGAAACATTCCGATCAAATTAACTTTTACCCTATAAAACGTAATATTGGATTGCACGCTCATCGCGAAACTTTTGTGATTATCTTCATTATCACTGTTCGTATAATCGTTTCTATTTATTCAAAGAATTCGAATGTAGCGGACAAGCGGGTGGTGCGACGCATTTATGGGAATAATTGGGCATCAAATGAAACAGAAAACCTATGAAATAAATTCATTACAAAAAATAATCGTTCGATATTATTTGCTGTAGTCTTAGTTTTCCACTAATTTTTTATTCATTTTTGACCACTGCTGGGATTATCTAAAAATAAAAAATAAAACGAAAATCAAAGGATCAATTAGATTTACACCAATATTTTCTTATGTTGATTAAAGACATTCCTCTGGACGTGAATAAAAATGGTGAGAATTTAAGTACTTCTATTATTCCGACTGATTACTGACTCTGTCTAAGAACAAGTACTCGATCGTAAGTTTTTTATAAAAAGATTACAGACCCATGGAAATACTATTAAATAATAATATAATTGAATAAGGTGAAAATAATATTATAAATATTATTTATAATTCATCTTTATGCTCGTTAAATTTACAGAAACTTTTTGTTTGTTATAAAAATCGAAAGAATAGGCTTTTCATTGATCATAAATAAATAGAAGTAATAAAATCGAAAAAAATGATTTCTTACAGTTGAAAAGGGTTGTATTAGGCCATGAAACCAATCTCGTAAGTATACGTGAGATCTTTGCTGTTTTTTCCAACTCTAAATTGAAATTATTGCTCGTGCTATACCATCTTCGTCACTTTCAGATGATAAAAATCAAAGTTATCTACAGTACAATGATAATTTGAGGGAGTGAGTTTACAGGCCTTTCTTTTTATCACGTAATCAGCTAGTTGACATCTATTGATAATTGAGTTATATCGTAAATCACGAATTGCAAGAAATACGATTAGGCATTTCCGTACACAAAATAAATCGGGACAAAAAGGTGTGGTCCTCAGTCTTCAGCTATTAAATGAAATGAAACTTTGCAGTAATTATTTCACAAGAGATAGAATTACCAGGCAAATGAACGTGACCTATTTTTCTAAGGATTCACTGATACTTAATACAAGCACTCAAAATAGAATAAGTTAACTCGCGCATAGGAACCACTTTAGCTTGATGGGCTCCAGCGTTGTGTGAAAGCGCATTCTCCCGCATACAGATCTGGAAGGTGAACCGCACGAAGGAAGGATGACAACAAAAAAAAAAAAAAGATTCGAGTCATCTTTTTTTTTTACGAATTTTGTCCTCTAGACATTATACGTCCTTCGAACGGCGGAAACGATCGTGAAAATATAGAATTGCAGGAGCAGCAAAACTTTGGCAATTGCTTCTATGATTATTATTATTACATAATACGACGAGAACGAGAATTTAATGGTAAACAATGCTAGTCTGTCGTCAGTTTTGAACGCCATTCAACCTGCACGAATATATCATCGAGAAGATTATCATAAAGATGTTGGAGCGATGATACCCAAAGTAATATGTTGTTTTAACTTTTACCGAATCATCAAAGACCGAAGTGGAAACGACTGAACTTCAATCTTATTAACAGTTCACATTTCTTTCTCTACAACTCGGACAATGCTCATAGACGTTCTAATTACAGACGTGCTGTCTCAGTGAACAAACTCCAAGTTTTTCTACTTCCGAAAAACTCTGGAAATTTGACTTCAAGACTTGAAATTTGTCTTTGAGATTTTCCGTGTCGTTGATTACGAATCTGATCTCGAAACTTGGGAATTAAAAATTTTACTCGTTTTTCCATTATGCTTTTTAAACATAATACGACCGAAAAAAATTTGCAAAAATTCTATAAAACAATACGATATATATAGCACGAAGCAAACAAATAAATCTGAAGAACGAAACAACAATAATCGATTTATTTCAGGCGACAGATGGCATTCCAGAAGGAAAATGTTGACACCAACATTTCACAGTGGACTTTTAGAGACATATTTGGCATCTACGATGCGGGAAGCTGCCATAATGGTCTCGTGTCTTCGCGCGGAAATTGGAAAGTCCCAATTCGATATTGTGCCGTATGCAAAACGCGCAGCTCTGGACATGATTTGCAGTGAGTACATATCTGATAAGCTGTTTATTGAATGTAACGAAACTGCCTATAGTCATTTTTTATTCTGAATATAAAAAAAAGTAAATCAACCCTTAAAATCGAATTTTTTCCCAATTTGTTGATACGCCTCGAGCCTTGTTCTTATCAATAAAAATCTATGTGTTGAAAAATTCTTTGTTCAAAGACAGCAGCGTTTATCGATGATCGATATGAATATGTTGGATTTTTGAATACCAGACAAGTCAAATATGGAATTTTTTTTTGTTTCAAGGAGCTCCGCCAACATATTAAAATCTCTGTTATTTCAAGACGTTTTATAACGAAAAAAAAATTCTAGAATACTCATGAAAATAAACTTCACAAAGTACGTCATCAATGTTTAAACATGAAAGCATCCTGTTAAATATCAATAAACAATATCGAAAAAAACACTATCATTATTGAGTTCGAACCAGACATAACCCCTCAATTCGATATTCAAATTTATCCAATATTCGAAACGAAAAAAAGAAGTTAATAAGTTGAAAAATGTTGAAAAAACGCCAGCAATTTGATAAGAAACCAAGTAACCATTACAAACGTTCTTAGATATTCTGGCAAAATGAATTAACCAGAGTTAACAGAATTCATGATGAATTACGAAAAGTATCACTTGACAGCATCGCTTAAATATGTTCTAACCCCTTGTTGCTTAAAAGTTTTAAAGCTGCGTATTTTAACCGTATACAGACTACGTCATCGGTACATTTGTCCTCAAGGCTAACTCAAAGTTGTTTACCCCGGGGCCAGAGCACGTGCTCAATTATTTAAAAAAAAAAAAAAAAAAAAAAAATCGTCGACATAGTTCTCATCCGCGATTTTACATATAGAAAGGCAAAATCACATACCCAGTTCCTTTATAATAATAGCACGGTTTATACGAGAATGTGCGTGGTGCCATTATTTTTAAAAGTGTTAGTATTTCATTCTTCATGTATGAATAAAGATTAAGAAACGATCGAAGATTTATCGGAAAATCATCGAGAGATAATGTTGATGATGAACATAATATTCAAGGACAATTGCATGATTCATGTTATCATCGAATCAGTAACCTGGCTGTGTTTATATTCTTTCGCGCACGTCTCAACAAAATCTATTTACGTGTTGTGCCATGCTCGATCTCGTCGCGACAGTTTATTATTACTATCACTATTGTTGTTATTATTATAAATGAAGTTATTTTTAGTTGGAAGCGTCAGTTTTTTCCGGTTTTCTTACAATAACGTAAGTTTTTGATATTCTCGGTGCTTCGTATCGGTGTGAGCTGTGCATTCAAAAGTTAAAGAAATGAAAAAAAAAAAATGCCAATTTAGAAAAAATAAAATTTTTGTATACGTAAGACTTAAAATCATAAATTTCGGTATTTTTTTCATATTTAGAACCCGAGAAATCAAGTATCTGATTATGTAACATTTTCCATCCTATTCGTATATACCACCCAATTTTATAAATACTCTAATCTTTTTTTTTTTAAATTAACAATCCATGTATTGGTTTGTTTACAGCGAGCAGCATGGGCTATCACATAAATGCACAGACGAATCTCAGCAACGAATATGTCTCAGCTGTTGAAAAGTTAGTGCACAAAATCTTTACGTTTTATCAAATTTTATTTTTTTACTTTAATGATTGTACACGTGTTCGTGTCAATTGCACATCGTAAACTGTTTGTAATTTAAAAAAATTATTCGTTTGAATGTTACCTGAGACTTTAAAATATTTGAACAATTGTCATAATCGTATTAGCAAAATTTTTGACTTGTTAAATTTTGCTAAACTGTTGTTATCGTTTTCTTTTAGAATGACTGCAATAATTCAAACAAGATTTACGAATATTTGGATGTCAGTTGATGTCATATTCAACCGAACATCTTTGGGCAAAGTACATCAGAAAGCACTTGACGTTATTCACGGTTTCGTCAACAGGGTAAGGGATCAATTTTTCGTCTTTTCGTACTTTTCCATCTGCAGTTATCTTCTTTTTTTTAATTCTTTTTAGCAATACTGCGTTGTAATAAATATTAATTGATTATTGAATGTCAGGTAATCAGTGAACGAAAAGCTGAATGGAAATTAAAACACGATGGTAACTTTAACGAACCGTCAAAAAAACGTTTGGCCCTGCTCGACATGCTTTTGGAATATTCCCAAGACGGAAGCATACTCTCGGACGAAGACATCAAGGACGAAGTGAATACTTTCATGTTCGCGGGTCACGACACCCTTGCAACCAGTCTCTCGTGGGTTCTATATGCTCTTGGTTCCCATCCAGAATATCAGGACAAAATTCTCGAAGAATACAACAACAGTATCGGTTCCGAAGAAATTACTATTGAATCGTTGAATCGATTAGTCTGGCTCGATGCATGCATAAAAGAAGCTTGGCGCCTGTATCCAGTGGTGCCATTGATTGCCAGACAAATATACAAACCAATCAATTTGAGTGAGTATTTTTCAAATAAAAATATCATTTCCACTGGTCATTTCCATTTCCATCTCAGAGAATAAATTCCATTGAATAAATCACGTAAATCCAATTCATTATTATTCACTAATTATAAAAACTGGCTCTTTACGAGCACAACAGAACTTTGCTTTTGATTTCTCTTCTAATAGTGGACCGGGCTCTTAAATATTTATATTTTGAAATAATTTTTTTGTCACGCATCATCATTTTCCAGAACATTTGTACGATTGAAATAAGAATAAGTCTCAAACAATTCTTTGGTTTAAAAAACAAAGCAATTAATGTCAAGTTTGCAAATTTACAATAGATTTTGAGTTAAGTTTCGTTATCAGTGACGTACAAAACACCCGAGTACCAAATTTTGAATCAATTCCACAAAAGGTCAAAGGATTAACATTAAAAATGACATAAAAGTAGCGTGTAAAGTTATTTAAGTGCACACTGAGAAAAAAAAATTGTTGAAAAGGATGATTATTTAGTAATAATAACAAAAAGCTAGTAATTTCAAAAGTTCATTTGGTATTTTCATAGACGGTCAGCCAAATATATTGTTGAAATGACAATTTTTTTGTTATTATTGCTAAATATTTAGTTGGACATATTCAACTAAATAATCGTCCTTCTCAACAACAAAAAATTTCTCAGTGGCAACGATTAATCAAAAGATTAATCATCAAAAGATTAATCAGAGCTGAATTTCTTACACTTTATCCAAGTAAAAATGAGTGATCGATTGAGCACTCATGCGACATTATCATTCGCAACCATCAGTCGATTAGCATCAGTCGATAACCTAGATTCCTGATGAACCATTCGAAAAAAATGTATCTCATTTTATGACATAAATAGTAAATATTTTCCGAGCCTTATAGACTCAAATGTTGAATTTAACTAAAATTTCATTATTTACTAACGATGTGACGTTTTTTTTTTTCATGTTTTCAGTGAATCACGATGTGCCTATTGGTTCGACAGTTTTAGTTAACACATTCCTGCTGCATCGAGATCCTCGTTATTTTCCACAACCAGACGTATACAAGCCAGAAAGATTTTTTCCTAACGGCCCAAAATTGCCAGCTTTTTCATTCATACCATTTAGTGCTGGTTCTCGTAATTGCATAGGTTTTAGGTTCGCAACAATGGAAACAAAAATGACAGTACTTTCGATACTAAAAGCGTACAAGATAACTTCAGTCGAGCCTGCGGACAAACTTCGATTAATATCTTCAATCGTTCTTATTAATGCTAATGGAATAAATTTGAAAATAGAGCCTAGACAATAATGATTGTCTTAGCTTTATAGAGCCAGATGCACAAATCGTGATATTGAAAAAAAATATTCATAAATCTATATCCATTACTCTTGCAACTTCCTATGGAATGCTCGAACTCATATTATTCAGTCAATTAAATAAAAAAAATTTAATTTTCACCAAAAAGACAACGTTGGCACTAAAATGCACGATCAGTGAAAGCAACAGTGTCAACCGCACACTTGACGACTGAATGAATAATGAAAAAAAAAAAAAAAAAAAAAATTTCAATGAGAATACAAAAACAGGTGCGTCTTGTTTGTGGGCTCGAACATCACATTGTCATGTGTAATAAGTACATAAGTGTACATCATAAAACTCACAGTCGATCATAAATTTGAAAAACAGAGTTAGAGCCGGCTCATATTTCTACCATTTATATATCCGTTAACTTAATTAACTAATCAATTATTTACGTGATATATAAATATATTTATGAATCTTAAATCTACGCCATAAACACTCAACAACACAAGTGCCACGCATTTAATTCATAGACAGAAATTAAAAGTCATTCGATGAATGTTGATCAATAGATAGTAGATATTAAATTTAAAAAAAATAACCATCAAAAGGAACTCCGTGATAAAATAAAAAGCTCGAACAAATTTAGGTTTTTTTTTTTTTTTTTTTTTTTTTAATAATTAGCCAAGTAAATAATTGGCCAAAATTGATAGGACAATTAAGAAAACGTATTTTAGACTAATCTGTTGGTTTTTATATGTTGAAATATTTCGGCAATCCGAGCAATACTCTTGCCAAGTGAATTATTAAAGATTCATTGTCATGTCACCAAGTTTTCTTATCATTAGAAATTTTGGTCTCAATGATGTCCGCAGTTAAGTTTTGCCTTTTGGTATTTGGGGCATAAAGAGAATTTTTAGTGTTAATTAATCGAAGTGTCGATTTAATATTCGAATATTTAACTAGTGATTTTAGTCTCAATAACTTCGATCTTCATAGTTTTCGAATGTGATTGAATTTGTACAATGCAATTTTTGATATATTCATTATAAATTATATGACTTATCGGATGTACCGATGAAAATTTTTTAATTCTGGTCTAAAGCCTATACAATCAAATTGATATACGAAAATAATAATAATAATAATGACTGCATAGAACGACTATCGGTTATGACGATCGCACAGTATATGTGAAAAATGTAAAAAAAAAAAATTATATTATCGTTAACCTTTCAGAACTTTCGAGCTTTGTCAAAATCTTATAAAACATTTCGAATCACGAGTGATGTAAGAATGAATTTTATGAGCAATGCATCGTCTGGGATCTTCGTGTTTTTTTAACCCTTCGGCTGCAAACCTATTTTTCCCATGAATTTTAAAACGCTATATATTGCGATTGATTATCAATCGTAAAAATCTTTCCAAATGATTTTTCATCATTAAAGAGAGAACTTATAATTGTGTTTTACCCAAAATCAAAAGACATGAAAAATTGACAGTACAGATTTGTAACAGTGTACAGTCGAAGGTTTAAAAATCTACAATTCGAACATTCCTTCGCATTTCGTCATTGTGATCAATTTCTCAATGGAAAATAAATGTTACAGTCGATTCTTACATTCGCGTGGAATGTTTCACAGCTGGGTCTTAGATCTTGGCACATTTGCTCTAAAAAGTGTCAGTTATATATAATTCATTGCGAAATATAATTGCAATAAGTGTAGTCATAAAACTGAGAAGATTTCTTTTCTTTTTAAATATTATTCATTTGTGGATTTATGTAAAAACTTGACCAAGTATTCGTAGTATTTTTTTTCATAACAAAATGTACATTACTGTACACGTAGATGGGATGAACGTTCGTAAGAGAACTGTACGATTGCGACCTTACTCAAAATTTTGCTACTTAGCCGAAAGTACGATCAAAAAAATGTGATAAATTTTATGCGTTTTTATAAATAACTTCGCTTATATTAATGTTATTATAATAAGAGTATATTTACTACGAGAATGTCACAAACGAAATATTTAAAGTCTCTTTAACATTTATCCTAATAAAAGATATAACGAAGTCGAAGCGATTAACTGCGATAAACATCGCAAAAAAATCTGCGGCTTCGACTTTTACTAGGGTAGCTATTAAGTTAATTGTTAAGTAATTTATATTGACTTAAAAAGCACACATACATATATCTCCGTTTCTTTTATACAAATAAATATATTATTATGACAACTACATGATTTTTTTTATCATTTAAAAAACCATGTGAATATTTGCCATTAATTTAGCCTTTTCCCAAATTGACTTCATAAAAGTCCCGAAATCTCAGATTAGGGGATAAAATTTTTAAAGCAATTTCATTGAACCAATCGATCGTTGTCCCAGAGACCACGCGGAACCAACAAACTCGGTATTTTTTGTTGAAATAGTAATATAGCCTCACCATGGTTTGAAGAGTTAACAGGACAAAGAAAAAGCGTCGAACAAAAATTGTCAGGAATGATAATATTTTCGTCAGTGAAAGATTTTCTTAAATCAATAATTCTCAATGTTTACGTAGTGTTAATAATACGTCGCCACACTTTTTTGTTGAGTTCATGAAAGATTTTAAATTCTAATATTATTAGCGTCTTTTGAATTTTTCTGAGCATGCGCGAAAAGTTTATCAATCAGACCGTGCACCGTGCGGAGCGCTGCTGCTTCAAATGGACAGCCTCGATGTACTCTAAACTCTCCCAACACAACCACCACCGACACAACGTCAAAAGCTCAGAAGGCTAAGCTGTACAGCTGACTAAACAGTGTCACACGTGGTGTGTTTGATATGTCACGCGAAAAATAGCGAACTTAGCATACCGTTACAAACGGCATGACAGGCTGCATGACGTTCAAATGACATTTAGTAATAAAATTACGCGAATCGTGAATTTTCTATATAGATCGATGTCGTTCGCCCTAAACGAAGGATTAATTTTCAATTTTGAGTGATATTTGAAGCTAGTGTTTACATGTGTGCAGTGTGTTTTACGTAAACAGTCTTTATCGTTACGAAAATATGTTCGATAAAAGTCGGTGACAGCACGTTCTCAATCAATCAGAGAACGTTCTTTGCACGTTTCGCGAGTGAATATAATTTATATAGCTTTTAGGTTATGATATTCAGTTGAAATCATGAAGGCCCCACTCGCTATTGCCCTCGTATTCTTAGGATGCTGCACCAACGTAATATTCCTGGAGCTACTCGTAAAGTGCGTTTAATTTTTCTACAGTATCGTGTGTTCATAAATAAACACAAATTTTACTACAGAATTTTAAGTCCAACACTGCAATGTTGCATTTTTCCTTACTCAACGATTTTAACATAATGGGTTGTTGATAAATCAATCGTGCATATGCACATTCTCACTCGTGGATTTTACGAGTTATTTCGACTATATTTTGAAAATAAGGGTTAACTTTGATGAGTCATAAAAAGGAAACTCAACGTGACAGGAGCATCAAATTTTTGCATTTTTTCCCATTGCTTATAATAGACTTTTACCATCTGTGATTACTTCGGAAATAATTAATAATTGGAAGATTGGTGGAGGCTTATCAAATTACATTCAATTTTCCAAAGTAAATAGTCGAGTTCTGCACTTTTACTAACCTACGATTCTCATTGCAATAATAATTGTTTACAAACTCAATACACTCCACAGAATTCCACAAAATTTATTCGAAATTTGTGGTAGGGTGATTATTGTTTTAAAAACCAAAGGAACAAGTCACTTTCGATAATTTTAAGTTCAGATTTGTATTCAGTATTTCTAAAAGCCTCTGAGTAACAAATTTCAAGTCACCAAAAAGCAAAAATTTCTGACATATTCTGAGGTCTCAACCAAAAAGTCTAAAACATAATGGTTTTTTTCAGGGAGGACCCAGGCAGTGGTAATCTAATAACGTTCTCTCAATTCCTGCTGATATCCTTGGAAGGTTTCATATTCACATCCAAGTTTGGAACGGTCAAGCCAAAAATAGGCATAAAAGATTACATGGTCATGGTATCCATGTTCTTTGTAGTGAGCGTGTGCAATAATTATGCATTTGACTTCAATATACCAATGCCGCTTCACATGATATTCAGAGCGGTAAAGTTCAACAACAATTTTGCAAAAAAAACCATCGATACAATGTTAACTGGCGGCGAATCACAAATGAAATTCTTGTTTATAGGGTTCCCTCATAGCAAATATGATAATGGGAATAATAATCCTGAAGAAAAGATACATATTCAGCAAGTATTTGTCAGTATTCATGATAACAATGGGCATAATTATTTGCACCGTTATCAGCGGACAAGAAGTCAAATCTACGCAACGCGTTACAGAAAATTCTGTGCCTACAACACCCATGGAAAATTTTTTCTGGTGGACATTGGGAATAACACTGTTAACAGTAGCTTTATTCATATCAGCTAGGATGGGCCTTTATCAAGAGGTCTTGTACATTCGTTATGGCAAACATCCCAAAGAGGCTCTTTATTATACAGTGAGTTAATATAGACTTGTATAAGAAATAGTTTCATTGAAACATTGGCAATTTATAATGAATAATGAATAACATTTATTCTTTATTTCAGCATCTGTTACCTTTGCCATTTTTTCTCACACTGGCGCCAAATATTTGGGATCATGCTCTAGTAGCTATGAAATCCGCACCAATTGAAATTCCATTGATTGGGATTATGATGCCAAAAACCATTGCGTATCTTATTGGAAACGTACTGACGCAGTATCCTTTTTCTATTAAAAATCAATTTTATTCCCTAACATCTTAATTTTGGTGAAAATTCATTTTTTTTTTTTTTTTTTTTTTTTTCAAATTATTCATACGTAAACTAAAGCTTGGACATTCGAATTTAAGAAATTCAAATTGTTTTCATGCAGAAAACTCTAATTTAATTAATAAAATGCCTACTTAATTAAAAATAACAGAATAAAAATCTTCTAAGCTAATGAATGAGCACTCATCAGTTGGCATAATCGATCAACAAACTAACAGTCATCCGTGTGTCTGTATTCTGGTAGTATTCTATATTAAAAAAAAAAAAAGTCATACGATTGTAAGAATCTCGAAAAAAAATAAGTGGAACGATATGCACACTCCATTTGCCATTTTTTTTATCGTTCCACTTGCAACACAACGCACGTATTGTATCAGTTCGGAGATTAATATGTGAAACCCTCTATTACGTAAGCCACGATGACATGACAAGAGTCGATTAGTCACATGATTACGCAACATTTTCTATTTTACATTGCCGTTGAACATAATGACCGCGGCTGTAACGTATCTGCGGTTAAAAATAATTAAAAACCCCTTCTATTTTGATGATGTGCAAAAACAATTATTCAGATCGAAATGTTTCAAACAAATTCTATTTCGTTGGAAATTCAATAATATTGTATTTTTCTCACAAAATAAGTATAAATAAATTTGCACAAAAAATGTACAAGTCCATCGCGATAATACAAGCGTGAAATACGATTTTCCTTAACAAATAAATAACCAGATACATGTGCATAAGTTCAGTTTTCGTATTGACAACCGAATGTTCATCGCTGACCGTAACATTGGTCGTGACATTACGAAAATTCGTTTCTCTCATATTCTCGATAGTTTATTTCAGCAATCCTTTTACGATGTATCATTGGATTGGAACGGGTCTCGTATTTGCTGGCACGATTATATTCACCGAAGTTATGCCAAAGATACAGCAAAGTTTCCAGGCGCCATCGAAAACGAAAAAAGCTCAATAATGGATGGGACTCATAAGTTGATTTGATACAAATCTGTTACGTTAGTGCGAGATAAGAAAAGTGAATGCGAGTTAAATAATTTAGTTAGTCAAATATAACCAGATGTTTTATGTTCCGTGATGATTTTTGGCATTTATTCGGAAGTGCAGTCTAAAATCTGCTGTTAAATATTGTTGTCTTTTTGTTACAAAGAGAAAACATTGGAATTATTAATATTATCATGGTGCACAACCATATTTTGGTTTCTCAATTTTTTTTTTATTTCATATTACCGACTTTCGCGATCGCTTTGGCTTTCTTGGTTTGTTCTCATCGAAAAGAATCCCAGAAATTAATTTGTACGGAAAAACGATGTTATTTTTATTCACCGATAGCTGCGGCAGTGTTCTGACGCCAAGTATTAAAAAAGAAATATAAAATAAAGTCGTAAAATACTGGAAAACATTTATAGAGTCCTACCCATCGCAGTATGTACCAATGTGATGTTTTCATGAATATTTCAATTTTTCTGTATTTACAATGACAGTTCGTTATTTAACTTTTCAAAGCACTGCGAAAAAGTGCATTGCAAGCAAAATCACTTCCAATAAGCGAAGAACAAATGATAAGCATGGAGAAATGAAAACCGAAATATTTTCACTGGGCAAATCATGGAAAAAAAATAATATTCGGTAATATACAAAAAAAAAATTATTCTATTTTTATGAAAATTCACACTCTGCAAAGTAAAAATTACTAAAAACTCAAAGTAGTCCCTTGTTTGTATTTTGTTATAGTTCATTCAGATTCATTTGTTTTTATTTACGGTTTTATTGTGGGACAGTAAAAAAGAGTATTTAAAAAAACAGTAAAAAACATTCGAATATTTTCTTGAATCAATTTTACAGCTACAAGCTCGGTAAATAAAAAAGTAATTTGTACAAAAGAAAAAAGAAACGACAGGGAAAAGTCTTTATTGACTTGATGACTTTTGCGTAATTTATGGGTACTTCGTGCTTAGATTGTAAGTAATTAACCATCAACCAGCTATTCGACAGTATAAATGAAGTCATTCAAAAAAAACATCTCAAAAACATCTAAAGTTGATGTGATAGTTGCGATTGAAAAGGAATGTAAATAGTTGATCAAGTGTAACTTTCGTAATAAATGTTCGTAGAGACAGATGACATTTCACAGAAATGTGATTTTAAACTAAATTCGTTACTCTTTTTTGTTTTTGGAAAATGTTTAGCAGTTTATTTATTGTCATCTCTGATATTATGAATATTATCGAAACTTGTTTACAGACCGTAACATCATAAATTGCCTTGAACCGTAAAAACTTTTTGGACATGCCGGTCACTTGCAACAATTTACACAATGTTCTTTTTAACTAAAAATTTTTTTTTAAATAAAATATTTAACAAAATATAATAATTTGATAAGCACAGGCTAAACATTCGTTTAGCATTAAACAATAATGGAATTTTTAGTAACTCAATTTTAAGGTTTTTAAAAGAAATTTCTTGTGATCGATACTTTTTATTGTTTCTCTCAAGATAAGTTTTTTTGGTATAAATCTTTTTTCCAATCATGTGCAATATTGCTATGTCACAGATATTCATTATTCTGATTACAGAAACGTACTTCTGTTTGTAAAAAATCATCTTATTATAATACCTCGTATTAAAATTTTTTTTTTTCCCAATTAATTTTAATGGTTCTGAAGATTCATACTGAAAAAAATGTATCTATCGAAACGATTCTTAATTTTTCTATTCTTAGGGACATATTGTTGTGAATAAAAATAGAAAATATCATTTTAAAAAATGCCAGTAACCACGATTCTGACTGTACGCTTTAACCCAAAAATAAAGAAGATTTATTTTTCTTAAAGTTGACCAAAAAACCCAGTCTTTCTGAAGGTTGATTTTATTCCACGTGATTTTCCCTAAATGGCAGACGTTGAAATCATAAATTTCAGATTGTGACAATTCATTTTTTTTTCTTTTGTTTTCTTATAAAACAACAATTAAAATGTTTGAAATATAAATTATTTAACAAAGACTAAATATTGTCTCTTCCGTATCGAATTTCGTCAAAATTGGTCGTTCGATTTTCGAAAATTCTTACCAGAAACACAATTGATAAAAAAAAATAATTAAGATGTTTAAACAACTGTTGAATAGAGACGAATTTTTATTTCCACTATTGCATTACGATATAGACTTCTGTATTTTTTGTTTTTTTTAAGTCATATATAAAGGATGATAGTATGGAATGAAATCACTTTTTAAATATCGTTTATTTTTTAACCTCTCTCGGTATAAGCTCTTGATGAAAATTTTTATTATCTACAGATTTTATCAACTCGATAAAATAGTTCGTACCTTATTATTTATACATTCTCATGTATTTTATTTATTAAATTATTTAATTTATTCTCAGGCTATGACGTCTCACTTGCAAATCACATTGATGGTCAAGATTCAACAAATAAACTTGCTCTAATCTTATTATCAGTGGATGCTAGCTAGATATTTTCCTGGACTTTCTCTTCGACCTTTACAAATATCCGGATCAAGTAGATCCAATATCAATGTTACGATGCGAAGCTTATTGTTGACTCAGAAAGCATTGTTTTCAATTTCTATATTCGATTCGATTTCTCTCACGACAACTTTTAAGTTTTCCATATTTTTTTACATGTTTTTAAATGAAAAATAATTTTAAAAAATCAAATTAACATGAATTCCCATAACAAACATCATTTATATTTCTTATTACCTTCGTATTTATTGTTTTAGTTCTCTAAAAAATTAATTTATTATTCCCAGCGAATTCCAAAAACAAATAGTGAATGGTGTTATAAAGCCAATGAGTCCTGGAGACAGTAATGTCTAATGAGTTGTCAAATTCCGTGGTAATCGGCGACCTTGAACTCGAGATAACGACTGTTCAAATCGACATTTATCAAAATGATGGCATTTAGTGATAACTGCGATTATTTTGATCGATAATTAGAGAAAACTTTGAAAAATTTCTCATACCTCGATGAATCATAAATATTATGAAAAAAATTTTGACGTTTTCCGGTGTCAAACGACGATTCTTAAAATTAAATTTCAAACGTTTTTCCAAACAATACTAAAATTGAAAAATATTATGTTGTATGACATAATGAAAATGAGACACCCTGTATTTAGACGAGTTTTTACAATTGACCCCGAGTATTTATGAAGAATATATAACACTAATTACAAACGTTTATAACTCGGGAAGTAACAAGTGAAGCAGCAAGGCTAAAAAAAAGTTTAAACTCGTATGTTTTATAATTGCTTTTTGGCTTATAGATTTCATATATAGACACTGCATAATAAACGTTGTGACAGCAATGCCAATGAGACTAGTATATTTCGTGGCTTCGTGATACGAGGTATAAATTTCTATAAAATTAGATCGAGACTCAAGTTTTTTGTATTCGTGAAAAAATGTCGATTTCATAGTGAGATCGAAAGTGTCCGGATAAAGTTCAATAATAAATAATTGATGGGTGACATGGGATCAACCACTGAAACATATTTGGTAATTCGAATGTGTTAATGAGTCCATAAATCATAATAAATAATCGAATTAGCCTGGTTTTGTCACGCGAAGTCGAAAGGATAAGCGCACAAAAGGATATAAAACTTGAAGTAATCCTTATTCGGTTTCCAGCCTTCCATGATGCAATGAAGCAATTTAATTGTTTTGTTTCGATCTGTTCGTTATCTCGTATGAAAAGTAAACACTGAATCGCTCCCACAAATACGGAAAAAAGCCGAATCACTGAATTAACTCTGATACGAAATGGCAGTATTTCATTTACGATTCAAAGATGTAGCCGGTTGCATCGCTTTTTTTGTTTCCTTAAATTAGTGTCCCAAGTTTTAACGATACAGATATTAAAATATATAGTTCAAAGATCTGTATTTATCCTTCTCATTGATTAAGTTTTTGTCTAAATTTCCTTATCTCTACACCTCAACTCAACACTTGTAAATAATAGTTCGCGTGTTCTCGACATTCAAATCAATTTTTTTGTCAGTCAATCAATAGTTTCTTGAAGAAAGCAGCTCTGGCTATTCTACCAAGTGGAAAAATGTATCCCAACGAGAATTCTTATCTCCTTGAAAAGTCCAATTTGGGATCTGTTTACGTCAACATTACAGAAACGGATATAAAAAAACATCGGAGTAAGTAATATTTCGTTTTTGTTTGTCTAATTCATTTGTAAGCTTCTCCTTAATTTTCAATTTCGTGACTTCATTATGCGGAAGACAAAAAAAAAATTGCGATAAGAATCTTCAGCTTTATTAATTTTATAAAGATCTTTGTTAAAACTTGATTCTGCGATCGTCTGTTTTCTCTTATCACGAAACCTTCGTCGCGTTATTGCCGAGCTATCGTTCTATTTTTCTTAATATTTATTTTACGTTGTTTTACAGCGTTAAGCCATGAGGAATATCAATATTATGAGGCGAGACCACTTTGGATTAAAATTCGTTTGTGTCTCTTCTGGTTATTTTGGGCAGCTTTTTTCACGGTCATCATACTCTTCATGTTAATCTACTGGTGCATCGTTCCAAATTTTTACTCGAACAACATCGAACATTCCATTTAAAATTTAATTTTGATAAACAAATTATCCGGGCAATACGTTTTAAATAATAATGATATACGATAACTCGTATTTGTTTTTGTCGAGACCAGACAGATCTCTGGAATGCTCTCGTTGCAATCTCGGCATAGATAGACTGAAGTAGGAGAGAGTGAAAGAAAGAAAGAGAAATACAAGATATAAGAAACAGATATATCTGTGATAAATTATTGTGAAAGTCGAGATATGCATTTTAAAGCGCATACAGAAAAAATTCGTGTATTATAAAAACAAAACAATAACCTATTACTCTCGCCACATTCACGTTCAAAAGTTAATCCTCTGATTATTTTTTGAAAACTTGCAAAATAATTTAATAATATTAGTTGTTAAATGAGAGTATAAGAATGTATAAAATTTCGAGAATAACTTCGTTATATGTTTTAAAAAATTTTTTTATAATTGAGCATAAAAATAAAAAAATCTATATAAAAGTATCGGAAATATTCTGTAAAAGGTCAATTTTTCCCTTACCCCCTAAAAGAACGTGTGTAAAGCAATGCAATCCTTGAGTGCCAATATCTCGAATATGAGTTGATGATTTTTTTTTTAATTCTGCACGTAGTTTCATAATATTGTTCTCAGGTGTAGTAAATTTTTTTTTCAAATTCTGTGTATAGAAAAATGAGATCGCGAGACTACTATCGTAAGTGACGTTACCACGTTATGATAATTTATCATCATAAATTAAAGTAATTGTGTTATGGACATGACGAACAATTAAGTTCGAAGAACCGAACTCTGCGCAAGCAAAGACAAAATATAATATTACTATTACTATGTTGTTGTTAAATTTTTTTACTGTTCTATCAATTTTAAAATTTATACATAAAATGAAAACATATTCTAATATCTTGCGGTCATTATTATTCTTCATTATATTAAATTCAAGCTGAATCACAGTGAAGATAAAAAAAAAAATGTGAACCCATTTTCTCCTGCGTGAGAAGTGCTAGTGAATGAGACCATTTATTAACGGATAATAGAGTCGTGATAAAAGTCTCGATTGAGCTCAGCATTCGTGCGTATCAAAAATTGAGCCACGTACAATAGTTGGAAGCTCGCGAAAAACTCATAGATATTAATGTAACATTATTAATTGAAAAAAAAAACAAGTTCAATCAGAGTAATGCACGTTTATGTTTATTGAAAGCTGACGTATTATGGATAGTAATAATTTTTCGTATATGATAGAAAGCGTAATAATTATCAACGTTATCTATAATAATCCGAATGATTGTATAGGATTCGTATAAATATATTTATAAACAAAAAAAGAAATCTTTGCATTTGTTTCTATACAATAATATCAAAGCATACGAGCCCCCTAATTGAAAAGTTTTACTAACGGGAATACATTCTGTTTTTCAATACAATTTCAAACATGAAAATGATTTGATACAGCAATGACGTCACGAATTAAATGGAATTGTAATATGTCCAAAAAAGACGACGTTGCTGTTTTCTTTGTTACCACGTCAGTACTTTTCCTCATATTGATATCTTAATTTTTCCCTCTTGCTGCTGATTAAATTGGATTATTTTGTATGAATGCATTTTGGTTTCTGATCAAATTGATTAAATTACATTAATTTTGATGTTTTTTTTAATATTTGTGTTGGTGTTTACATTTGTAGATATATTTTGGTAGCGATACTGTAAACGGATTGTAGAAACGACAACTTTATCACGAGTGTATGTGAGGGATGGATACGTGAAAAAAAAAAAAAAATCAGTTAATCGAGCGATTCTACAAATGTTTTATTCCAGAAAATTGTGTTTACATTTTTTTTCTTCTCGTTGCTTAACGACGATACATGATACGAAAATTTCCTCGTGCGTCATTTGTTTCTTCTTCAATATGATATGATGATCCCGAACTTGTCAATATACACTGCGACAAAAAAAAAATTAATTATTGACACCGATAGACAATTAATATATTAGTACTAATTCAATTATATTATTGAATTTATTGAAACTCACCAGATTTCGAATAACGCGCGTAAACTTTCTCGTCATCTTTCCATCATTATTACCCAACATTCGTCGTCATAAAATTCAAAGCCTTTGGGGCAGGGACCAGGTGATGAAAACATTTCGTACAATTCGAATTTCGACGGTACCGGATTTGGATTGAACGGAATGCAATGTATCGACGCGATAGTAATAAAAAGTGTTGCCAGTAGAGTAAAAAAGGCACAGCTGCCAGGTAAACTCTTCATTTTGAAAAAAAAAAAAAAAGAGCAGCAGCCTCAGGTAACTTGGAAGAAGAGCAGCGTCTTCGGTGTCGAGCTAAACCCAATAATTACTGAGTGCAGCGCGAGATTCGGCTTTTTATTGGCAAATTTGATTTTTTTTTTTTTACAAGAATACTTTCTGTCCCACTTACATACACATGTATCAATAGCCCAGTTAAACGGTATCGGGGAGGGGCGGGGGGGGGGGCGTAAGAAGCGACATAACACGATTTTGAATAGAGTTGACATTCGGTTACTGCTCGTTTGGTCAGCTCTTTTTAAACGCTACAAAATATGACCTGATCGTTAATTTTTTATTTCTGCAAACATTATTCCCATCCTTAATGACATTTCCATAATTTTTTTCAGCCCTAAATGCTTCGAAAAAAAAAATGTTACTATTGAAGAAATATTAAAGACACCAACAATAATAGAAATGTACATGGCAACGAACTCGTTCAGCGGCGCGTGAAATAATTGATCATTTTGCAAAATACACTAACTAATAATTTAACTGTACGTCACAAGGAACGCGTTCAATGGCGCATGAAATAATTGATCATTTTGCAAAATTTATTTCAATACAGACTTTCCCCTCTTCCAAAAGTGTGAAGTTGTACATCTGCACTAATTTTTTTTTTTTTTGATCCATCTGTTTATAATTATTCCGGTCATTGCAATAAAATGTGCCGAGATGAGTAAATAGAATAAATCATTTTTTCAATTTATTGGTACACCGAGTCACGCTGCTTAAAAAAAATGAATCTTCGCGACTTAATTGCCCAAAATAAGGGGTTTTTTTTTTAAATACCGAAACCCATACGATAAAATTGAACAAGTTTGAAAGTGGAAAGGCATATTCATTTCTATGGAAACGATGTTCTTATCAGCAAATAGCGAGCTTTGGTAAAATAAACGATGGCAAATAAGATGACTTAACGAATACCAGCGTTGCGATAACAGTCGCGATCCAGCTCAGCATCCGTGTGCGTACCGAGAACTGAAGCACGTACAAAAGTTGAAAAATCATCAGAAAGTTATTCGGTGAGATAATTTTAATTACAAAAGTCATTTAAATCGGAGTTACGTACTTTTATGTTCATGAGAATATGACGCATCATGGGTGCTATAGTTTTTCGTAATTGAGAGTGAAATAATCATAAACTGAAGTTATTATAATTCACTTAATTGAGCGATTTATATAAATATATTTATTTGAAAAAAACTTTTGCTTTCGCTGCTTTTAATAACATGGAACCAGTCGAGTCTTTAAAAAATCAAAAGTTGCATTAAATTTTCCTTTCAATACCGTGTTAACCGCATTTGGAGCGACCGACAAATACACAAGTGCGCATATCGGAGTCCTGAGTTATTTTTATTCGATTTACTCGAAAAGGAAATATTAAATTTGATTATTGTATATAAATTTTGAAGTAATCTAAACCCAGTATTTAAACTTTTTTTTGGAATTTTTTTCCTGGTATTTTCCTGGTATTGACAACTTAATTTTTATCTTAACCGAAAATTAAAGGGGAGACAACTTTCTGAACGTTTATTAAATACTTTACGCATTTAATGAATGGTATAACCAATGCCTTCGTTAGCAGTATGTGTGATGCATATGCAAAAAAAAAAAAAAAGACAAAAAAACAATTTAGCGAAATTACAAAAGTTTTATTCTTAGTTTATTATGGAATTTAAAATTACAAAAGTAAAGTGACACGTTATTTTTTTTTGTCGTATTATTTAACGATGATCCATGAGATGAAATGTTCTTCCTGTTCAGCCAGTTGCCCATACAGATATTACGCGAAGGGTTTTTAATTACTGCAAAAATAATGATTCATTCATTATTGACATCGATAGGCAATTATAATATGTACAGAGATTCATTCATATTATATTGAAACTCACCAGATTTTGATTAACGCGATGGTTCTCGTTAACTTTCCGCCAATATAACCTTACATTGGCCGTCACGTAGCTGAAAACCTTTGGGACAATCATTGATCTTTGACAACCAATCCATCCATTCATAGTTCGTCGCGCCTAAACCTTGCGAATATGGCTTACAACTAACTGACGCGATAGCAATAAAAAGTATCGCCATTACAATAAAAAAAGCACAGCGACCAGGTGCACTCTTCATTTTGAACAGAAAGCAACGATCTTCGTTTATACTGCCGAGCTAAACGCAAGAGTCACTGAGCACTATACGAAGTACGACTTTTGACCAGCGCTTTGGATCTTTCGTCGAAAATACTTCCCTTTATATACGAACGAAAATCACCTGAAACTCCACCCCCGAAATATTGCACTACCACATGTGGCAACAAATGAGCCGATTTAACTGTAGCTGACATGATAAGAAATAGAGTTGCCATTCGGTTAGTAAAAGTAGTTTGATTGTTCCGCTGTTTATGTCAGCTACAAAATTTAACCCGTTTTACTTCTTTTTCCTAATGGCACTATTGTGCATTCTCATTGATGCATCCAGCATTTTTTCCAACCCGTTGAAGCTTCTATAAATATTTCTCAATATCGAGGAAATAGAATAATTTAAGAAATAGAGTAACAGGACTTGAACTGTACGACGCACGATCATAATCATATTGCGGAAAAAACCTCAATATTTAATAATTCAGTTCGTTCGTCTGTAGTTACACAAGTGTGCAAATAAAATGTGCTCTAAATAAGAGGAGACGCATGAGTTTTCCACGACGCATACACTGAATGAGACTCTGTTAACATAATGTCTGTCAACGCTAATAGGTTTCGTTTGTCAATGATTGCTCGACTCATTAAAATGGTTGTTGGATAAAATTAACATCGAAAATGCCTTGCAGTTTACTTTATTTTTTATAATTTTCATGGTGGCTATTTCATAACATTTCAATGATTTATTTACTCACCGTTCGATGTCTTGTTCCGCCTCTCAGGAACTCGTCATCCAGTCGTCGCCTGTGGCAAAGCCGCTGGATTATTGCATAGTTGAATCCATTGTACGAAACATTCACTAAAACATGTTACACTTGTTTCCTTTCATTCGATGAAGTTGCATTCTAGAATAGCGATCGTGCAATATTGATCAATGTCAATCCCGCAAAAATGATCAAATTCGTCTCACACATTTGTTTGTGCCTTAACGGGCTAATTAACACTTCAATTCGATTGTTTGTTTGATTGTTTTTTGTTGTTGATTATTTTTTGAATCGTATTTATTCGTAAATGAAATTTAGAATTTGACAACTTGGAAAAGAAAAAAAAAACTATTATAGATTATTGTTGTGTATTATGCATGAAAGTACAAATTCAATCCATTTTTCTATTTGTTTCTATAAAATAATTAATTATTTTTTATGTTGTTTTATTTTCAAAAAAGCCCTAGGGTTGTATAGAAATTTTTATTAATTAAGGATAAAAAAGAATTCTACTTGTACTACTATATATTTCGTTTCGTAAAATTCATCAGCATCGACGAACGATGAAGCGTAGCATTGAATTAAAAGCAACCGACGCTCAAAATATTTCCTCTGTGCGTTGCCGGCCGGCGTCCGACCGATACTGGCTAGCGCCTAGCATTACCACGCTCTCGCGCACTCCCGCTCGCCCTGCTGTCCCGCGTCCGCCCCGCCACTCGCGCTTCCCCGTTTCTCCCCTCGGGGCGCGTCGGCACCACGGGTCGGCACCGTAAACGTTCCCCCACTATGCACCACGCTCGAACGCAGCAAGCACACGCGACTCACAGGAGCGCGTAGAACGTAAACAAACAAAACCAAAGGCTTTGTTTGTTTTTACTTACAAGCTTACTTTACACACAAGCTTACTTCGAACTCTTCAATTTATTTTTCAATATACCGAAAAATAAATTCATCAAATATTAATTTTCGTTTCATCATTCGGCAAATATATTCCATAATAAAATTGTATTTAATAAGCCTAATGGGAGCTAAGTGATACATACAATTATACATATAATAAATTGGTTGGAGAGTGAATAATGCACATTCATTCATTTAATAAATGATAGTTGGAGTTATAAAGATATAAAAGAATTATATAGAAGTAGGGAATTATAGAGTAGTAGTTATGAGAGTACGGCGTACACTAGTATTTTGTCGCATCACGGTGGTAGCACCGTGTTACTATCTTATATTTATAATAGTATATGCCTCATCGTTATCTGGGTATCTGGGCATAAGTATTTACTACTTACCCACTGATGGTAAAATGATAAATTCTCAATTTTTTTTTTACGATTGAGACATATAAAAAGTGTAAAACCGCCATACCGTGAGAATTTCTTCCTGGAGGCCCTCAATGGCCAAATATGGCACTTTATTAAAAAATTAAATAACAATCACAAGTACTGTGCCCAGAAAATTGATATTCTGGGATCGCTGTATTCTAATTATGGGCACAATTATGGGCATTTATTTGTTTTTAGTTCTGCTCGACCTTATGTTTCTCGTTATAAATCTTCTCGCTAAATATTTCCTCATCTTTTTTTATTTTTTATAATAGAGCAAAACGAAAGGAAACCGACTGTCCACACTAACATTTGTGATCGTAATTTTTCTATTAGTCACTCAAGCTTCAGGACAGGACATCAAATAAAATTTCAATTCTCCTTCATTTTTTCGTTAAAAGTCTACAAATTATACACACTATTTTCACACTTATATATTGTACACTCCATATCTCAGTAGATCAATGAGCGAATTATTTTCGTTACTTTCCTTATTAATTGATATACATATCAATAGGGTTAGTTAACTCGGCTATCTATTCCTCATTATACACGTTGAAACATGTAATTGTGAAATGATATTGCGCAAGACCGTTGCCGAAAAAAAAATTATTCCCAAAATAAAATCTGTTACTTGCAGTATCATTATTAGTAGCAGTTTCATGACTAGGAGTCTGTTAACCATGTGGAACATGACACGTATGCATGCATCGATATATAGTAAAATCAGAATAATTGCAGAGCACAGACCTCACTATGACTTTGTGCAACATATCGTATGACCGTATCGTGAGTATATATTACTGTTGCATACACAAAAAAAAGAAGTCCATTGTATCGATGTTACAAATGTTTTATTTCGAAAAATCAGACGTACATTTTTCTACATCTCGTTACATAGCGATGATACTCAAAGCGTGAAATGTTCTTTGTGGTCAGCTGATTCTCCACGAATACGATGCGAAACGTTCTCAATTACTGCAACAAAAATATAATTCATGATTAATGTCGATAGGCAATTTATAAAAATAATGAATGAATTATATCATTGAAACTCAACAGATGTAGGATGAGGCGAATTTTCTCGTCAACTTTCTGCCATAATAACGACACAATTGCCATTATACATTTGGAACCCTCTAGGGCACGGATCATCGTTTGAAAACAATTCGTCCAATTCTTTTGTCGTATATACGTGGCGATTTAGATGTAAGTTTCGACAATGGGCTGATGAAATTGCAAAAAAGAGTATTGACAGTGCAATGAAAAAGGCACAGCGCTCAAATGAAATCTTCATTTTGAAAAAAATTCACGGAGTCTTCAATGCGAAGTCACGTTCAGTAGAACACTGAGCACTGTACGAAGAGCAACTGATTATAACTGACGGCGTATCCGATATTTATAGAAGAATTATTTCCTGAAGTCAAACGAAAATTACCTCAGATTTTACCTTTAGCATATATATATCAATTTCACCTGTACCAATATATGATGTAATGTAATTAAGTATGAAAAGCGATGTGACATATATGATAAGGAAAAAATTTGGCATTCGATTGGTGTCAGCCACTTATTTGGTGGTCCTCAGTTGCCACCAGTTACAAAATATGATCTCGTAGTATGGAAAACTTTTCGGAAGAATTTTGAAGCTTGATATTTCTTGCTTCCAAAACTTCATGAATAATATTTTAGATTTTTCACAACTTGTTTTTTTTTTTTACGATAAATAAGAAAAAACGAAATTGGCGTTATTTACTAAATTGAAAAGTACGCATTGGAAATGGAAGATTTTCGATTAACCTATCGCAGCATGTTAGAAGCCATTGAAGGGCATATTTTCAGCCTCGTATTCGTTTTTGTTTCTTTTTTATTTCCTTAAGTTTCTGTGCCATGTTGGACCAAGTTATGAGCAAACAAAGCAAAGAACGTATCTTCCATTTTGATCAGCTGTAAGTGGGGAACTTCTACAAGAAAAAGTCATTCCATAACCACGTGATTTCTTTTCAAGTTTTTCTTTATTCTTTTTTTAATCCGGTTTTGACTTCGAGATGAAAACTAAAAAACCATGTTTTTTATCACGCAAAAAAGTATTAATTCATTCAATACAATTTTTAATTGAAGATTTTTGAACCAATTAACTTATGACAGTTAACGTAAACATAGATCCAGGAAATATGTGTCTGATCCGCATGAAAGATTTGAGGATTTGATCGACATTGATGGAAATACACCTAAACAATAGTAAGGATAGCATTGTCAACAAAAGAAAATCCTTAAATTTTCGCTACAATTTTTTAGTATTCAAACTAAAACTATTCAAATTCAAACTCAATAATGGCGTCGTAACTCGAAGACAAAGACGAAGACCTAAACAACACATGTGGAAAATATTTTCCTTGCTTTAGTCGTCCACAGATTCACGAGATACGAGACCACGAGAGACAACGAAGGGTTGGTCGGGCGTGCCTGGCTCAGTGCGCATGCGGCAGCGCGGACACTTGGGTTTATTATCCCCTCTGCCGTTTGGACGGATAACCACGAATACTTAAGGAGGGGGTAAATGGGAGTTATAAGGAGAGACAGAAAACGAGCAGCGTGAGATTAGACAAATTCGTTAAAGAACGAGACGGGAGTCTGCATAAAGCTCTTGAAGCTAACCGAGTTAGAAGGGGACGGAGACATAACGTCCTTGAGGTGGTGCATATCAATAAGCGTATACAGCAATCGAGATGGAAAGTGGGAGACTTGATTTGGAGAGTGTTACTGGTGGGACGGCTAACGGCACAAAGGAACCAGTCGCTTCTTATAAGTCGTTGCCGGACGATTCGAACTGGCCCACGAATAAACCAAACGATAGCGAAAAATCAGACATGGGTAAATTGAACGAGGCAACTGGGATGGACGACGGGGCTCAGGAGAAAATGCTCAATGAGGAAAGCAATATCGTACCAGCTAAAGAACCGACAGAGGTTAGAACATTCTTTCTTTTTACGCCCATGAAACACGTTAAATAAAAAAAATTGTCGTTAAATTATTCATGCAAAACTTCAAAACAATTTTCGAGGTATTTCCATATGTTCTCTCATTTGGACTAGACACAAGAGCATTAAAAATCAATTTTAACAGAATTTCTTAATCCATCGAATGATACAAATAAAATATTATCGATTCCATAGCGTCCTCCATTCATTCTCCAATACTTGTTTCTTCTTCTGGACCATGAGGTCAAAGATTACATTTCTAGTGTACAGCTTCATTTATAATTTTACATAGCCGCCATATTTGACGCTTTTTTCGTACAATATGGCCGCGCAACAAGACGATAAAGTGACCGAGATTTATTGATTTTTTTCGACCCTATCAACTCTCCTTTGAAAGAGATCGACTCAATCTATTCAAATTCTTTCCGAGTCTTAGAAAATATCATCGCAAACAAAAGATGCTGTTAGTATAAAAATAGCGTAATAAAAAATGATGCAAGCATCTTTGGCTGTTACACGTGATCGTTATCCTGATGGAAGGTCAATTTCATTGAAGAAATCAAAAACGATTAACGATATCAATTAGTTTTCTTTGTATGATAATAATATGATTAACTGCAAAGAGTTTGAATGCTTGGAGTACTTTCTCATGAATTTATAAAAAATACGTTATTAGTATTTCTATGAATAAATTGAAAAATAATTAAAAATTCCAATAAAGCTCTTGCGTTTACTTTTCACAATATACAATGCTATTGTTGAAACATTTATAAAAAATCAATGATTTCTTATTATTGAGAATTTTATACATGTCATGAAGTTTTTCAAAAGTTTCTCACGCTTCTCCAACCGTTCAATTATTTTAACAAAGTTTTCATGAAAAAAAAACATTTCCATATTTTTTTCACCACACGTCTGATCGTGGAAATTGTAACTTTTGATCAAATGACTTTTGGTTCCACTGATTGCTTTTCCCCCATTAGTCAGTGATTTCACTACAATTCAACCTCAATGGATGCATTTTTTACAATATTATGGAGCCATAATAAATAGTAATAAAAATATTTGTTGTCTGAAAAAAAAAAGAAATCATGTGTTTTATGGTTTCCATGAAATATCACACACGGAGGATAAATATTCTGTTGGATTCCATTCGATCACATTTCTTCCAAATGTTTTAAAAGCATTATTTTTTTCGAAAATAAGTTACTTGACATTAGCAGTATTATTTAAACGATGAATTTAATTAAAAGTCACATTTTAAACAGGGCTCTCTGTACATTTTATCGTTTTCTTCGTAGGTAAAATTCATCTCTGAGAATGGAGATGCAAAAATCGACATCGAAACGGTTAAGAAAACGCTTTCAGGAATGGGCAAGGAGGAACTAATGAAATACGCGAATGATCCTTTTTGGATACGTTTAAGATGGTTTCTCTTTATTGGCTTTTGGCTTTTATGGCTCGCGATGCTTGGCGGTGCCATAGCGATCATAGTAATGGCGCCAAAGTGTGCTGCACCACAGCCAAAGACATGGTGGGAAGAGAGTCCAATCGTGCAGCTTGAAGCGAGTGATGTTGAGGGTAAAGACCTTGACGGAATCACGACGTTGCTGGATACTCTGCGAGAACAGCACGTCAAAGTCTTGTCCTTGTCCCATTTCGTGGACGTTAACGGTAAGAAAAAAACAAAGTTGCATTTATTTAAAAAATCACATGTGTAAGCTCGTCACTTCCTCATCATAACATTCATTTATTTTTCGTTCAGGCCACACTAAAGATTTCCGCGATGTTCAGTCAAAGGTCGGCACAATCGCAGATTTCGACAATTTAATAAAATCAGCGAAAGATCGCGATATGCGTGTTGTTTTGGAACTTGATCCGAATCACTCGTCAATCGAACATCCTTGGTTCGTTCGGTCCGCTAAACGCGAAGATCCGTACACGAACTACTATGTTTGGGCTGATGAAAAGAGCGGAACAACCGGCACTCGTAAACCTCCAAATAATTGGGTAATTGTTATAGACTTTTGTCACGATATTGATATTCGGTGACGATGAAAACATATTCAGAAACTTCGAGTTTAATACTCAGCTGCAACGTAGCGAGCTGAAAAAATTTACTATATCAACAACATTGTTTTTCTTGTAAACTTTTTTTGCGATGATTTACTCTTATTATTTTTGTTCTGTGATTCATTTAGATCTTTCATTATAATGTAAAACGACAAAGTCATTGATTCAGGAATGAGAATAACAATTATGACCGGTTTTTCTACTATTCGGTAAACTTTGTCGATCGTTTAATGTTCTTAACAGTGGCGTAAGGTTTATTCGAAGGTGGAATAACCGGGTCTGCAAGGCTCGAAACTGATTCATATTGTACTGCTTTTTCATCATTTTTTATCGTTGCTAAGATCAAAACGTTTTTGAACTTAAGAGACAAAAATAACTGATGAAAGTATATTTTTATTTGTAAAACTTCAGTTGAGCGTTAATGGGGGCTCAGCCTGGGAGTGGAATGCTGAAAGAGGCCAATTCTATCTTCACCAATTCAACAAAACTCAGCCTGATCTCAACTTCAATAACCCAGCGGTTGTAGCAGAGTTTGGGGTAAGTTTGAATTTTTTTAGTCTTAAATAATTATTCGTTCAGGTTTATCAATTTTAGTGATGCATCGTAAACAGTGAAATTTAATCGATATCTTTCCATGTTCCAGGAAATTCTGAGCCATTGGTTACAGCGTGGTGTCAACGGTTTTAGGCTCGGTGACACACAGTATCTTACCGAAGACCCTAATCTCCGGAGCGAATCCCACGGAACTTCGCCGGCTAGTACTGACGAGTATCAGTATCTCGCTCACGTGCACACTTATGATCGTCCAGAAAACGGTGAAATACTTCGCCAATGGCGAGAAATCGTTACCAATCGTACGAACAATGATTGTTTGTTTGCTCTACGTGACAACATTGGTGCCGACGTATTGGCCGTTTACAACGAGAAAAAAACTCTTATAGATTTACCTCAAAGTTCACTTTTCCTTGAAACTGCTGACGAAAAAATAACCGCCGACACATTATTCAAAGGGGTTTCCCAGTCTTTAGCAGCGAGCGGTGGTTGGCCCAGTTGGGATGTGAGTATCATCGTTATTCAAGAAAAAAAAAATATATGCCTTGAAATTATATACTTATCAAAATTCTTCGTTGTTTTTTCTTTTATTATAATTATTTTTCACTTTATACACAATGACCGTGAAATTGAATTTTGTTGATTTGCAAATACATAATAGTCGACCTTTTTTTTTATTTCCAGCTCAACGGAAATGAGCGCAGTCTCAGAAAGCGTATGCCTCGAGATATGGCTGACAGCATAGCTCTGATGACTTTATTGTTGCCGGGAACGCCTATTCTCAAACTGAACGACACGCTCTCAGCCAAGGACGCTTTTTCGAAGATTGCCAAGTCTCGAAGCGTGCAAACGTTTTTGTACGGCGAAACCGAAACAAGTGTCGTCAATGGCACTGTTTTTGTTTACACAAGGTATTACTCCAGTTTGTTATTCAATAAGTTTTTTTGGAAATATTAACAACGTTTATCCATAATTTTGATAGAAAAACTAGAAAAAAAAAGTAATCTTTTGGAGAGCTTTTGTACGATTCTAGTACTTGTCGATAAAAAATTATGCCGTTCATGGATATTTTAACACAAATAGAATGAACTTACGTTTGAAATAATCAATCATTTTTATAAAATACTGTTGAAAATCGTTCAATTGAAATTCATTTCGACAGTTTGCTTTTGAAACTTGTTTAAATGTTTTCTTCAGTCGTTATCGATTTGATTTTGATTTGTTACGTATCGCCAAATATTCTATGCAAACCAACAGACAATAACAAACATAAACTGTACGTTTTGTTTTTTGAAAATGAAATGTCAGACAGTGTAAAACATTTTTATTCGATCTTTGAGGTTTACGGAGAGAAATTAAATCTCCCAATTGGTTTCATCCTGACTATTGTTCTGCTTATTTGCTTTGAACTCAGTATCTTTTATGTTGTATAATAGTTCCCGAAACCTCGTACAAAAGCTATTCAACTAGAGCTTAGGCATTTGTCAGAGAGCCGATGTGTGTGTGTTTTTAATAATACGAATAACATATATGGTGTGACGAAGTAACCAATAATTCATTTATCTTTCACGCTTGTCCTCTTATGCGGAAAAGAAATTGGTGAGTCCCATTACTAACATTTCAGCATGCAATTTTTATTTAAATCGCTTTCTACTGGATTGTCCCTTTTCTCATAACTTATTGTTTCCTGCCTATTTTTGCTACTGGACCATTTTTCAAGCGCTCAACTCCATGGTTTAGACAAATATTTATATAAACATCATCCAACTAACGCGTGTAACATTTGTAACGATCATTGCTTCTTTCATAATCATTCAACCAACAATATTTTAAGCTATCTTTCTCAGCGTAACGTGAACGAACTGATAGATCGCTTCAAATTCAATTTTCCTTACGGTTTTAATGAAACCGATCTCGAAACTGACATAACAATTTTTATTTTCTATCTCAACAATATATCCAAATGACATTATTCAACTGTATATGAGTGTAATTAACGAAATTGATGAATCAATCAGGTTGAAGAGCGGTAATCCGGGCTACCTGGTGGCGTACCAAAGTTCGGATGAGCCTGCTGTCATTGACTTGTCAAAGATAAAGTGGGTGTCTTCAGAAGTGAACGTATTAGCTCACAGCCCAAATTACTCTCAAGGGGGCAATGAAATCAAGTGAGTTTTATGGTTCGGATGCAATATTTAAACAATTAAAGAATTCAAAATAAATATTTCATCAATTAATTGCTTTAATCTTTAATTTTTTCAGGGAAAAACTTTCTTCCGATCGAGTGCCCATGTCACCTAAAAGCACATTGGTGGTGACGTTTGTGCCAAACGAATAAAGTGCGAAACATAAACGCGACGTTTATAAAATAATAATAATAATCTTATATACTCAACGTCTATGCGAACTTTTGGCCAATCGGCATTTTCTCGTGCTTATATGTGTTCAGCTGAAATTATTTTAAACTCAGCTACAAACGAAATGTGAACCAGAATATGAAAAAAAAAAATTAAATAAATGCAATTATACAACGCATGGTAACAAAAACATTTTTTATTCATTTTATCCTAAACTATATATTTTTTTTTTCATACCTAATTTTGTTTCTGTACATTTTATTATATACTTAAAAGTATTTACTCTATATGAAGTTTATGAGGATCTGTAAATCTCGCGGTTAATATGTAGAACAAAGCAGGCAGGGGTACGAGTACGAGCATTGCTGGATGAATATTCATTCCCCATAGAGTCGCAACAGCCACTATGCCGTATCCATGCATCAACCAATGTCCCAATATCACAATAATGTTCTTTATATCGGTTACGGAGCTCAGCAACAAAGATTTCATTGTCTGTGAAAAACATATAATTAAAAACCATCAAGATTATCAAAGAACAAATTCCGATGTTTTTCATTTTTTCTCATTCTCAGCATTACCTGATTCATTTTGAAAGCAAAGTGCGCCGCGTTCGAGAGGACTGACAAGATTAACGTGATGTATGGAAACGCATAGTCTGTGGATAAAAATTCAAAAATCTTAACAAATACAGATAAATAGAAATCATAAGCTATCGGAAACGAATCGTTCTTCTCATTATTTCAAAACGTTCTCCTACGAAAAGAAAGAATCACAATTTTCTAGACATTTCGGGAAAAAAATTCCAAGTTAATTTATAATCAACGACAGTTGATAGAGTCTCAGTTAATTTTTAAGAACGAAAACTCGATAATTAACAATCGTGCAATAAAAAAAACGATTTCTATAACATCTTCATGTAAAAACGCAGCAACGCCGCGACACTGAGTACTAAAACGATAATGTTTAAGCGGCAAAGGCAAGTTGATTCGTATTATGACTTCAGCTCAACGCCATTAGAAAAATACGTCGTTTTATTAGGAATCTTATGCCATTTTGCTAATTAACTTTTACTCACAGATCAATCCCCCACCCACGGCATGTAGTAACGCAAGAACGGGGAAGAAGTAAAGGGCAGCGTAGATCGAAAATTTGCCTTGTCTCGGTAAAAATTTTCGTGCCACTATAGGTCTAATAAGTAACATAATCAGTACTCCTAGAGCGTAAAAAATGAAGACCATAGTGTATCTGAAAATAAAAGATTCAATTATAATTCGAATGAAATCAATTTCGCTGGATCGTCAATATTGAGTTTTGTTTTGTAATCAACCATGTTTGAATTTGTTGATTTTTTTCTCCAAATTTGTACAAATAAAAATTGTATCTAGCGTCTTTGGTACTCTCACAAAAATCTATCAGAACGTACTGAAACGAAAGGTAATAGGAATTTTTAACTTTTTACTATATTTGTCTTGTCATTTCCATGGTAGAAAATGTTATGCTAATGACTTCTAAGATTGACTCAATGTCCTTCGTCTTTCTAGTATATTTTTTATTCATCACTTTGAAGCTAAATTTTGAAACCTTGATTTTCTGTTTATGGTATGATATTTTTTGATAATCGAGCTGCTTTTAGCCTGGTATTCACGTTTTACATTTTTGAAGTCATATTGAGATAAATAAAAAATAAATAACTGCAGTAGGCTTCTATACTTTAGGGACTACAAACTTCATATACATTTTTTTTTCCATTTATTTAAGTTTGTTCTTCCACTGAAGCATTTATCTGTAAACTTTGTTAAGCATCAGAGAATATGTTCAAAACACCACTATGCGGTAATGTGATAAATTTGAAAAATATACATTAATGAAAAAGTTAACTTTTCAATACGATTTTGTAACGAGACAACTACGTTGTGCATTGATCCGAAATTATTCATGACAATAGTTTTCTTCCATGAAATTTCCATTATTTTGTCTATCACAAAAAACGTGAAAAAGATCAGCCGTTGTTGAGACTTCACTGACTGACTGTCACCATTCTAGAAATTTGCTCAAGACGATTTTTAAAAAGCTGTTAGATGATTGGAAATAGCTTTAAAATTCTAAAAGTCCGGGAATATTGTAAAAAAAATTTATATGAATTTCATGTTTCATTAATTGCTGACTACATTTGGCCATGTGAAGGACAAAAATTGCAAAAACTCTCAAAACAATGATCCCCATCGATTTACACTTATTGCTCATCAATCATATGAAATGGGTTGTCAACCAAAAATCGAAATTAAAAGAAGTTTTATGTTAGAACCCTCATGGCTCCGACATGTAAACAAAAAACCTTACTCTCCTAAGGAAAATGATTAATTCAAACGGAAGATGAAGACAAAACATGAAAATTTTGTAAAGGTTTTACTAACAAAGGATAAACAGCTTCTTGTGTGCAATGCAGAGCTGTATCATAATTGGGTTTAGGGTTGTGCAGCAGTGTGTACCAGTCGGAGAGCCTAGTACTTTTGCACGATCGTATTTGAAAAGATCCCATTGGATCGGTCAGCAGTAGCGTTATCAATGAAGCTGCGACAATTTCAAAGAGCGCAGAAGTATGCATCGCTAAAACTTCTTTAGTGATGCTTCTAATCATTCCCACCATATCGATGAAAAACCAGTGCAATACGAGAGCAAGAAGTGCCATGAACCCGAGATAGAGCCAGTCGTAAAACATGGGAACATCGTCGCACTGTACGCAAGCTGACCACACGTTGCTCCTAAAGCCTCTGGGACAAGCCCCGCAGTCCGTCCAATTGCCATCCGCCAATAATTCTCGACCACAATAAACGCCTGGACATCGAACCAGTGAATTCATTGTACTGTAAAAAACAATATAAACAATATAAAAAATAAAAAACCAAAAACAAACAAAACGAAACTGACGTGGAAAGAATAAAAATAAAATTGGAATCATTAGATGAAATGGACGATTTTATAATTACTTCGACATATTTGTTCCGATGAACGATCCTCCTTTCATCACGATTTCGTAATTCATACACTTTCTGACATTTCTCTCGGCATTCGAAATGCGAACATTTTTTTTTTGAGCTGGAACAGCTCAAGTGTATCTTATAAAATCTTTACAATCCTCAACTCTCATGTTTCTTAGATTCGAAGTTCTTCATTCAACCACGCGCGGCGTTTCTATCAACAAGAAGCTCACCATGAAGTGAGTAGCAAACGATCACAACAGTGAATATTCAACGGACATCCTTTATCGACGAAATCAACTTCTGTGAAGTTGGTCCGCCGAATTTGTCCCAAACGATTTTTTTTCAGCCTAATCATGTGGGAAAGAAATTTTCAAAAATTACGAGAATATAACAACAAAATGAATGTATCAAATCGCAATTTTTTCAACGATCATTTCATTGAAGGACGGATAATATGCGAGAGAATCTGATTTAAATTGAAATGATTTCTATTTATGGTGATCGCGTTAGTTTTACTACAATGCGATATTATTTATTAGTTGAACCTTTTTGAACTGTTCAATTCTCGAATTCATAAACAATAAGAAAAAAACAATAGGCAAAGTCCACTTTTTAACAATTCATTAAAAATGGAGGCCAACTTCAGACATAAATTTGAAGTAGTTATGTGTCAAATAAAAGTAGTACACTGTGAAGCATTGAAAAGTTATCATCTCGTCGTTGCTAAAAATCGAAGAGGAATGATTTTTGATTTTCATATTAATAAATGACGGGCGAATGAAACGTCGAAGAAAAGAAATGGTGGCAATCCAACGCGATTTTGGAGATAGTTTTGGATTGACAATTCGCGAAGTGGCGCCATCTGTAGAAAATAGTTGGCGTGTGTACATTGAGTGAACTCGTGAAACTCCGGCGTGGCCCCGTCGATGATAGCCGAGTGGGCATTACTATTTTCAGGCACACCGAGGCACCTCTTGACGGGTTTTTTTTTCGATAAGTGAAGGGCGACGTACACGGCTCACGCGCGGGGAACCCATATATTCATTTTTCATTCTCTTCCGTTGTTTGGTTAATTTCCGCGTTGTGACGCGCGAGTTGTATACGGTCGAAAATCTTTGACGGGACGCTAGGTGAGAGGGACCCCGATGCGCGATATTGAAGTGGTGCATTTGATAAAGTAAAAAAAAAAGAGAGCGAAAGAAAGAGAAAAAAAAAGCGAAAAAATTTCTTCTGCGAGGTGTTGTGAAAAAGAGAAGGACGACAGGGCGCGAGGCTGCGTTTCTCTCTTTCTGTTTCGTGCGCGTGTGAATTTTTGTGTATGTGAGTGTGCGTGTAGGTGTGTGGTGTGCGCGAGTGCGGTGAGACGAGTTCAGCGTGAGACGCTGATTTTAACGAAAAAGCAAAAAAAAATTGATAAAACGAAGGAAAATCAGATTGAATATATATTTTTTTTAATGTCGCGGTGTGTCGGGAAAAGTCTCGGTGCTCAAATTGTTGTGCAAAAATGAGACAAGCACGTATGCGTTACGAGCAGCTGATGGCGGCCGTAAAGTCCTCTCGTCGTCGTACCTTCTTCGTGTCTACAAGTTATCGAGTTTGAGGCTTGGCGAAACCCCGTGTGGCCAACGACGGCAGTTTGTAAAGGAGCAACAATTTCAAAGATCCTCGTTCGCCGTTACTTCGCCAATTTTTTTTCATCTTTACGAAGGAGGTACTTGGAATAAAACGAAAAAATAGTATATATATTTATTTGTATGGGTGTGTATGTATGCTGTGTACATTTACGCACACTGGTGCAACGGTGGGTGGATAACGCAACGACGAGCTCTACTACGGCGCTCGCGGAGTAAAAGAGAGAGAAAGATAGAACAGTAGGAAGCAGCTCCCCTTACTTGGAGCCGTGAAAGAGTCACCCGATTACGAGACGGTATTTCGCCAGTAGCGAAAGAAAGAGCGAGAGCTTGATGAACACACGTATACACGTCCATACGAGGCGTGATATAACGGTGCCTTTCTCTCTTCTTTCATTAGTATATTTGCTTCACTCTGTTCCTCGTGTCGTTTATCTTTCTTTAGCTCTATGGTTGGTCCCTCCCTCTTCCCATCTCTCTCTCTCTCTCTTTCTCTCTCTCTCTCTCTCTCTCTCTCTCCCTTACTTATTTCTTTTTTTTCCTTCGCCTCCGGGATTCCGGCACTCGGACGGGTACATAGCCTCCTGGTTGGTACCCGGCTATCGAATTCTCGCGCAGTCGAATGAATAATAATAATGAAAAAAATAAAAAGACCGAGATGGATGGAAAAAAAGAAACGCGTGCGCGTGGGACGTGCTGCGTGTTAAAACGTGCGGACATGCGTTCTTTTTCTACTTCGCAATTTTTCTCTCCTTTCTGCTTTACAATCATTTTTTTATCACAATTATTTGTCATCGTTCCTTCAAATTTTCTGCATTAAAATAAATTAACCTTGCTACTTAACTACTTTTCACAACATATTATTTTTTCAAGCTTCCGAATAAAAATTACCGATACCCAATTTACTCACGTTCGTCGATAATTATCGGTCAATAAATATGTATGTGCATTTATAAAAGAAAAAAGAAAAAAAAAGTATCTCTTTTCGTAGTCCCCCTCTCCCCGGTTCTCCGTTATTGAGGAAATTTCGTGGAACGCTAGATAGCCGAGGAGAGTGCGCGTAGTGTGCGGAACCCCCCCTCCCCGCGACCCCTTCCTCTCTTGTTTCCCCGTTCCAACGATCAGCGC
Source organism: Campoletis raptor (assembly GCA_948107755.1). NCBI lineage: Eukaryota > Metazoa > Arthropoda > Insecta > Hymenoptera > Ichneumonidae > Campoletis > Campoletis raptor. The sequence continues at coordinate 5,662,077 of OX403624.1, forward strand.
CTCGATGAGAATCCGGAAAAAATAAGAAAATGAAAATGATTAAAAAAAAAAATAGCTTACATTTCAATAATTTAAGACACTCTCTGTCGCGGTTTATTGACAATTTGATTTTTTCGTTAATTTTTGTACACATTTTAATGTGTATGACGATATAAATGGTGCTCGAAAAAGTAAGTCTGACTAATATGTTCTTTGCTTTTTTCACTTCGTGCTCGTAGCTTAAATTAAAACGAAACGATTCTGGAGGCGAGCTGTATCAAAAAATCGTGTTTGCAAGTGTTTTTTTATTTTTATTTTATGCAATCCATTTCTCTTACAATTCCTCTCTCTCTCTTTCTTTCTTTGATTTCCGTGTCCTTTAGGTTTTTGCGTACGACATGAACTTGTGTAAATGGGGCGTGAAAATTCTGTAATTTGAATAAATGGATTACATTTTGCGAAACTTATGACAACCTGTGAAATGGGAGGGAATGAAAAAAGATCTTAAAAATACGACAGAATTATCGTCATCCTATTTTCCCCCATTTTATTGACAGTTTTTTTTTCTCCTTCTGAAATGCAATGAATGAATATTAATGATTTTTTTATGTTTGTTGTTCTTTGAAAGGAAGGGGGCTCCGCAAAGCTGTTGGAACTTGGATTGTTTCGGACTGAAGAGAAACTAAGGAGGAAAACAAAATTTTTATGTGTTCCACTAGCAGGAAAAAGGATTTTAAGTAAAGCTCGAAATAAGTGGCTTAGGGAAAAGCTGGAACGCAGAAACAACGTGGAGAAAGAGAGTGGCATAGCGTTTGCTGCTCAGGAATGCTTTCTCATAAACGCCAAACGTTTGTCGTTGCAGAGCTCCTATAGTGTTTGAAGAACATCACTCGTGAATTAAATCTTAAAATCTACGTGAAAGTTTGGAACCGGGCAACAACAACACAGGAAGAACAATAAGCAAGCAAAACGTCGTTATTTAAAGTGCATAGAGTAGCAGCAACGCATTGTCGTTGTCGCAGCTGACTCCTCCGCAAACTTGACCATCAAAATGTCAGCTGGGAATTTTGTAGATCGTATAGATCCTTTTGCTAAGCGCTCGCTCAAGAAAAAATCCAAGAAATCACAAGGGTCATCGAGGTACCGAAATTCACAGGATGTCGAGTTACAGCCATTGCCGTCGCTCAAAGGTGAGTTTTTTCATTTTTTCAAACCAATACTCATATTCAATACAATACTCATACAATACAATACCAATACTTTCATACTCGATTTTCATACATTGTGCCTTATATCCCAGACTTAGTTTACACTGTTTAATACTTTAAAATAAAATGCTAGATGTACTAAAGCATTTGTATGGATGCAACAATCTTTTTGACTATTTTACTGCTATTTCATTGTTTAAGTGAATTTTTTATTTTCCAATTATATCCATTTTTGCCTGTACAGGTATATAAACATGACGAAATTCTCTCTTTTAACTTCTACCCTGTTTTGCTTCCCTTCGCATAAGTAAAATCAGTGAATATCAAAATCCTTGTAACTCAGAAACTATTAAGCGCATTTCGCTTTAAGTAAAGACTAGAAAAAAGGTCATACAACTGAAGTTTTGTTCGTCAGAACACAATGAATTTTCTTTCCGTATCTATTTTTTCATTTTTGAAAATGTAAAAATTTTCATTGCAGATTTAGTTGTTGCGCCCTCAAAGAAATTGGGCAAGCTTCGAGGGCTAACGCTGTAAATAATTGTTTGAAAATCTGAATGAATAGAACGGAATTTGTTGCACGGCAATGTTGCAAACTTTATTGTAAAAAATCATAAACATCTCCATCAATGTCATTGAATTTAAAAGAATCTCTCGATACACCGTAGATCTGAGATTTCACATCATTTCAACTTCCGCTACTTGATAAAAAAATCTCGAAAATGAGGAGAAAGTATTATGTACTTGAATATTTTTTCCCCATTTTTGACTCTCAATGACTACAGTGTCTTTGTTTTCTTTTTACAACGCAGCATTATAAAATTGATTGAAAATTATTTTTAGCCAATAACATTTCAGCGCTTGATTGCCCCCATGGTTAAAATTGGCGATATGCATTTTATCGACATAAGCTGAAAAAAAAGGATTGAATATTGTCACTGTTTTTTCTCAAATATCTATCAATTACTGAATAAATTTGAACACAGTGTTTCAAATTTGTAATTAGAAATTGTTGAGGCCCAGTGGGTTCTCGTAACAAAAGAGAAAATGTCTTTTAAAACTGACGTGGACAAAAACTTTATACACAACTGTTTATTTATTAAAACAATGGATTTTTATTCTATTCGCATATCGAGAATTGTTCTGGCGATGTGAAGTAGTTTTAGCTTTTTCCGGTGCGTGTGAGGTTATGTTTTCTACCATTCGAAGTTCAAGCAAGTTTTTGTGGAAACCGAGCAAGATTTTTGTATTGTTTTGACGTATTTATTCAAATTTCATTTCGAAATTGAACAACGAAAATTGGATGAAGTTTCATTGAGAACCCGACAGTGGAATAAAGAAGAAAAAAGTTAGCCATTTGAGAATAATAGAAACGATTTTCCCTCTATTCCAACTGTGCAAACTTCGTTACCCTCAACAGTTCGGTGTTCACATGCTTTCTAGATATTAACGAATTGGCCACGAATGCCATAGACATTGTTTAAAAAAATAACTCGTACATATAAATACATTTTTTTTGAAAATTCTTAATTTTTTTGAAACCCAAATAAAATACATGAGAAAATGAAAAATCAATTCATAGTACGACAAATGCATGTTCAACAAAATTATCACGACAAGTCACAAATCGTTGGGACAAATATCCCAAGCCGTGTCATTGAATCACAACAATGCCAGATACGTTCTCGTGATAAACGACAATTCATGACTCATACCATTGAAAATTGTACACAATCTACGAACATTCTGAAAACTTCACTTTGATCATTAAAAATTCATTTTTTTCGTCGTTGCATAATTTATCGAAAAATACCTGAAAACACACAATATAAAGACACTGAGGAGATAGAAAATAAGGAAGAAAATTGACCGAATTTCTATCGAGATTGAGAAATAGTGAGAAAATTATTGAAGTGGTACAAAGAAAGCATAAAAGTGGGAAAAAGAAACGAAGGGAAGTGGAAGGATGTGGCTCGTCTCGTAAAGATTTAGAAGCTACTTGAAGAGCTTCTGGCAACAGACTGTAGTACCTAAGAATATTAAAATGACCATGATGGTTGAAAATAATGAGCAAAGATCATCAAGCATATTGTAATCCATTTTTGTACTAAATACGAAAGTAGAAACCATAAGAATTCTTACTACAAATTTAATATTTCAATGTCAGTATTTGTACATTACTTACTTATTTATAAAGAAATAAGAGCAGTGAAGTGGGTGCGGCTCCGTGTCACGTAATATCCAAGGGGGGATACCTGTAAACGTCACAATGTTTCGCAAAAGGGAGAAGATAAAATATTTCGGACATTAGGTTCTCTTGTGAATTCTTTCCCCAAACTAAGAGATCACGTGCTTTATGAGTGTCTTTTGTGAATAATATGTTAATTAATTACGTTTTTTATGTTTCTCCTTCTCGGTTGACAAACCTGTTGGTTTTCGGTACATGTTTCAGGTTTCATGCTAAATACGTATACCCTTAACTCTTCGAGCCATACTTTTTTTTTGACCTGCAATTTACTTGAAATTTGGTATTCTCGAGTTTATCGTGTCGCTGATTACGAATAGGGAATAAAAGTTTCAAAAAATGTAATCAATTAATCACAGTTATTATTTTTTCATTCCACGAATACCACATTTGAATAAATAGTCGACTTTTTAACTTTTTCTTTTGTACTAAGAACATCGGAACAGCAATTTTTTTTTAGAAATTCAATACACTCCAACGAATTTTATAGAAATTCATATTTTTCTAAATTGTTTCCATTGGAAAAAATTGAAATAAGAAATATTCGAGAAATTAAATAACGACTGTTCACGTGATTTTTACATTTACTAATGTTTCTATAGAATAAAAAAAAAAAAAAAACAGGTAAATGGATGACACGCAAATCTCACTTACATTCCCATTACAGAAACATATAAATCTTGTATGCTTCTCATTTTTGGAAATCAAAACGAATAAATCAAAATATTAAGTGACATTTGAAGATGCAACAATTTTTAGTATTGCATAGAAAAAATCATTTGAAACATAAAGTTCCATGCGATTGAGAACGAGAAAGAGGGAACGCGATCGAAAGAGCGTGAAACGTTCAGGGAGAACTTTAACCCTCGTTATATAGCAGCAGTTATTACTATTAGCAGCTCGTTCGTCAATCAACACAGTTCAATATGATGCGAATGACTTCGGCAAATACAAAACGAAATTGTGCTCAATTTTCATAGTGTATTCAATCTTCTACGAATTAAAAAATGTCTGCATTCCATAGATTATTAATTTATTTGAAAAAAAGACTTGGCCTCTTCCTGGCAAGATTTTTATGATCACATGATATACTTACCAGAAGTTTCCTATGCAAAAAAAAACTTGTGATTGCTTCTACAGTTATTATACGCAATATCTCACCTAACCAACACCGACATTACTTTCCTTCAAAACTCGTGCCAGAATGGTTATTAATGTGAATCTATTCATAGAATAAGTTTCCCAATGTTACGATTCAAAATGCAGATTTCCTGTCTGTGTGTCTGTTCGAAGGAACTCCCAACACGTCCTTCAGCAGATATCTTTCAAGTCGTTGCCTTATTCTATTTTTTTGTTCTAAAAATTTTCGTCACTTCGTTCTTTCCGTTTATAATAAAAAACTGATATCAATAACCAACTGACCATTTGTCAAAAATCCTGTTAATTATTGATGCATATCGATTAAGATTTTCCATTCTTTGGCTGAGCTTTCGTGAAATGGCTGCAGAAAAATACTGCAGGAAATCGTATTTTTGGGTTGAACTCGTTGCGAGTTTTGCACGAAAATAGAACACTGTAGATTAGGATAAAAAGTAATAAAAATTAATGCAAACGAGCTTTGATTCGAAAAGAAAACTCGAAATATTTGACTCTAAACTTTTCAGATCGTTCATAGAATAATGTTTCATTAAATTAGTTTTTTAATCATTTTTTTGTATCACTATTTCTTTCATTTAACTCTAGATTTACCGAAAGGGGTTACCCCTTCGAGCGTTGACAGGACTTACTTTGTGTTACTCTTTTTTTTGCAGTTTTTTCATCATTAACAACTCATTTTAAGAACAAACATCAGGACTTCTAGTTCTATATGGTCCCTGAAATATTCATAAATGTCACAAAAAAATAAACAGTCATTATTTGTTAATTGGACAAATACCACATATACATAAATAATCTAAATTCGTACTTTTTCATGAAGAAATACATTTTCTACTGAACAACTTTGAACATCGGAGTGGCAATTATTTTACAAACTGAATACACCCCGAAGAATTCTACAGAATTTTTTCCAATATTTTCGTACGGTGGCTTTTATTGAAAAAAAAAAATAATAATAAAGAAATGATTAATTTTGAATTTTCAAATTTGGGGAGTTTCGATTCGTAATCAGTAATCCTTAAAACACCGGGATATCAAATTTCAAGTGAATTTCACGTTAGGCTCAGAGGATTAACAGTACGAGGTTCAATTTGGAAAAGTAATCTTTTTTTTTTTAAATCTCTTAATTTTAGTGTGAATTCTTTTTATTCAAAACTGGAAATTGAGCAAGTTATACAAGACTGTAGTTTTGTCATACAGAGTGACGAGGTTCGAGCTAAATGTTTAGTACGAAGAAAATAAATACATCTTTGATGACGTAGATTACTGGCTCAAAGAATCTAATTATAATTCTTAGCATACGATCAAAAGTATCTGAAATCCCGAATAAATCCATCTGAGGTTTTCCCCCAAAGATTCGTATTCGATGTAGAACTCGCAGGACTCTCGAGGCACGGATCGTCGATTTTCGAAGGCAGTGCGTGCCGGCACTGTCTCTGTTCGTCCTCCGGGTTCATTAGCAATATATTTTTCGCTTATTTATAAACCGGGGGCAGTGAAGCTGTTCGATTCTTTTTGCAGAGTATTATGCGCGTCTAATAATCATTAACGTGACGTTTTTTAGTCGTCAGTCGCAAGTGTAAATATTTGATGACGCACGATCAATTGCGTTAAGCCGCAATGAAAAGAATGAGACTTGAAGAAAAATCTTCATAAAAAAAAGAAAAAGAAAAACATTTCATAGTTTTTAATTAAATCATCATCTTTGATTCTTGTGATATTTATTCGACATTTTTCTTGATTCTTTCTGAGTTTTCTGTAGGAAATAAAAAAATCGTGTCATAATCACAAAGTGAATAACTTGCAGATGTCAGACATTACTCTCGGTTTATGTATCGTCCACATTTTGCTAAGAATTTCAACATGTTATTGTCCGTCTCTCAAGCTCACAATTATGGCTACGCAAACGTAATTTTCTTTCAATTTCGTTCAACGTCCAGTCACTTGGATTTTTTATTTTTGTATTTTTCACTTCACCGTTCCCGTGAGACAGTCGCTGAGTGTTTTCCATAGTTACTCCTTCAAAATGCACTACTGTGTCGCATTTTTGCATGAGGAAAACTATAGAAATTCCAGCCTGTGTCGATGGCATCATTTTTTCTGAGATTCAGTTTTGGTTAGCATCATTAAAACGTCAGAAAAACTGTCTCCCGCTCAGCGCTCGATACACCCCAGCCGGTAATTATGTCTAAGCGGTCACCCAACCAAGTATTGACCCAGCCCAAGGCTGCTTAACTTTTCTTAACGCCGCAGAGCCACCCATCGAACCCGCAACCATCGCTGTCAGTTCTACGTTTTTATGCATATTGTTAGATGGTCGACGCTGTGTCGGATGCGAGCTGGCAATTCGAACGAGTATTTGTATTTATAACACGCCTCAATGTGTACAAGTAATCTATATGCAGAAACGAGTGAATGGTTGTAAGTACCGAGTGCGTAGAGTGCAGATGAATGTAAGATGCTTGCAACACTCCGCACAAATACACAAAACACACACACGTATTAATGTATCAACGTCTACACCCACGCTCACCGAATTACTTGCTTTCGCTTTGAACAACCAATGTCCCTCGAATCTTCAGATTTGTCAATCAACGATTTTTTTCCACCTCAATCAATCGATCAATCAATTGAAGCTTGTGCTTGTCTTCGTATCCATGATATTTCATCGCTCGATTCGTCCCCTTTATATTTTCCAAACCTGAACACTAATCAGAAAGCACAAATAATTCAATTAATTATATTCTACATTGCAATATTTTTGTTCATTATTTATGTTCCCATAGAGATGCAGGAAATTAAAAATTACGTGACATTTCAATACGTCAGAAAAAATACAATTTTCTTAACTTGGCTTATAAGCATAAAATCTTTGTTAATTTTTTTTTTCTTTTTTAAGATTCTAAAACGTACCAACTTGAGAGTCATAAATGTTGATACGTTTCCCATGAGACAGACTTCGTCCCAGTTATCGATGTCTTCACTGTGCAGATTTTTCAAAAAAGTTGCAAACAAACGTCACTACTTTTTCATTGATTATTTTTATTATTATTCATTGATTATTATTATTCCACGAAATAAATGTGATAGTTTAGAATTCATTTTGTAGCTGAATTACAGATCTTAATTATGTCGATGTCATTAGTGTATTTATCGTGAGAACCTTCCGGAGCAGCAATATCGTACCTTTGTACATAATAAAGCAAACCTCATCATTGGTCTCACAACATTGGAAAGTTTCGGCGTAGTGCGGGCTTCAAAGCTCTCGATCAATTCCTCCAACTGAAATGGATTTTGACCCAGACCTCGGAGTTTGCTACGATGTTCTAACTTTCGGCATGCATCGATGAATATTGACGTAAATAACTTGATTAAGTACAGTTGCGATATAAACACAGGAGTTGCTATGGTAAACATAACATTACAATAAATAATACATTTTACCAGTTGCTCGAGTGTTTCATCCAAGTTGCAATAGATCAACAAGTAACAAATATTAAATATTCATTCATCGACTGAAATAATGAGAAAAGTTTGACATCTTCACTTCGCTTCTTTGTTATTTGACTTCCGTCATAAAACTCACTCCCCTATAAAGCTATTTTTTCAAGACTAATTTTAAATGTCGTTTTTCTTTGCTGAGGTAGTTTTTGCAGGAATAATAAAAAATACTGAAGACACTCTATTCAAGTCGATAGTTTGTGCTTTTATTTTTTTCTTTCTTTTCGACATTTCAAAACATTTATAAATTGTCACAGTTCTTCAATTTCACAGTTTTATTTCAAAGTTTTCAGTCATTTACACAAAATAACTTAATTTTTATCCGATTCGTACTATTTAAGCATCTGGAGAGACACGCAGACAAAAAACACGTTAATAACACGTGTCAAAAAAACACGAAATATCATGTTAAAATTTCCTGTGAGAGCAATCCATTTTCTCATCTTTAAAAAAAGATAGTTAATGCGGACGATATCTGGTTGGATAAGTGATGATGATGGGAACGAAATTGAGAGAGGGAGAGAGATAGAGTAATGTTAGTTTTACAATTAGCGTATGTTGAGGTCGTAAATTCTCTGTTTTCGCTAAGCCACGCAAGCCACGTCGTGATACAAAACGTAAAATATAAAATGCTTTCTACATATACCTTCGATCCATTGAAGACGGTATTAGTTATTATTGAGTCATATATTTATCTCTATTTGCAATTCACTTGGTATTTAGTATTCGGGAATTTCTGGGATCTCTGATTACGACACTGATCTGGAATTTTAGAAATTCGAAATTAACGGTTTCTTCATTTTTTTAAACAGAAATTTACGTAAGAAAATTTAGTAAAATTCTTAGGAGTGTAAAGAGTTCGTGAAAAAATTGCCTTCCAGATGTTCATCGTATTTTAGTACAAAGTTATCTTTTTCATGAAAAGGGACGAGATTCTGTTATTGATTTGTATGTGGTATTTGAGCAATTAACAAGTAATGACTGTTGCTTCTTCTATTTATTTATTCATATTTGAATGTCCCATGAACCATGTGGAAAAAACGGAATTTTTTCTTAAATTAAACTTTGAAAATTAAAAAGAAAAGCTGCTGAGTCGCGATATTTGATTCACAAAGTTCCAACTCATTTTTTCATACAGGCCAATTAAATTTTGTTACTGTTCAAATTAAAGTGCTTATAAGGGATTTCAATTAAAGTTTTAATAAATCATTGACATTCTATTGTGAGTTTGTAAGAGCATGCGAGGGCTTTACAAGTCTTTCAATTTGGCTGAGTATTTTTATGATCTAAAAGGTGAGAAATAACTCGTAGTTATTTCTCACTTTTTCCCAACCGCATCACTTCACTGCATTTCCGGTCGTAATGGATTCAGAACGCGAAATACTGAAACTGCGACTGCCCAACATTTCATTCTTATAAGTCACAGATTTTTTCACACATCCACTACATTAATCAAACACAACGTTAAGCATTGATTTTTTATAATACAGTAACTTTTTTTTTCTTTATTTCTCTATTATTCATTATATATCTATTTTACTTTATTTTTCGGTTAGATTTTTTTTTTATCATTGTTGTCAAATATTTATAAAAAAATAGGAAGCATTTTAAAACTGTTGTCATTAAGGAAACCATCACTTTTGTTGAATCCAGAAATTTTCCTTCACATAAACTCTTGGAACCCTTAAACAATTATACTCATAGAAACGTGTAGAAAAATCAGCGAATGACAATAACGAAAAATCTGACAGTTCGGAATGTGCCTGGACCGGAAATACAGTTTGTTGATACAATCCCTGTATTTTTTTTTTTTTTTTTTTTTAATATTCCCCATCAGTAAAAACGGCTCCAACAATTTTGAAGTTTTCTAACTCCCCCTAAACTATTGAATCCTCAAAATCGTTATTACTTGATTGTGAATATTTCAAAAAGAAACTGTTTAGTTTCTGGGACTCTGAAATCAGGAAATATTTTTAGATGTGATTCAACGATGTAAACTTCAATAACATCGGACAAAACTGTATATATTCGACATGAGAACTGCATTATTAATCAGTGCATCATATACTCGAAATAAAGTACACGGTCTACGGTGGAAGGATGGATTACGTATGTTCTTATTCACGCCCATCGCACGGTTACAGAGTTCTTTATCAAGAGTGAGAACAATGTGAAGAAAAAAAGTAAAACATATCGAACAAGTGGGAGGGCATGAATCGAGACTGAATCATAAAAGGTCTCTATTGGCATAGACTGTACCTTTTTGTCTCGTCATATGTATTTGACGGTAGAGTCGCCGCGGTTTGAGCCGATATGAACAGCTTTTACTTCATTCGGTTATTCTAATTGGGATTACGTAACCACTTGTAGGTACCAGTACAGTATATTGTTAAGTTGCTTACTTATGCTCGACCGATTTTCATTGTTTCGTGACATATTTTGATACACGCGTCGGGATTACGCGGTTGGAAACGTTATTTTGTATCGTCATAATTCTATATTTCTTGCTTTTACCTCAAAAGCCTCTGAGTTTCATCATCATGAATAATTAAGCAAACAAAATGGATTGATTCACGTTGAAAATCTTCCAATAACAATGTAGCCCTTCAACCGTTGATATTTCGTGTAATCCATGTCACGGAGAAGAAACTTTGCCTCCTACGCTGGTTGTAATTTTGAAGCAATTCAAATTACGGACTTTAATTGTGTCACAGAGTTTGAAATAACAATTTTTTTCTTTTCAACACTTCAATCTTTTTTGCAAATTAATGTAGACAAATTGTTTTAATACAAAATATAAAAAAAACAACACAAACAACAAAGACGCGGATACAATTATTTATTTATTTATATTTTGGATTTTTTTTTTTGAGGAAATAACCCATTGTGTTTTATTCGTTGAAAAATGGTGTAGTTTATTCAACTAAATCATGAAATTTTTTTAAAGCTCAATCGACGAAATTACTATAACAAAATGTTCGAAAAACTACTGCCATTTATTAGATTACGAGTACTTTTTTGTTGCTTTAACGAAACATTCCTTTAAATCTCAGTTATAAAATCGACGATGGTTGAAATAATTAAATAAACGAGCATTCACAAATCATTTTGTTAATTTCAAGAGAAGATGAAATACAAACGAAATGTTTGTTTCTTTTCACCAAGTTTTCTGCGATTACTGTGTTCATTAACGAGGTTCACGCGCCATAATTATAACAATGTATACAAAGTAACGCCAAAATCATTATCAGATACAATTTTTTCCAAGATCATTTTTTAAAATATTTGCGTGAATCTTCTCGAGCATTGTATTATAATGTATAAAAAATTTGAGAAGGTTTCATCGTCTAGTAATCGAGATATTCAATGTTTAAAATCGCAGCCTTAACATGAAGTCTTATGGGAAGTTACGAAAAAAGACGATTTTTGACAAAAAATAACTCGATTTCTAGACGGTAAAACTGTCTCAAATTTTGCCCACAGTTGAGTATTATTGTTAAGAAGATTCATATGAATTTTAAACAATGAAACTTGGAATTCGTTCAACGCATACCTAACGCGTAAAGCTCCTTAATATGAAGAAATGGTTCGGAGGATTATTTTTATGATTTATTATCTTAGGTTAGTCTTCGCAGGTATTCACACCTCATTCTCTAATCTATAATAGTTTACATTCGTTGTGAGGGCTGTAAATTCTCCATAAACGTATATCTTAATGATCATTTCGACGTCTCGCTTTAAACTTTGATGCTTGTATTAATTCTTCTTCATCATCATTCGTACCAAAGAACTATTCCCATTGTTCGTGTACCTGTCACTTGCAGAATCTGCTTCCGTTATAACATCCACCTATATTCACAACATTTTAAGAAACTGAATGATAAAAATTTTCATGGATTTCGTTCATGGTGTTCTTTCTTGATTTGTGCTTTTTTATAAGACGACGTGGATCATGAAATATTATGCCGGTTACTTAACAGCTTTCGGCTCTATATTTCCATCACATTAAGAGAAAAGGACAACCTTTTTGTATCTACTCTGTTGCGGTGATTTAAAACTATTTTGAAATACGTTTGGTCGTTCATTGGCAGAATATTCAACAGAAGTAAACTGTCGGAGTTATTCGGTAATACGACAACGACGACTGCTAATGTAATACGGTGGGAGACGTATTTCCATCTCTGTTACACTCTGGCATTGGTCGGTATGGTGTATGCTTCTCCTAGTGTGGGAGTATTGATCCAAAATGTCGGCGACCGCCTCACCTCAGCTTATAGTGCAAAACCCACCCGACTCTCCTCTTTTACGTCGCTACACCACCGCCACGAGAAAGCACGCTGAGAGAACTCTACAGCAGGAACAACATCAGCGAACAGAGGCGCAGCCACCAACCACCGCATTTACGCTCTTCATATCTCTTGACTTAACTATTTCTTTAATCACTGTCTTCCATTTCCACTCCGTTTTCCTATTTCGAATCTTTCACGGCTCTTACTTCAGTTTCATTTGTTCTCTTTGACCTTGAGTCTTCGACGTCTTTCGTTGCGTAACAGAGATTTAGTTAATTCGGATTATCTGATAATACAAGTTACATCAATATCGAATTTAAATAGTTCAACTTCGAGGAAACACAGAATTGAGTTCAACTTTTTCGCAAATGTCTGAGAATTCAATTATCTCCGGGCAGATACTATTTTTTGAAATTGCTTTCCGCTTTTTTTGCTCATTTATTTTGAGGCTCTTATCGCAATTTCGAAATTGCTCTTCAGGATTTTTTAAATCGTTTCCAATGAAACATTGGAGACGATTATATTAATCGATATGAACAATTGTGAGTGGGTGTGGAAGATTTTTTTTCAATTAAAATAACAAAATGACAGCCCCGTCAAATAAAATATCAACATCAGCTTTTTCTCGAGAATTTTTCGTTCGATAAAATATGAAATTTTCAAATTAAAATATAGAGTTTCCATCCTGTGCCAAGAAATGTGGTAAAATTAAAAAAAGATATTCTTTGAAAATGTTCAAGTGTTTTGAGAAACGACGCTCGGAGAAAAATCCGATTGAAGTTTTGAGAGTCTCAGGCAGCCGTTTGAATTCTTTTTAGAAGAAAAGCTGGAAGGGCCGGAATAATTCGAATCTTGCGTCTAAAATGTAACAGCATGTTTACGAGAATCATTTTTACATAAAGAAAAGGAATCGATTTTCAAAATTGTTTACATGCACTGAACTGGTCTTGAAAAAAAAAACCAATGAGATGAAACTTTCATGTCATCTGTATATTATTTGAATGGTTGTGTGCTGTGCTTTTTGCTCCTTTTTTCCTCTCATTCGTAGTCCTGCTCGACTTTCACTCGTCATACGGTCGAGTTTTGAGTACTTGCTTTGTTCTTTCTGCCTGCTCACTATACTTATCTTCTCTGCAATTTATATTTAAAGGTTTGATATTTTTATGCCTTTCATTTACGTGTGTTGTTTTTAAATGGCAGGGATTGAAGAAGATAATAAATAATAAATAATACGAAGCAAGAGCATTCGGGGACAAAGGATCAAAAACCGACAAAGACTCGAGCTATTTTTAAGATATTGAATTTGTTTACATTTGCATTTTATAATTGGTGCATAGAGCAGCCACACTTCTTCGCTCTTGACCTCTCTCGATGCCACAATCCACTCTGTCCTCTTTAACCTGAGCGTATCAAAATCATTCAGAAAATTTTCCGAACGGTTTTTTACGCATTGATTTTTGCTTGTTTGACGAAGCAGATCAAAGCAACTGTCGAAAACTGCACTCAGCCTAATTGTTTGCTGTACTGCTTATAATCAACATAATATTCCTTAAGTTTCCACCACTTACGAGGGTTGGCTCGTATTTTGTATATTATTCAATAAAAATAGTAAAATAATGGCTTTATTTATGTATTCGACAATAACAAACTTCGAAAGCCCACTTAGAGTTGGCCGTACAATTAATTCATGAGAAAATTTGTTTTTGTTATCGCCGATAATCATCGTTGACATCAATACGAACATTTAACATTAATCAAGACAAATAAACTGTCGTTCAATTAGCTTAATTCATATTTTAGTATCTATTCAGTGTATTGCTCCGAATAAAAAGCTCTTGGAGAGAAGATCTGGACCAAAGTTACACTTATGACCCTAGAACTCATGACTAGGGTCTATTTTGATCCTAAAAAAATGGGACGTGAGTTCTCGTGGCCGATGAAAGTCCTCCTCCAAACTTTTTTCCTACACAGTTCAGTTATCGAAGTAACAATAACAGTACATTGTTCTTTTTCGATAAAAAAATAAGTTGAATCTTTTGTTTCTGTCGAAATGACAATTGGGGTAACATGACCAACTGACATAAAAAAAACTCTTTTGCAAATTAATACCATTGGGTTGCAGTCGCCACATAAGCCAAATATACTTTTAGTTAAATCCGAAAAATCCTCTTCATTGAGTCTGGTCATGTTATTATTATATATACATTTTTCGGAATCAACACGAGCCCAGAAGGTTGGTTTATGATCCCGATATAGTTAATGCTTCATATATCCAACGCATTCATCTTGCAGACGAATCCTTTCAGCCATAAAACCTTCTGCAGATCCTTCTCAGGATATATTTTCGCCTTGCTCTTTTCTAGCAATCGGAAAAAAGAGACAGAGACAGAACACCTGGATAATATTTCTCACAAAATAGTTGAGTATAGACCGACGAAAAATGAAGTTAGACGATTCGTTTATAATCTTTAAGTTTCGATTACAGTACACTTTTTTTCATCCTTTTTTATTTTTTGTTCTACCTAAACCTTTGCGGATTTTTGCAAACCCATCTCTTTAATAAAATCCACTTATTTCCCCATTTCACTGTTACTGTTCCTGCGAGACACCACTGAGTATTGCCCACTCCAAACTTTTTCGTACTGCACTACTGTATCGTTTTTGCATGAAGACCAAAAGGAAACTGGAAAACCCAGATGATACTCGTGTCTATATTTTTACTGAGTTTTAATTGGCTAGCAACACCAGAAACTCAGGAAAACTGCTTCCTCCCCATCGGTCGATACTCGAGCTGGTGGATGGCTAAGCGGTCACCTAACCAAGTATTTACTCAGCCCAGAGTTGCTTTTAACTTTGAATTCAAATGTGAATGTCAATTTTGACAAACGTTTGCCGTCTGACTTTTTATTCGTTATGATAAATGGTGAAAAGTCATTTGTTCCATCGTGTTGTCAGTATTTTCGTAATTGTTGATCAACACATTATTTAGAAATATCTTCAATATTTATATTTTTTCGACTCATGAAGGGAGACGAAGATACTGAACACAGATCAATGATTTGAAACAACAGATGACGTATTTTAGCATCGATGTTGCAAATGATTTATTCGTGCGATTCGTTCGTTTCAACTGTTGGATCAAATAGCAAAATTTTCCACGATATATTGTACTCTTTGTTTCCATGTATGGCTATACATATACATCTTATAAAGAATGAGAGAAAGAAGAGTCAAGGTGAGAATAATGATGAAAAAGAGAGAGTGAGCAGTAGCCAATAGTAAATAATAGAAGCTCGCAAAAGCCAAAGAACGAGGAGTAGAAACAAGTGAGATAGACTCCGAAAGAAACAAAACGCTAGCACGTGTTTCTGTATGATGTCTAGTTTCATAAAAAAAAAAAAATGTGCCGACTACACAAGGGAGAGCAATAGAAAGAGTGACAATCAGAGACTGAAGAAGGATAGCAGAGAAAACTCTTGAAACTTGAAGTCTTACCGCCATATAGCGAACCGCTGCTGAAGGGCTCTATGTCACGACCCTTCTATTTTTTTCTCCCTCTCTCTGCGTCTCTTCTTTTTATTTTTCCATTCTTTACTGCCCTCATCTGCTGCTACCTCTCCCCACCAGCCCCGAGTCTTCCATTTCACTTTATCGCATGTACAGTGATTCACCGAACAGCAGTGTGAATGCAACCTCGCGACCTGCTACAGAGTCCCACTTGCGTTTAGATCTGCGAACAATTCGCACATGTTCCTCTCATCTCGCTTCACCCATCGCACTCTCCCTCGTTCCTCTCTTCTCTCTTTTATTCATCACGGATAGTACACAACGGAGAGTCACTAAATAAATCGTGGATCTGGCGCTAAAACCCTCTTATGAACATGCTGTATATATATTCAACAATATTGTGGCCATTGCACTAATTTGTCCTTGCAATTTGTACTCGTCTGTATATGGCACTCCATGTCGAATCGACTTTACTGCTCGTTATTTTTTTTCTGCTCTCATTAAGGTCACTGCATAACAAAATCTCATTTAAGACTGGTCCCATCCATTTATTTCGTTGAAACAACTTCGTATATTCGTAATTTGACGATAAATGGAATCGTAACGAAATAAAGAAGAAAAAATACCAAATTGTAACACATTGATCGTCACTCTTTCTCATGATGGATAACAAAGATTTCTGTCTTTCCAAACTTTCTTGTAATCAACATTTTAGTAAAGTAGCAAAAATATATCTCTGCTATCTCTGAGAAACAACAACTAGGTTTCGCATCGCTTGTCTATCATGATAAAACTTATACGCAGTATTTTAACCGATATGTTCCTTTTCAAGACGCGATATAATACCTCGCTGCTGTAACAATAACCTATCCATGTCGTTTACATACAGTTGACATACATACATTGAGAATGAAAAAAGAAAAAAATCGCACAATCTTTGTCCTTCACTCAAGGCCTTACGGAACGATTGTTTCAAAAATTACTTCTGCCTGAGCCACATCTCTGTCTTTTGTGTTCTAGCTTTTATTTTGCTTTTGATTTTAAGACATCCGGCACAAAAAAACCATTTATTAACGTTCCGAATGGCTTGACGTAGTGCTATCGCTAATCAACATGTCGACACGTTGTTTTTTCTTTTTCAATTTTTTAAAAAATATTCTCACTACTTGAACAATACGATAATATCTGATCGTGGAATGTCGAAACAGTCAGTGCTTGGAATCCAAGATAATTTGTTGTAGAGTTTATCATTCTCATACCCCATGCAAGCACGCGGTAGCCATCAGTTCGTCGTCTTCTTTCGATCTCATTCAGCGAAAGTCTCCTCAAATTTTCTGACGTAAACGGTGTCATGTAGAGAAATCTTTTCCGGATCATTAAAAAATTTATTGTGATGAATCGTAAGGGAAGCATTTGGTTAATTAATTTCACGATCGTAAAACGAAACGATATTTCGTGATATGGGTGTGTTTTTTTTCATAGACAGGTTTTCTTTGTGTGAAACAATCTACAAATAACACACAATTGCAAAAAATCTCATGATTTTTTCGATGCCTGTTCATTTGTTCCACGGAATTAAAAAAAAATGTTTTTTTTTTTTTCATAGTGTTGTGGGACTCGTCACTGTGTGAAGATTAATCATGTCTTCTTTTTCGTATTCACCGTTATATTATTATATTTATTTCCGTTGTTTACATCCATTATCTTCATGGTCCCACCATATTCCAAGGCTACAAAAAAATTATACTAATTTTTTGTATTTAGTTCTTTCCTTGTACAAGCATAACGTTGTTTTGTGAGGATTATAGTTTGATTGCCTTGGCTTAACGCTCTCTATCAGTTGCGTGAGTGCGTCAGAGATGGCTGCAAAACAGATTCACATTTTTTTCAGAAATGCTTGATATTTTTAAAAAACGACAACTCACAGCTTCTTTCTCTAATGAAAAGAAAACAAAGTTTGAGTCTTATTTTCCTTGAAAAACACGAATGCGACGGAGAAAAAGTGCAGTTGGGTTTTCTTACCGACGGAACGACTGATACGCGACACCTTAAAGATAACGCGAAACACATGTATTCAGACGATAGGTATGCAATGCAGATATGGATGCGAGAGAGAGAGAGAGACATAGAGATAGCGTCAGTGGCGCTAACAAGAGAGCTAAAGAGACTCGCTGAACATGTGCAATGCTGAAGAGAATGTTTTGTTTTGTTTTCGTTCTCTTTTAGTCCTCTTCATGCCATTTTTCGTTTCCCTCTCCTGCGTGGCTATTGCTGTTCGCCAGACTGTTGCTCGTTTTTCTATTTTCCATCTCGCCTCATTTATGCTAGAGAACTGAATATGGTGGTCATAAAAATTCCTTTGTTTCGTAATCTCTTCGTCTAGTTACTCTGAATGTAACTCTTTCGAGAGAAAAAGAAAACATTTTGGTTATTTATTGTTAATTTGGCACTTCACTCATTCGTCTTAACAGAAGAACTCATGTTCGCATTCAACTTTTCAAAAGTTCCTGATTACATTTTTTTTCCATTCACAAACCTGTACCATCAGACTGGTAGTCATTAACTTATTTACTTCGTCTCGTTCTTTTGACACTCGTCTCTCTTCGACGTTGCTTTCATTCGAGGCTGAAAAGGTTTTTTTAAATCTACAAGTACAGTTTATTTTACGTTATAATAATAATATACAACACTTTTCATACAATTATAAAATGAGAAATTCAATGACGCAGTAGTAAATTCCATGTTTACTTGCAACTTGAAGGAAAACATTGTAATTTCATTTTTTTGTTTTATTTGGAATAACAAGAGTACAATATGTATGCAAATTCGTACTCTTTAAATTTCTGTAGTACTTCGATACAATGTGCATGACCTTTGGTCAGAATTTTTTTTTTTTTTCCTATTTCAACACATTCATTAGTTTCACCACTGATTAATTTTCTTTGAATTTTAATTTAATTAATTTAATTAAAAACATTTCTTTTAAATTCGTGGAGTGGAAATAAGTGTCTCTACAAATATATTTAACGAGTAGTGATTTTAATGGTCATTATCTCAAGTTTAAAATCGTTGTTTGCCATGAAATTTTGGTATCGCTTAAATGTCAATATTTCCTTTGGTCTATATGGACATTGGAAAAAAATCTCACGATCTGTGATGGCACGTCATACAAAAACCTTAAGGCTAACTTTTTCTCTCAAGATTTCCACATCGTTTATAGTGATTCTTTAGAGTAACATCGACTCAGTGAGAATTGTGTCCATTGAACAGTGAAATTCTCCGTGCGACATTGTTGTAGTTATTCATGGTCGATTCGTGTGGTTATCGATGATTAAGTATTCAGTTGAACGGAAGAGAAATTCTCGAGTCTTTATCTTGATCACCACTATGGCATATGGTTAAGTTTGATTGATTCATTCGAGTGGATAATTTTATTAAATATAGCATTTTTGTAATTCTTATAAAAGTTATTATTTATTTGGTGTTTTTTTTTTTCCGTCGTACATATATTCAGCGGGAACGACACGTTTTTAAATTATTCCTTCCCAAATAGTCTGAACTTCGAATGTCTCTTCGTCAGAAATGATTTTTGTTAATAGCAAAAAAATTACCAATCAACCATTTATCAGTTATTTGCGATGAACGAAGTTACAGTTGAAAAGTAATAAATTTGCTTGACAGCATCTTTGAACACAATTAATTTGATATCCTCATAAAACATGCATAATGGATGCTTTATTAATTTGTAATATTTTTTATATTACAGATGTTACACCGGCGGAACAAGAGGATCTATTCATCAGAAAGTTACAGCAATGCTGCGTAGCTTTCGATTTTATGGATGTCGTAGCCGATCTCAAGGGTAAAGAGATCAAGCGCAGCACTTTGAATGAACTGGTTGAATACATCACAGCAGGACGGGGTGTTCTTACCGAGCCTGTTTACCCTGAAATCATCAAGATGGTACGCAATTTTATCGATTCATGCTAATTCTTCATGGTGAAGATTTTTATATTTATTTAATGTAGTAATTTCAAATTTGACATCAATTTATAATGATAATACGAATCATCATTTGACTCACGTAATTTTCATGTTCAAATTCTCATAGATGACTATAAAGCAAAACGATAAATTTCGTAAATATTCAAGACGCCGCACAATATAATTATCAAAAATCATTTAAAAAATCCACTTTCGAGTAATCCTCGCAGTACGTAAATCAGACAAGATTTTTCTGAATGTTTCCATGAAAGTTTGCAATACCCACAACGATACCGTAAAGAGAAAAAAAAATAAAAAATAAATGAGAGATCGATTGAAGCTTTATTTTTAATGATTCAAACGTCATTAGATTGCTATCCTTGCCTCTTGAGCCTTTTGTAATACAGTAACAAACAATAATGTTTTGAGCGAGTTAGAAGAAAACACGTACCTCATCTGCAGCTGAGTAACCAATTAATATAATTTTTATTTTTCTGCTACTTTTTACAGATCTCAGCAAATTTGTTTCGAACGTTGCCGCCTAGTGAAAATCCGGACTTTGACCCGGAAGAAGATGACCCGACCCTCGAGGCTAGCTGGCCCCACTTACAGTTGGTCTACGAGTTTTTTTTACGCTTTCTCGAATCATCAGATTTTCAGCCCACGATCGGCAAGCGAGTAATCGACCAAAAATTCGTTTTACAGGTATGATATGAGTTTTTCAATTTAAAAAAAAAAAAAAGTTTCGTTGACAAATTTTTTTATTTCAATATCCTCGATTCTATGAGAGGATTGATAATAATTACTATTTTTTTTTCAGTTGTTGGATTTGTTTGACTCGGAAGACCCGAGGGAAAGAGATTTTTTGAAGACAGTCTTGCATCGTATTTATGGGAAGTTCCTCGGCCTTCGAGCCTTCATACGCAAACAAATAAACAACATCTTTCTCAGGTATTTTTTATGTACACACATTAACAGATAGAAAATTTAAAAAAAGCTGGATTACGGACTGCAATACGTAAAAGATTATGAGATACGCGTTGCAGTTTGCTTACATTTTATATATACACATGAACGATTCATGGGACAAATGTTATAATCGTGGCCCTCAACGTTTACTGTTTTTCTCGTTAAAGATTGACTCACAATCACGAAAGTTAGAGATCAGTGCTTAAACTGACAAATCGCATCTCGTTAATTTTCTCAAACACATTAACTACCATATACACATAAGTTGTGCAATATTCTTTGAAACTTTGTCGTGAAAAAAATTTGACATTTCTAAAAAATACGAGATTGGGATTGAAGTAATTACCGGAAACTTGACAGCTGCACGGTGCACGTGTCAATTAATTGATAATTTAATATAAAAACGTTCGAATTAAAAAATGCAATATATTTTCGAAACATTAGGTTCGTGTACGAAACGGAACATTTCAATGGTGTCGGTGAATTGCTGGAAATTCTGGGCAGCATCATCAACGGTTTCGCTCTTCCGCTGAAGGTCGAGCACAAGCAATTTTTGGTGAAGGTGAGCATTAATATAAAACATCTATCAGATTGTGGACGTATGGACAAAGCCCTCGGAAAATCCGATCCCTATTTGTGAAAGAGCATGAAAAGAAATTTGAACAATGTCTAACAAAAAAAAAACTCTAGTGTGTCTGGAATGAAGGAAAATGTATGACAACGTTTCAGCATCTTGATAAACGATCTCTTATTTCTTTTCGCTTTTCTTCTAGGTCCTGCTGCCTCTTCACAAGGTCAAATGTCTATCGCTCTATCATGCGCAGCTCGCTTACTGCGTTGTGCAGTTTTTGGAGAAAGACGCGACTTTAACGGAGCCAGTTGTACGAGGGCTCCTTAAATTCTGGCCTAAGACATGTAGCCAGAAAGAGGTCATGTTCCTGGGCGAAATTGAGGAGATATTGGACGTCATAGAACCTAGCCAATTTGTTAAAATACAGGAACCCTTGTTCAGGCAAATTGCACGTTGTGTATCGTCACCGCACTTTCAAGTAAAATATTTGGTCTCTTTTGAATCTATAATCACACCAATAGTTTTAACCCTTCGAGGCACACAATATTTACCAATGAAATAATCATTTTTCAACGTTCATTCATTCGTTTAAACAAAATTACCAATTACTGCAATTTTTTCCACACCAATTTTTGTTCTCAAATATATCATTGATATCAAAATGAAAATAAATTTTTTCTTATCGAATGAAAACTGCGCCAACCACTTACGTTACAAAGAAAACAGAATAATTTTATTTTTATGACGATTTTCTTATAATTAACAGCCATAAAGTACGATATGTGAGAAAATATGAATGAAACGAAAATTTGATTGAGCATTATGAGCAGTTTTATCGAGAAGAAAATAGTCTTGATGAGGAATGGCCTACGGTACACACAAACAGATAAACATTGGAGTATTTGTGATGAATAATGAATGATTTTTATTTGCTTTTAGGTTGCAGAGAGAGCATTGTTCTTCTGGAACAATGAATATATTATGTCGCTGATTGAAGAAAACAATCATGTGATAATGGGAATAATGTTTCCGGCATTGTACAGGATTAGCAAAGAACATTGGAATCAGACGATTGTAGCATTGGTATATAACGTTCTAAAAACTTTCATGGAGATGAACAGCAAGCTCTTTGACGAACTTACTGCCAGCTATAAGTCTGAGAGGCAAAAGTGAGTTATCAACAGGATCATTAGCAGTTATTAGCAAATTCGAAAGAATTACAGAAAATGACTTAAACTTTTTTTCCAAATTTTTGTGCAATATAACCCATTTTTATATTTTAGAATATTGCTATAAAAAACATTTTTTGACTGACACTGATAGACTGATTATTTTAATAGTTTATCAGAATGATTTTTAACCTCCAGCTATTTTCCAGTTGTTACATTTTTCCTTACGTGCAATGAACTTGAAATTTTATACTCGAGTGTTTACGGAGTCGCATGAAATTTTGTAATTTAAATTGCATTGTTTCTTCATTTTTTAGAAGAAAACTATCGTACGGACAATTTGAAGGAATTCTGTACAATACTTCGGAGTGTATTCAATTTGTGAAAAAATTGCCAATACTATGCTCATAGTAGTTGAGGAGAAAATGAA
The DNA here is from genome assembly GCA_948107755.1 of Campoletis raptor. Lineage (NCBI taxonomy): Eukaryota > Metazoa > Arthropoda > Insecta > Hymenoptera > Ichneumonidae > Campoletis > Campoletis raptor. The sequence continues at coordinate 5,685,087 of OX403624.1, forward strand.
TTTTTTCATGAAAAAATACGAAATTTGACTATTTATTTACACGCGATATTTCTGCAATTACCTACTAATGATTGTCCATATTTTTCATATTTGTGGACGTCCCAGCCACCCTGTAGAGTTAAAAAAAAGCGGTATTTGTTGTTGAAATAGTGCATAAGTCCTGGTATGACTTAAAGTATTGAATGTTTCACTGTAATAATCGCGGATGCGGTATGAAATACCGTATTATTTTATACTCCATCGAAATACAACTTTTAATTAACTGTATAGCATGTTAAATACAAATCTACTATAAATCTAATGATGTCCATTGAATTGGCATTCACAGAGAGAAGAAACGTGAGAAGGAGAGAGATGAATTGTGGAAAAAGTTGAACGAGTTGGAGATAGAGCGACGCGGTGCTTTAACGGCAACAAGCAACACTCCAGTTCCTGCCACAACTGCACCTGTGACGCGTCCCCACCCTTGAGCTGGTGAGAATAATTGGTCTAAAACCTTTGACGACACAAGAAGGGAACGATATAATAAAAAATAGAGAGAGAGAGAGCGCGTTCGGTGCGTGTGTCGGTATCACGTGAAAACCGTGAATTTAACTAGCCAAAGCGAGCTCAATTAAAAACAATGTGCGCGCGCGTCTCTTTGACGCGAGAAGACGACAGAGCAAAAAATATAACGAAAAGAAAAGAAATGAAAAAAGTAAATAAGAAAAACAAACAAAAACATCTCATTTCCTTTACAGGTGGAAACACCACACTACCACGCTGCCCAATCGTTAGTCCTTAGTTTACATCTGAACTGTGTCCGTACATTATAATGAAAGAAAAGAAAAAAATTATCGAATGAAAAAAAAAAAGAAAAGACACAAATCATCGGCGTTAGCGAGAAAAGTTATAAACACAAACCGATCTCTGATTCAATGGTGATTTTGACGCATGAATAATTTATCTCTTTGTAGTTGAGCCTTCAAGGCAAATATTTGTTTTCATTTTTTTTTTTTTTTCAACGAGCGAAACAAAGGACGAAGGACATTGACAGCAGCGAAGAGAGAGAATTACTGACATTGGTGCGAAGATTTCTATAACGCGCGGAATGAGACTGATCTGAAACGAAAGAGAAAAAAAAAAGAAATGAAAAAAATGAAGTGGCGCAAAACGATAGGGATGGTGGGAATCGCACACACTACATGCATATATACACAAACACACACATAAACACACGAAAAGACTTAAAATTTCTGTTTTTGTTTACTTTTTTTTTTTTTACGCCGTGCATATATGACCGACGAGAATTTTTTGTATGATTTTATTGTGAATATTTATCATTTTTATTCGTTCATAGAGGCAAATGTTGATTTCTTATTAATTAAAGATTTTGTCATGCTTTATTGGTGAGAATGGAAAGAGGATGTACGATGATGGGGGGAAGGGGGGGGGATACGATCGAAAGATGACAAGAAAAAAGTACCACTGCGCACCACTACGCTCGCTTGGAAGATACAGCAGTCGCCGTTGTAATTCATCATTTTTGCTCGTCGACGTTCGTCCCTGCGATACACCTTATTCCTCTATTTTGAATGCGATAGACAAATTACATAGGTTTCTTCATATTAAAAACAACATAAACATCAACAACAACAACAACAACAACATCAACAAGAGCCGAGCAAATGTATCTTTTTTTATTTTTTTTTCCCACGCGGACTTGGAAGCCACATCACTTTCTGATCGTCACGTTTCGGTGCGCCAGCAAAAATGGCGTTGTTTAAAATGTATCATATATGCGTATTATTGATAAAGATAACGTTAACTATAACAAAAACAAAACCCAACATAGTAAAATGGGTGTACATGGGTGCGTCTGTGTGAATGCGTGCGGTTGCACGTGTGCACGTATATGTATATACACATATGTGTATGTGTGCACGCGTGTGTGCGTGTGTGTGTGTGCACATATAATATACGTTATAAAAATGTAAGAATATTGACGATGTGACCGAAAAGTCTCGCAAAAAGACGGATGCAGTCATTCCACACGACATACGTTACGAATTGAACAAAGACACACACACACACACACACACACACACATATACACACACGTCTATGACACATTACATACGAGATAAAAAATAAAAATAAAAAAAAAATTGACATACGCAAGGGAGAATCTAAGAGCAAGAAAAGAAAACGATCACCGAATCATTACAACGGAGACCGTACTAGGCAGACACCAGTGGGCTAGAGGAATTCTAACAATGAGAAAGCCGACAGCGCTCCGGCAGCTCAATCGTCGAAAATATCTTTCTGTTACTTTGACGTTTATTTGAATAATAACGAAATAAAAGAAGACGGCAAGAAAAAACGTAGATACGTGCGAGTGACATAGCAACAGAAATACCATTAACTGAATAATAAAAATTGACAACCCATTGAGAGACCGGAAAAACGTAAACAAAAGAGAACAAAAAAAAACTATAATATGTTGTTTTTTAACCGAATAAAAAACAAAATGAATAAATGATATAAAAGAGGAAGTACGAAAGCGAGAGGAAGAACGAACATACAATAAATAAATAAAATTAATTGTACCAAAATATCCATGGTTGCTTATAAATATAATAAATAATAGAGATACAACGCATAAGATTTATTCGGAGCTGTGCTGCTCCCACCGGCCACCGTGAAAGTGTATAACGTGGGAAAGTTTTTAAAAATTTCTTACAAATTGCATAATAACCACTGAATAAATAAGAAATAGTTATATCAATAAATGGATGGAAGTAAGGACCGAGAGTGTGTGAATTTTGCTTGTGAGAGCTGTTTTCCAATTTTAATATCGTGAAATAAGACCCTGTTCGAATTAGTTGCAAAGTAATATGTCGTCCTGATACTTTTAATCTAACGATGCTCCCTTTCTCTTTCTCGCTCTCTCTCTGTTGTCGACTGGCGGAGATTCAAAATGTCATTATTTATTGAACATAAATAATCATTTACGTTTTTTTTTTCTCTCTTTATTCTACAGACGCAAATCTCGGCTTTCATCGACCTCAAGAATAGAGAAAGAAAACAAAACGAGATTGACATGGACCAGAAACAAATCTTAAAAAGAGAACATACAAAAAAACAGAAAAAGCGCAAAATTAGCAAAACAAGTGCGGTCACTTACGAAATAACGTACTCTACGAGGGAAAACACGGCCGTTTATAATTTGTAAATGTTGTAACTGACCTCAAAGAATTTAGATATTTAGAGACAGCAGGAAAGATTTTTCGTTTTATTTTATTTTTTTCGTTCATTTTTCTATTGCCTTTTTATTTGATTTCTTTCAACGCGTATAAATAGATATTTCGAACAAACTAATGTACAATTTGTTTTCTTTGTTGTCATATTTTTCTTTATCGCATCACACGATATATATATACATATATAAATTAAAATGAAAGAAGAAGCACGTTAAGAGGTAGTAAATTTTCGAAACAACAACATTGTTGTATATTATTGAAGCATATTTTCACCGATTTACCATTTCATTGTATCGATCGTAACGAATCATTACTATATTTTCCATTCGCAAACGCTCACTACTTAGAATATTAATTAATGTAGTAAATGAAGACGTTATGGATTATAGGGACTAGAAATACAGTTCAGATAAAAAAAAAAAAAAAACTAATCCAATGATCTTGAATGGAAGTACGCGGGCAAATAATGTTCTGGTTTAATCAGCAAGAACGTATAATTTTAAACACTGCATTATGCTATCGTATCCCAAAAATGCCGTCGCATTGACGGGAAACGATCGTATAACTATCATTACGAAGCCTTTGAAAAGTATTCGAATACCTCCGAGTTTACAGAGCTTAATAGCACAATCTATGGTTCCTTTGTACAAAGGATTTCGCAGATCATCGGCTTGCATTCTTGATTTTATCGTATCAAAAGGGATGACTGGTATCCAGGATATCGTTCCTAATACGATCGTTTGCAACAATTATTTTTATTCATTTTATTTGCATTCCGACAAATATTGTGTACATTAGAATGTACCGACGGTTCAACTGTATTAGAATGAATACTTGACTGGTTACATATACTTACCAGCTAATCCGCCAGCGATGAGTGTCTCAAAAGTGCCAGGATTAAGCTCCAAACGACCGTGCATATGATGACGAGCATAGAGATAAGCCAATACGTATATTCCGCTCGCAGTAACATCTCTGTCGTCGTGGATAAAGCAAGTTTCAAGATTTTACAAAGTGAACTTATAGAACTCAGTCACTGGCTATGATTTTTTCAGTCCGCCCTCTTGAATATTTAGTTTTTTCTAATTCAAAGTCCCTACGAAGGAAAGCTCGTTCTGGTTATTCGAAAACGCGTTCAAAAATCGTTTTACCGTCATTGGTCCGATGGTACATCTGCAGCAATACTTTTTATACCGGAGAAAAAGATTTAAATACTCAAAAAATTCTACACGCATAGATCTTTCGTTTTATAGCAACAAAAAGCATGCTTTTTGCTATTTAGAGACAAAAAAAATGAACTTTTGACAATGTTTTAGAAACATGCAAGTTTTTCTGATTAACTGAAACAAGAATTGAAATGTCTGTACTATTAAAGGTTGAAAAATCAATAATATTTCTTAATACATGTCTCCATTCGCTTGTCAGTAAATATTCAAGAGGTGTGCTGATAACAGTGGTTGAAAAAAGTATAGTAAAGAAATAAAATTGATACCGTTGGCATCTCAGGTAAGCATGAATTGTTTATGTACCTAAATAACATTGGAACGAAACCTGTGTAGAGACCCCTTATTCCTAGAGTCCGATAAGCTTCCTGGATAATTTTAAGAGTACTTCGACTTTTTGGTTTTCTACTCTTAGCGAACGTCTGTTCCTCCACACTGAAATATTCTTTGAGCAAATTTACATATCATGTAAGGAGTGCTTATTTTAATCGTACATTCCCATATTATATTTATTTTCACCTTGACCAGTTTGCATACGGACTTTTATGAATTCGCTTGGACAAGCCATTACAGCCTGAACAAAGCCACCGATAGAACCAGCGATAAAAGTGTCTTTGTAAACCGTTAAACCCTCGGGAATAATTTTGTCAGGATCGTTGCCTCTCGACAATTGTAATACACGTAAACTGTTGCCATAAACTCCAAAAAATACGGAATTCAATGTGCCAGCGCTCGCAAGAGGCAACATCATGCCTTTGTAGAATCCTATTAAGCCCTGGCTTTTCATGATGTGAGCAACTATATCGAGGTTTGAAAAACTTCGGTTGTTCATCTGTTGTATCGTCTTTATAGTATCCATTGGATGCCCAACTGCCAGACCAAGGGCTCCTAAGTCGTTATTGCTAATATATATATACATATACGTATCACAATTGTGTGTATAAAAGTTCAATCATTTGATTTCCTTAAAAGGTTTCATTCTCTAACAGAGTTTAAATAATATTACGAAACTACAATTGTATATTAAAATATTTGAGCGATGTAAAGAATAATTTAATTGAACAAAGGAAATCAAACTGTCAGTAAATGATTTTAAAAAATCGTAGTCTTAACTGGAATGACTACGTTAATTCAATGTTAATTGAGCGACTCACCGGCAACCCATCCAGCCATGAAGTCACAAAGTTTTTCCATTCGAACTCATCATAATCTATCATCTTGACATGTTTTTAATAACTGAACTATCAAGTTGATCAAAATGCACCGGCAAAAACTAACTCATCGATATATTTCGGTAAAACAACTGAGCATTCTCTTGAACTTATCTACGAACGCTCCTGGTGGCTGGTGTTTCACAGCAAGTGCTGTTGTTGTTTTGTTGATAATTTTAACGACGTAAAATTGACGTAGTTACAGGGAAAGAAATGAAAATTCAACAACAAACATTTCATCTATAAAATTAATTTACATATGTACAGTTGTGCGGTGTAGTTAAACCATCGTCTCCAGCAATGATAATAACGTTTGGCATCGTTCCTCGACCTGAAAAAATAAAGAAAAGTAAATAAACCGTAGTACAAAATTTTGAGTAGTTCAGCCGTCAGCATATTAGAGAGAAATCCCCATGGCAATGGTTTCCAAATAGCACAAGATAATAACATTTTTGTCAAGTATTTCCTTCTATCAATTACACGATTTTTAAATGAACTTTATCTTCTTTATAATTGATCATAAGGCGCTAACAATGCCGTGCCACAATGTTTCATGTTCAGTTCCACTGATAACTTCAGTTTGGTGCATTAGAAAAAAAGTAAACCAATTTTTTAAGTAGATACCATGAAACTGGTTCTTCGTCTTGTTTTGATTATAAAAATGCCGAGAATTCGAAACGCAACCTTGAAAAACTGTCGAAAGACTGTGAAAAAATAATTGAATTGTTTAGTGTTTGCCACAGGAATCCTCGCTTGATTGAAAATAAAATTTCGTAGCAACGAAATTGTATTTTTTTATAATATTAATTTAATTTGATATCCATTACGAGGTTTAGTAACGAATGTTAAGAGCTACTATTCTCACCTGTTCGACCGTCCGGTCGCCGAGCATTGCACTAACAGTGGCGAAAGTTGATTCCGAATAGTCTTTCTTTATATTTTGTAGCAATATCATATCCTCGTGTCTCGTCCAAGGTTTCGAATTTATTGGTTCTTCTGACTCCATGGACGCATTACTGTCAGACTTGTTTATTAATACATCCATACTTTCGCAAGTAATATTCATGTCTGAATCGCTGCTACAGGGATTCGATCGAACTGAGCGTCCACCCGAATCATTAAATTGTTCACTCTTGTTTGAACTTTCTTCGTTGATTTGGCTGCTTTCTGCCATTTCCGTATTTCTAAGTTCCAATTTTGCTTCCCTTCTCTCGGCACGTGTTTCGCGTTTGCTTTTCAGAGGGGACGTTGGCTCAGCACTTGCAGCGGCCGAGCTTGTTCCCGGATTTGTCGAAACTTCGTTAACTTTAGAAAATTTTCGTTGATCTGCGGTTTTCGGTGGTGATTTAGCTCCTCTTTTCGACTTTAGGTCGTCGTTATCCTTGATCGGCGACGTTTTCGCTGTACATTGTTTTTGATTGGATTCCTCAGAACCAGGCTCGTTTTTCGATGACTTGCGGCGCCGAGTTGCAGGTAAACCAGGCACAAATCTTTCGGTCGTCTTGAGTGAAATACGAGCAATATTTTCCAATTGTTCCTCGTCATCACCGGGAAATGTGATTTTTGCTGGTCTCAAACCTTCCGAGGTTTGTAAATATATCTTTCCATTCAGAAACTAGAATAATACGAAATTGCACATTGGCTCAATCGCTATAAAAACATCAGCGCATTTCTTATTGTCAACAAGAGTTGCAAAAGTCTCTCAGTTGAATAAAGCAGAAAATCCAATTTACTGCAAAATGATAGTATCTAGAAGTCATCAATATGCTTACCCGCGTCCCACAAGAGACACAATGCGCAGTGACACTCTTTAATCCGCTGTCTGACGAATCGTGACATTCACATTTGCAATTGTCCCCACCGTATGGATCCTCTTGAGATGTTGGTGGTATTTCTATGTTTTCGTACAGCTCGGGTGAGTCTTCCGTATAAACTTTATGTTTGTCGTAAGGGCCCATGGGACACGTTAAATTTTCGAACAAATTCATCGCGAACAAGCTGTAATTTTTATCCATTGAAAAAAGAAAACCTTATAATACAATGAAATTAATTTATTCATTGCGAAATATTATGTTTGAACAGCTGGAAGAATTATTTTTAGATTGCAGACACGTTGTCCGTGATCAGACCCGCGGAGAAAATATTTGAAATTAATAATAACAAAAATTTGCTTGATAAATAGGTGAAAAAAAGTGAAGTCTCACCTGTCTGGCGGCTTTCCCATGGGGAGCACTTGAAGGAACATATCCATGACTAACTGATGACCTCGTAATATTGGATCCATAGCAGTGTGAACATCGGCCATTGTAACGTAACGATTAGATGTCAACTGAGTTATGGCCTTCATTATTCTCGTTAAGCGGGACGGTTGTTTAGCAAAGTATATTTGCACGACATTCATGAATTCACTCATTTTTTGTAACATCGTATGTTGAGTTGATTCGTCGATCATAGAAGCTTGATGAGGATTTAAAAAGAGTAAAAAATCCGTTCGCAATTCCGGATAGTCGTGTAGTACGTTGCAAACATCTTTGTAAAGATTTATTGCGAGAAAATCCTTTGCTTTTCTCAGTTCCTCTTTTCCTTCGTTCGTTTGAACCGTCAACTGGTGACTTCCATTCGCACGACTAATATCGTTATAGTTCATTTGATTGATATTTTCAACCTTTTCATTGTATTCCGTAAATATTTTAAAAACAGCTCTCAGTGTTTCTAGACTACTGGACTCCAAAGTAACGTGCAACTTTTGAAGATACGATTCCGCAAATTCTGGTCAAAGTTCGTTTAGTGATAAATCATTTTTACAAATAAAATATAACTACACCAGTTCAAATAAAACTAAAACCCAAAGTTAAAAACTCGCGATAACATTGATCAAGCAATTTGTACTTGAAACAAACCGTTTCAATTAAATATCGCTATGTGGATTTTTTTACAGAATAAATACTTTGTATTGTAATTTAATTGATGAAACTTACTCGCAGCTCGTTCTTCTTGAGCAGATTCGCTTTCCGCATTCAATAATCGTTTTATATTTTCCAACTCCCTTGCTTGTTTGGCTTTTTTTCTATTCGCTGAATCCTTCTTGATAGTTGTGCTTGCGAGCATGAGTTCTGCTATTTCATCCTCGTTATCCTGAAACAATAAAAACAGTTCACTTGATAATTTCCACAATTTCAACATAAGATTTATACGAGGGAGATGCACAAGGTCTGGACTCACCCCTTTGGAGGAACCACAAGATTCTTCAGAATCTTTCGAAGATTCGCTCTTTGCTCTAGATTTCAATTTAGCACAGTTGGATAATCCTTTGGAACCGGTAACTTGAGTCATCAATTTCATATTCTGAGCACTTCGAATTTTCGCCAAACGAGGAGTTGTTTTCCTTAATTGAGGTGACCTCGTCGTTTGCGATGTACCTTCGTCACTCATTTCTGCTGTGTTTCCCTCATTCGTTTCAGTGACTTTATCATCGTTTATTTTGGGTAGTGGGTTATCGTGCGATACGTTTGGTAACATGTTGACCACTGGATTACGATAAGTTTCATCGACGATAATATCGGGGGCCGATGTAATTAGCTTCATTTTCGATTTATTTAAACGTGACTTTTTTTGAAGCCAAGGTTTAGTAACATAATCGTGTTCGATAAAGTGCTGCCAAATCGGAGGCATAAGTTGACAGGGTTGATTTTTTAATGCGACGAGATCACAATCTAGTGTTATGCAATGTATAGTTCGCGGCGCACTTCCGGTTTTGAAATAGTGCTGAAAATTATAAACGGAATAAATAAAAATCAATGAAACTTTTTTTTTGTGAATACTTCCTCGATTATCTCAATGTTAATGTGAATAATTTTTCGTACGTATATTGGATTGGGCTTTCTACTCGCCCTCACACCCATGATGTGATTGAATATGGCTGCAGCTGGTCTGCACGGCATCATATATTTGGTTATCAGCTGCGCAACATCCATGAGCACCATCATCTTCTTTTTAAATTTCGATTTTTTTTCCTTTACGAAGGGAGTAAACTGTTCGAGTCCTAATGCAATGAGACTGAAAAAAAATGAACAAAACAAAACATATTACCGAATACGTAATTGGAAATGGTATCTTGCTTCATAATGACGGATAAAAATTGAGGTTCTTACAAATCTTCCGATTTCAAATACACCGCTCGGCTTGAATTCATGACAGATGGCCGAAACTGCATTGGTGGTAAAAGATAAGGATACATGAAAGCCTTACTTTCCACCATCAGACTCGCAAGCTCAGGATGAAACTTTGGCATGTACTTGTGACCACGGCGAGACTGCGACATGTCAATTTCACTTTCTTCAGCCATGAATTTTCTGTATTCGAAGGTAAAGGTGTCGTCTTCAAATTTTTTTTCCCATTTGTTGACGAATTCCAACGCATCGGGCAAATTTTCCACGTTGAAGATGGAACTTGTACCATCGGTCAGATAACTGTTGAATTTCAGTCAAATTAAGTCATTACTTGTTAAATGAACCAGTCGAGTTGTTCATGTGGTTACTTTCGTTCTATCAGACACTATTTTAAGCAAATCCATTATTTTAGTTTAGCTATTTTTCGGAGAAACATTTCAATCGTTGAATTTACAATAGTTTACATTTTGTAATCGAATGTACCTCAAACTGGTGAGATTTTCTTTGCAAGTTTTAGAATACACATGCAATTCCGGATGCATGTACATCATACCAAAGTGTTGAGTCATCAACTGTACATGCTGTCGTAATTGCGTTGTCAGAAGTTGGAGCTGTCCAGGGCTTACTAATTTCGGGAGTTCAGGCTCTGCTAGTGCAGGTAGAAGATCAACCATGCAATTGTTCTGAAAAAAAAAAATCATTGTTTCAAATATATGTTGTCTGTATATTGGAATTGACATTGCAACAATTGTAGGATTTCTATGTGACTCACCGTCGACGTGTTTTGTACAGTCGTTAAAGAATTATCAGGTGTATTTTTTTTCTTTGGCAAATCAACCTGATTCTTCGAAAACATATCTTCGAACTCGAAAAGTTCAGCAACCAAGTCATTCAACTCTTTTTTCGTAACCTTTACAGCTTTGTCCATACGCAGCTCTTCCTTGTCGACTGAAAGACAAACGAAATTCAGTGAATTATTGCAATCGAAAAAATGAACTTTTGCTTGAATATTAACAACCATATTGACGGTTCAGGAATTTTTTGGTCTTCTTTATGAGAATAACGAATAATAGAAAATCTTGTTAATTACGCAAATCGGTTTCTTTGTCTTCCAATATGTTGTACTCAGGATCAGCTTCTGGATCATCCTCGTTCGCTGCATCATGACCAAGGGGTTGCGTAAATTCTTTCAGAAAATTATCCCAATCAGGGTCTTTGCCACAATCCCAATCGTACATATCAATTGTAATATCAGGAGGAATGAAAGCTTGTTCAATTTGCTCAAGTGGTGTTTCGCTAAGACTGAGCTTTGATCTTGTTCTCTGTCCTATACTTTCAACTTCTGTAGGACCTTGTGGCACTCTGTAATGATAAAAATTTATGAACAATCTTATCCACATGCAGTTTAAATGAATTCTCGTAAAGAAAACAGTGTTTCTTACTCAGGTATTTTAAATACTCCGTCATGGTCATAATGTATGTCAGTCGATGCCTGTTTCTCCGGTGTCTGTGGAGCACCTTCTGGATTGGCTGGTGTAGACGGTTGAGAATCAACATCGCTATTTGTAAGATGATCACCTTCCGCATCATCGTCGCTTTGCTGATCTTGATCAGGGCTGTACTCTTCGTCCGATGAATCTTCTGACAAATCCTTTTCTATAAGTTCCTGGACTTCTGACGACGAAGTTTTTTTTACGGGTGTCATCGGCCAGCGCATATTTGGCTGCTTCAATGCCAGTTCCCTAGGTTAATGCAATAATAAAAATATCAATTCATTCTATTGCTTCTCTCATTGCAAGGTTTTGCAAATAGCAATAAGCCTTGAAGTTCCTCGGAATTGCTTTTTAATTTGGTAATGTCTGGGTATTGCTAGAATTTTGATAATTAACTTTTCCATTTTTATTTTTGATCATTGTCACCACATTTCACCGAAAAATTATTTTCTGTGTATCTCAGATATTAATCAATGTCGATGCAAGTTTCAATGTTCTATATTTTTTGGTAATCGAAAACATTGTAAAGAAACAGAAAAAAATTCTTGAAATTTCCATTGCTGTGACTTCTGCAGCAAATATAAAATAAAAACTATTTTCTTTAATGAAAACTTTGATAGTGTTGTTTTTGTTCATCGTTACTTAATTCAAAGAATTAATAAGACAGATGCATTTTTCGTTATTTTGAAGCATGCTCTCCCTTGAGCAACAACTTACTTGGCTTTGGCTCTTGTGAGTTTGGGCTCGAAAACCACTTTGTCGTCTGTATTTTGTAAGCGATTTTGTACCATTGCCATGACGTGTTCATTTGTTATAACATGCCTGAGTATGTTTTTTACATTAGTTGCGGTCAAATTTGTTTTGGCGGCTTTTGCATCAAGCTGCCGCTCAATTTCTTCTTCCATTTCATTGATAGCAGACGTCTCGTCTACCTCGATTCTCAAACGTTTTTGGGCTGGTTCGTAGTTATCGATTTCAGCGATATCAATTTGTAAATCGGCATTTTCGGAATCTGATGATTCATCGCTCATCACGTTTTTCAGGTCAATATTAAACTTGAATGACAAATTCGACTTTTTCGGCGATTCGGCTTGGCCTAATGACACCAAGGTGCTGGGGCTTCCCGATATTTCCGATTTATTCATTTTCGAAGAAAGGAATAAATTACTGACGATCACAAATGAATGTAGAATTGATGGTTACTCTCGTTGGTATTCGGTTTGAAAGTAATCCTCGGAAGATTCTGCTTGGCAGGCGAAAGTTAGGGTAAGAATGAACTCAATGCTTTTAGTCGTTTCATCGTTTACATTGAAAACTAATTTTCAAACCGTGTTATATATGGCCTGATTTTACTTATTTTCAAAACACAAAAAAAAAGAAAAAAAAACGATATTACATTTGTATCAGAGTTCCCCCTCACTTTTTCACACCTACAAATGTTATTGTAATCTACATTTCTATATTGAAACGATAATTCCAACACAGTTAACAAAGTACCACTACATATTGAAAAACTTCCAGAATCTTCACTCGCACTCGCTTTTTTGTAAAGCAACACATAACAGATAACAACAAGAAACTCGGAATAATCATCCACGAAGTCGAACAATTGGACATGGGAAACAAGTCTCACAAGACCACAGAAATTTACAAAGGGTTACAATCTGACATTTCTGACATAACGCACATAACCCTCAAATTTTTTTAGCGGGAGAAATAATGCGCATCGTATAATGCGCATCTTTGCATTATACACGCGCGATACTCAAATATTGTTAATATACGATTTCAACAGTGGTAATGATCGATCCTGTGTCCATTAAAAGTTTATTGAAAAACATTAAAAGGGACAGTATTGTGACAGGCCAAAGAAAGACGTTTCGACTTTCGTACTTTTTTGTTTTTCCTATTTGTTCATCGTTTGTTCTTAATCGTTTGATAAACCAGAATGTTTATTTGATAATATTTTTCGACAAAAAGAAATAATACAAAAAGAGCGTTAAGTGGGTCGGATTTTGAGAATTTCCATCAAATTCGATTTTTCCAAATGTCAATCAGTCCCAATTCGTTTGTACGTCAATAATCGTTTTCACGAAATGATATAAATGATATGACGGTAAGAAAACTTGCCGTTTATGGAATAAACGTTTTTGCTGTCCCCGGCGTGGTGGTAGTGTTGGCTGAGCGCCGCACACGAGGACAGGTTTTTCTTATGTAAAAATACTTACGAGAGCTTCTATCTGTGACAGTCGCAGACAGGCTCTCGCTCGAGACGGTCGCGGGTCGACCGAGGCAGCACAGCGGCGACGACGCGGGGACACCTACGGTGGGGTAGCGAAAACAGGGATCGTAGCGATGAGCGAGCGCGCGAGCCCGCGAGTGGGAGGAGAACCAATCAGATTGATTCTCCCCACAGCACGCTCTCCCCGCTCATCTGCGGGCCGTTTCTCCTACTACCGCTTGCCACCACCGCGATAATACGCGCTTACCTCTACATCACAATAACATGCTTTGTTTTGATTGAATTCATGGAATTGGCTCTAGACTCCAGACGCGTATACATTATTATTGAATCGCCAGAATTTAGTTATCGAGGGCCATCGCATCGTAGCTCATCGATGCCAATAATCAAAAACGAAGCCAGCCCCGATCGCTGGCGGCTTCCTCTATATTCTTGTATCGAATATGAGCTTTCATGTGGAAAAATACTTTGCGAAAGTAATAACAGAAGGCCAAGTATTAAAAGTAGCACCGGTCGCAAATCCTTGCGAAGTTTTTCGTTCAGAAGTTTTTCTAGTTCGTATGTTTTTTTTCGATAATTCGAATGAATATAAAAATTTAATAACTGCATTGTTCGAACGATTTGTTAAATTGAAAAAGAACTGGTTTGTAAAAATCGAATTATTTTGGTTCGCTACATTTATTGTTTCATTTTTTTACAAATATATTTCTAATTTAAGTTTTGTTAAATATTTATGTATAAAATGATTTGTCATGATTGCTCATGTAAGGTACATTAAATATGGCATTATAACGAGTGTTTGTCAGCAACACTTGTTAATAATTATTTCAATTGATAGATTAAAACATTAATAGCGGTAAGGACTCCTGAAAAATTATCACAGATATAATTCGAACGAGAGATTAGGCTAACGAAAATCCAAGAACATCTTCCAAGGAATAATCGAACAACCGTAAATCGAGCTTGTAATATTCGGCCAGTTTCCTCAGTTGTTTGAAACTTAACATCGAATAGTATGTCTCCAGCTTCTTTGAAGTTGGTTCACTACTCTGTGGCCTTGTTGGAAATCTAAGGGACAATAAAATATTTTTTGCATCCATAAATCTACTGCTGTAAATATGTGTTACATTGATAAGAATATATTCAGGAAAATTCCATGAATTTTTTTATTTTTTGACAAATATGAATCTGCTCTGTAATAAAACAAAAATGTCTCTGCTTCTGCTCTATAAATTCAATTTTGTAGGATAATGGAATTCGAATATTTCATTATATCATAAAAGCTTTATTTAACAATGAATCCTTATGGAATTATACTGGTTTATAACAAAAACGGCTGAAAATCAATTGCATTCACGAGTTGAGGACTTTTAATGGAAAAACTGAATACAATTTAAGGAAAATTGATACGATTGAATAGATACGAATACGATCATGTAAATTGTAGAATCAAAAAACAAATTCGGGACGCACCACAGGTGATTCTTAATGAATTTAACAAAAGTGACATGTTGGACCTGTCGGAGTTGGTGAAAAAAATCAATTCTGTTTTCCAAAATTAATTTGATAAAAAGTCCTGTTTGGAAAAGATTAAAGCTTTAAAACAGTTTCTGAAAATATTCTTTTCAACCATTTTTGAACGGAATATATTTATTTAAAAAAGTTCTTAATAAAACAGTCTCAGTGGTCGTCGACTTCTGTGCACCAGTATGTTTTAAAAATATGATTCGATAGACTTGTGCTTTTGCTAGAATTCATTCAGTGTACCAGAATGTACTAAGTATGCATAGGGTTAACTTTAAGCAGATTCCCTCGCAGACCAGTATTGTCAGACTCCTTATAAAATATTTACGAAATACTTACATCACTGGTTTCGAGCCTATTCTCTCAAGTACTTCGGTAGCATCTTCAGCGAGACTTTCATACTTGCTGACAAGATTATAATTAACGATACACGGCAGACACAAATCGTAAATTGGCATCCAGTGTTCGTTACGACTATTTAGCGTGTCGTCGCTCGTTATAAAATCGACGAATTCCCGAAAGGTCACATCGTCGCCTTTTAACAAGGATTCTTTCGTAGCGTTTGGTCTATACTTCTAAAAAATTCAGGGGTAAAATAAAAAAACAGAAAATAATATTTTGACGTACGAATGATAGTCAGCGATCAGTGCAATTCTATTTTCTCGCGTTTCTTCACACATTCAGTACCTTGACTATCCGTCGACCAAAACGTGTTTGGAAGTACTTTGGACTCTTCTCATTTTTCGTTTCGAGTTTGTTCCTGTATGCTGAAAGCAATCTTTCCAGTGGATGTCGGACAACAATGAGTGCGTCGTAACTAGCTAATTTTTGCTCGATCTGAGGCATTGTAAAATTGCTCAGTCGCTGAAAAGTCTCGGAGGAGTGTGCTAAATCAGCTGGTATTTCCAACGGATCGTTCCCGGCCCATTTTCCCGTTACTATCATCAGGACTCTCTTCCAATTGGTACAGGCAACCTGGAAAGCAATTTATTTAAAAAAAGGTACGTTTGTCGATTTTTTTATTTCTCTTTTAAATAATTATTAGAAGATTGTATATAGTTACCTTTGGCACGTAACAGTATAACAACTCGTGTTTTTCATCTACGATAAGATTACGAAAGTCGTCAGGAACGAGTGTGCGCTTCGGGTAATCACGTGTTCTAAAAATGTCACAATTATACTGCAACTTTTCTTGACGCTCAACGAGCGCAGATCTTGCTAAGGCGTTTGAGCTGTTCCATGTGTAGTCAAATGTCTCCTGATCCGTTACAGTATCATCGAAAATCTTCGAAACTCCATTCGCGTCTATCGTGAGCCAAACGCACAGTGAAACGACGACGTAAGTGCACAATAATATTCTGACACCTCGCCATCCTATCATGATAATTCTTGTTTCTCTTCCCGAACATTGATTCACTGAGGTCACTCCGCCGAAATCCGACTGTCTGAAAATTTCAAGTATTTCAAAGAATTTAGTTTCTCGCTTCACACACAGCTTTTTGATGATAAGGTTAAAAATTAATTTTTAAAAATAAACTTTCGAAAAAACCGATCCACAAACAATTCTACGTTTTCTTTCAATCATTTGGCATCGGATCTTATTTATACTTTTTGTTTTTAAGTTTTATATTTTTGGTTGCGGGAAATAATTGGGACCTGAAATGATATCAAAAATGGTATATTTATAATATAAAAAATGGAAAAATAGCTACAAAAAAATCGCAAATCAATTTGCAACGAATTTGTAACTAAAAACGAATGGTTGCTTCGATTCACAAAGGCTCCTTTGTATATAACTTGGATATTTATTTATTGATTAGTTATCGATAAAAAAAAGGCTCAAACTATGGCGCCGAAAAGGAATAATTCATGGCTCAGACGTTGGCAAATTTCAGACATTCCGTTAAGTTTTTTTCAATGGCATTGTGCTCTCAAATTGAAATAAAAATGGCCGATATCCAAAGGGCCAGGAACGTGGCTTCGAACAAAATCTTCGCAGGCTTTGGAACTCGTGGTGGCTCAGTTTCGATATTTCTAACAATATTTTTATTGTAATACAGTTTATTCCACTGTGGTTGGAATCATGCCTGTGATGAAACTTGTCAGAGCCGAGGGCACAGTTCATTAGATATAAATTGAGCAAGATTGGTTACAACTATCGGAGGACAAAAATTCAGTTGTATATCGCCGAATGTGATGTGATGAACTTTCTTCTTTTATCGTTTATATTTACAAAGATTTTATATTTCGCATTTGTATAAAGTTTTAACAGCTGAAGATAAATTCTATATAAACTTTTCTGTAGCAAATACTAAAAAGCATAAATTATCCATTTGTTCATTGGGAATGGGAGCCGGTTTCATATTTATTTGTCTTCTTTAATGGAGGACTTTTGATTAAAGGAAGTTCAACGTTACTGAGAAGATCTTAAGGACACTGGTGTACACTTTTTAAATTATAATCTCATGCATGCACAAAATGTTACACCTTTCCCGTAGTATACATGCAGTGTATACGTATGTACAACAGTATTTATTGGTAATTGGGAGATTGGCGTCAGCTAGATATTCAGTGGAGCGTGAAATTCAGTGTTAACAAAATATATGTATATTCCTACGAGTATATACACATGAACACGATGCGTATAGCAAAATGCATACTAACTACGAATTAACCGTGGGGTAAATGAATCAACGGGATCGTGGCTAAGCTGGTTTCAAGATTACATTTAATAGGTCAATACACAGCGATTGATCGAAGACTAAATAATTGTCTCTATTTTACGAGCCAAATATTTATATGTAAGAGGAAGGAAAAGGCACTTTTAATTCTGAGCTTCGCTCACAGTTTCATTCGTACTGTTGGTATCGACGAGGAAAAAAATATAATAGTGAAGGCTGTTGCGAGCACACTTATAGTATGAGGCTTCGTCAATGGATTTTTCATTGGATGACGTGCGTTCCGCAATGCGATACGTTGCGATTGTATAAACATCGTTTTCCTTTAAACTTTGACCAGAATAGAGTCGATTTTATGCGCGAATGTATTGGTTTACTCCTGTACCAGTCTCAAGGTATTCAAGTTTAGATAATGAAGTGACATAAAAGCAAGAAGAAAAAAAAAGATTTGCGTTATATAGCGAAGACACTTTTCTCGAGAATTTGAACGACTGTTGAATCTCATATCCAACAACGATTCTTCACGTTTTTTATTTTTCAACCGATGCTCTTTTTTTCACCAAACTTAATCTCATGATGAAGGACCCATGTAACTAAATTGAAAACATTCGTCAATTTCAACACGTAACACATTTATCAAAATTTCCTTGCTATGTATTCAAATTTAAATCGTTTTAACAAACGTAAAATCGCTGCACATGAAAAAGTAACAAACAAAATAATAATCTTTTGGAAAACACATAAACAACAAACATAATTGGAAACGAAAATTTTCAACTTTTGATCTTTTCCAAATTAGACCCCGTGCGTAGTATCAATATTGTTGCTCTGGGGCCCGTCTTCATAATCTTTTTTATTCGAAATCGCTGTGAATAAAACACCATGTGCATATATATGAATGTATGGCACACAATCAAGAAATTCCGGTTTAGTCGAAACCGGGTAGGGATAGAGGACCATCTAACTGTACGTAAAACACGTACCACCGACCTTCAAATTGCATTACAATCTCGACCGTGAAAAGAATCTACACCAACACTCATCGTAGCTTTAGACCATAACGTGCATTACTTTCTTACATAACTACAGCCTTTCTCTAGGTGAATAATCATGTAGTTATGAATGGTATAAGCCGAGAAAATCAACTGATAGATGAGTCTAATGGAGTTGTTAAGAATCGCTGAAAATTGAGCTCAATTTATAAATAAATGAAATCACGGTAAAGAAACAAGTATTTCTGCAATTAATGTATTTATAAAACCGAAAACTTCGAAATAGAAAAAAAAATTTTCACGGTTTGATAAAACAGAACCTAAAGTCAAGTTAAAAAGAAAATATCAGACTTATTTTGAAATAATTTGACGAAAAAATCACCTGAGCATAGTAACGTACCACTTGTTTCATTGATTAATCAAACTTGCATGGATCATTGCTGATCCTATATAATTTGAGTATAATTTGAGCACGAGTCGTAAACAGCAATTGCCAATCAGGATTCGGCGTGTGTATAAACGTTTTGGGAACAAAGAGCTCTGCGTAATCATGCATATTGATTTTAATAATAACAGATGTTTCAACATAGAACAATTAGAATTTGTGCATCTCGTCAATAGTTAATTGTTTTTTAAATAGACCTCAAGTGTTTGAATTTTTATTACCTCAATTGAGCGAGTTTACGATCGAATTTTGCTTATCCAATGAGGCTCTAAAGACTGTAATGATCCTCCATCGACTTCTACACATTCGGAGTACCACATGAGTTTCATAGAAACGCAAGGTTCACGTCTTGGGATCCTCGCAAGCGGCAGCGCGACACACAACTAAACCTTCCAAGAGAACTCAGGTGGTAGACGACTTTGTTCGCTGCTTTGCTTCCACTACGCCCCACGGTATATATGTATACATTACTGGAGTCGACATTCTCCCGGTTTTTCGACGATTTATTCTAGTCAAATACTCGTCTGTATAAAAAGACAGTTCACCAATTGGCTGTAAAGTAAACGGAGATGGACAACTTCTTATAAATTCGTTCTGTATATTGCTTCGTGCATAAACCACGTTTCAATTTTATATGATTCGCACTATCACAATGTTTGTTACTTCTCCCCGCTCTATTTATCTCGTCTACGCTCTGAGTTACATACATGAAGTTGTTTCGTAAAATACTAACTCACTATATACGTATATCTTGGAGATTCCACGAGAAATGAAAGACGCTTCGTTGCTCTCTTGGTTGGAAAGATATTGAGGTTGTAGTTTCAGAGAGTGGGCCGCACGAGCGAGCGAATACCATGTATTCGCTATAGTTATATTATAGTTAAAACTCAGTTAATGTTCACGTTTAAGCGTTTATGCCTCCTTGAAATTGTGTATATTTAGCAATCGTGTAGCATATGGTCATGGAGGAAAGTGGGGAAAAAGTAAAGCCGTCATTTGAGGCGTGTAATTGCGATGTCAAGGCAGCGATCTCACGACAGACAAATAATGGCAGAAATCGGACGATAATTCTTAGGCACTGATGGAGTGTCCACTGTAGACTATGAGCCAATCTTCAGAGACTTTCGGAGACGAGACGGAGAGCTATGCGCGCTTCGTGTCCAGCCACTCCTTCTTTCATTATTTTCTGCTCGATTCTAAAGTCCCATTGTTTACTTCGCAGGAATTTTCTTTCCATCTTCTGGAATTTATTTACTTTGTTTTTTTTAAATATTTTTTGTCCTTATATTTCAATCCAATTCATTTCGTTTCCCTTTGCTAAATATACTCTCCATGGACGACGATCTATATATAGCAATCACCGGCCAAGAAGCTTCAAACGTTAAGAGACGAAGCATATTGAGTTTTTATGGCTGAAAAATGAGGTCAAAACATTTTTTCGCACAGTGGATGGAGACAAAGATTGAAAGGGGTTGAAAACTGTAGTTTTCACATTAAAAATATATGAAAAACTAACTGGATCCTCATCTTCGTCCGCACTCAACATACAAAGTTGTACTTAACACAGTAAAAAAAAAAAAAAAACGATAACATCAATGCTAAATTATTCTCGAAGTGGAACGCGGTCGATTTATTTTCCTCAAGAAATACCACCATTTAAGTATGCGAAAATTATATATTCAAGCTCGCGGTTTCAAAGTGCCGAACGTAAAAAACCCAGTTTTGGCGGCAAATATTTGAATATTGAGGAAACAAGTAAAAAGAATAAATCGCTGCATATCGTGACTAGATTATTTAACAATTACATGAAGTGAATTTAACCAACAAAATGTTCCAGCACTATAACCAACGTTACGTCTTGTTTTTTTTTTTTCATTCTCGTTCTTTTTTCGTGTATCGATGGTGCAATTATAGTTGCAAAATTCATAAATCCCAGGTGCACACGTATATAGACGGCGTCGTTTTTATGTAACATTGCGAATGTAATAAATATGTTGTCACATACCCAAGAATATGACTAATTACATTTATCTGCCATTTGGTTACGATACGTTTTTTATATTGACTTAACCACAATCACGTTCAATCATGACCGTAGATTATTGAGTACAGCGCTTTCCATATTGTCGATATAGACAAATTGACATTGTTACGAAAGGAAGCAAAAAACAACTTACAATACCTGCAAAACGTGCTTTTTGTGCAGCTAACGATGTCCATAAACACTTGAACACTGTTTGCGCGTTTATGTTACATTTCTCACATGGATTCAACGAATATCGAGTCGATTTTCTAAATAGTATTAATAGTTAATATAATAGTAAATAATAAATACTAACTCACAAGAATGAGTCCAAACGGACGTATTTTTAGTTGGTTAAGAATCCAATAATTAGCTATATATGTTATCATTTTTTAGTTGAAAATTGTAAATTCTCAGTTTGAAATTGACTGTATTCAAGGGCACTCATACGTCAGGGAGGTTGAAAAATTCATTTTTTTTAAATATTTTTTTTTCGCGTGTTCCTCTTACAGATACGAGAAAAAAAGTATCTCTATTTGACAGCGGCTTAAACTTCAGAAAGAGTTTTTTCAAAATCATGTCTTTGAACACGGTAAATATTCTATTTCGCCATGCAAACGACCAATTTGGATGAATAAAAAAACTTTAATTGTGAAATAAAAACTCAACAATTATACGAATCGGAGTTTTTATTGTTTCGTTGCAAGGTAAAAACAAGTATCTACACGAGTTGCGTACTTGTGATGAATATATTAAATGTACCGTACTGTCACATGAATTGGCGGACCAAACGCACAAATGTAAATGCGTACAGTTTCGAAGGTATGCAAGTATTCTGATTTTTTTCATTTCTAGATAGGAAACAATTCTTTTGGACGAAAGTTAAAATTTTTTTATTATTACACGAAGACATTCTGAAAATTTTTATACTTTGAATATATAATCGCATCTATCGTCATCTCCACATATATAATCGACGAAGATGACAATTTAAATGTTACTCTGGCAAAAAACGCTGATGAGAAGATTGAAATGAATACGTAAAAAAAGCGACGTAAGAGGTCAAGTTTGATGTGCTTGGAGGCTGAAGAAAAAACAGGTATTCGACCGGTTTGAATATATGAAAATTCGACGAAAATTTTGTTCTTCTTGCGTAATATTTTATGGGACAGTATTTTTGACAAAATTCATCGATTAAAAAAAAAAAAGTTTAGTATGGCACAGAAACACAGTGCGGAGGACATTGAATCTTACATTGACTCTCGACGGTGGACTTATGTGTTTTTCAGTGAGAGAAAGTGTTTTACCTTCGTCGTAGTTATGTGCAGTCACCTGTGGCTCGAGAGTTGAATTCAGTTGACCGGTGAGACTTGGACGATCGATTGGCTCAGATTGCAAACGGAATATTTTATATTTTAGCGAAAAAATAGTCTCCAAAAATGGTTTGATCACGACGAGATTGTGAGCTCGCGTAAAACTCGCTAAATAAAGAACTTTGTGTTGTAACGAGAGCGTGTAATTCTTCTTTATAGTTTTAATGAGTTTTTACGACGACTTAACTACTGAATGGTGCAAGCTTTTCTAATATAATTTTCTCGTTCTAATATTTCTTCATTTTTTTAAGTTCACGTGCGATAACTAACCGCTTCATGTTTTCACAAAGATGGCAGCAAAAACTATGACAGTGAATTCACTGACATCGAATTTGATGATACAATTTAACCCAGTAACCTTTTGCGATAAACATTTATCTGAGTCTTGAATCCTCTCGCTACATTCAAATAGCAATTGTGCTCGCAGTGGTCAAATCAGTGTTATATTTTCGATTTTGCTTCCCAAAAGTGTCGAAATTATGTTTAAATTCTTGGAGTCTTTGGACCATTACAAATCGGTTTGCATCCACATTTCGCCTTCGTAATTGTCATCATCTGTAGGAGCTCACATCGATCGACTTTTTACCCCGTTGAAACTCCTGAAATTTAATAAATAATTGGAATATAATTTTAGCGAAATATTTAACAAGAGTCCGAATAATCATTCCTGATCGTTGACTTACTGATTCGAGCAAGAATTGTTCCTTTGAACAGTGGATTATATACAGATTTTTATGATTGAAACAATTATTTTTCCTTGTTTTCAGCTTTCATCATGAAGATCTGAAACTTGAGGTACACGTGGCCCAAAACCTCTACTTTTCTATAATTACAAGATCGAGCATAAAATAAATAAATTAATGAGTTAAAAAGTTGCTTCAAAATTTGTTGTGTGAAATCTCGTTGATTTAAATTGTATAAATTTTGTAATTTTACGTCTTTATCGATACGTTGAATCATTTAATTTTCACGCGCGATTGTATTTACAATCGCTGAAACACGGCTAAAAAACAATGCAAATTTAATCTCACGTACAAAAATTTCGTTGGCCAGTAAAATCAATGCATCAAGCGAGCAATCGTCTCAGTTACGATCTTTAGCATTTTTCTATCATAAGTTAAATTGTTTTCTTCTCATCTAAATTATATGTTGCTCCTTGAATCGTAATCGAAAAAGAATTCACGTAAATATGTTGATGTTAATTATCATGTGGGTGCTCGTCGCCCTGCTTATGATATCGGCGATCCTCGATCCCGTGAGTCGAGTGTCTCGTGCTCTCTGGGAAATTCTGGTGCCAATATTCAATCGAACACCGGTCGATCTCAAAGCGAAATTCGGCGAGTGGGCAGGTAAGTTTATCGCGCATTTGAATTATAATGGAACGTCATTTTCCATGGATATTATTAACTTTTTTCATTGCCATAATAACTCCTGCGTTGCTTATTTAGATTTATGGCCGTTTCTGCTCACGCTCACTCACCTTGGATCAGTCCGTTTACCTTTTCTATGTGTCAACGATTTTATTTTTCGAATTTGCCATTTTTTTTTTTCACACTCACCAGACTGAAACCTGTGGTACAACCACAGGTTTCGACCGTCTACCTTGGCCTAGTTCGCCTTCATTATCCTGTTCCCTCTTGCTTTTTGATCATTTTTTTAGTTTACGGTTTTAAAACCGCTTTCTCGTCCTTCCCTCTCCCGATATCTCCCCCCAAGTGCAAAATAAACCCACCAGTTCGTGATCTTGGCAAAGATTTCATAAATGATATTATTATACAAATCGAAAATAATTTATGGAATAAACGTCAAAGCTTAATATCTTAGGATACCTTCAGTCATACAGTTCATTACATGCTACGGTTTTGCATGATGGTTGAATGAATTCTAAATTTTCACAACGTTTCTATGCCGAGTTAAATACACCAATTAAACGTAATGAGGATAAATTTGTATGAAATAAATGATCGAAATCATCAACTGGTAAATGCAAATTCTTATGATGTTACATTCTCGTTGCGACATTTCAAAGAATAATCCGTATTTTTTAACCGATTTCAATGCACAACGTCTTTATTTTGTTCCTTGAAAAATTCTCTGAAAAATTCGACCCGTAGATGTTTCCTGAGCTTCTTAAGCTAAGATTCTTTTAAATCTTGATCGTTTTACGATCGTTGCATTTAACGAAACGGATTCGTCGTCTCCGTGTAAGAGCAAATTTAAAGAACTATATGAACAATTCTTTATACCATTGGTAAATACTTTCAATGAAATTTTCAGTGGTTACTGGCTCGACTGATGGGATTGGCAAAGCTTACGCAAAAGAACTTGCCTCGCGTGGCATTAACCTGATTTTGATCAGTCGAACGTTAGCGAGACTCGAGAATACGAGAAATGAAATCCTCGAGATTAATCCGAAAATTGAGATCCGAATAATCGTTGCGGATTTCAGCAAAGGTAGAGAAGTCGCAGAAGATATCGCAAAGAGATTGGAAGACGTTCCAGTTGGAATACTTGGTAAGACATGTCATTCATTGTTTTGCATAAAACAATGAAAAACTTCATTAAAAAATGTTTGCACTTCTTTCGAGTGATATCACCACAATCACGTTCAAACATTAACTCTTCGATTAATTTTGAAAAACTTGAACCGTAATTTAAAAAAAATTAGTAGCAGTTTTGAACGGCACTGAAAATGATCCATCAGTAAAGATGATTTTTTACTCAAATTTATTGTCAACGAACGAAAATAAATTTTGTCGACTTTGAGAGACTCACGTTCGAAGTCAAAGTAATTAATTTTTAGAGGATGATCAACATTTTGAAGCATTATTTTTTTTTTTTTAATAATCTGCTAAATGAATTTCCATTGAAAGAAAAATGATTGATTAAGTGTTTCTTCTGTTTCTTTACTTCTTATTGTTTCTTTGAATCTGGATGCGTAGTGAACAACGTGGGAATGCAATATTCCTATCCAATGTACGTCGGTGAGGTGCCTCAGGACGATCTTTGGGACATAATTAATGTGAACGTTGGTGCAACGACCTTAATGACAAGAATTACGATAAATGGAATGAAAAAACGGGGGAAAGGTGCAATCGTTAACGTATCATCGGGTTCAGAACTTCAGCCTTTACCACTAATGACAGTTTACGCAGCAACGAAAATTTACCTTAAAAGTTTCTCTGAGGCATTGCGAGCTGAATACGAGAAATTTGGTATCACTGTCCAACATCTTACTCCACTTTTTGTCAATACGAAAATGAATGCCTTCAGTCATAGACTTCAGGTACTAAAAACTTCAGTGAAGCTTAACACCAAAGTTTCTATAAGCTTTTGTCATGAGAACCAAAGCTCGCTCATGAAAAAGTCCCAAAATATTGAATTATATTGACCTTTTTTACCTTTTTTTTTTTAATATTTACAGATATCTAGTCTTTTTGTACCAGATGCGACGACATATGCTAAAAACGCTGTTGTCACACTCGGCAAAATTGACTCAAGCACCGGTTACTGGGCTCATGGTATACAAAATGTGTTCACTCTCATTCCACCGGTTTGGATAAGGACGAAAATTGGTCAGATGATGAATCAGTCGTTACGAGAAGATTACTTCAAACAAAAAAGGTCATAAATATATGAAAAAAAAAAAAACAACAACACTATTTTCTACGACTGAGAAACGTGTACGCTGGAAATGGTTTCACTGAATTTTGTGGATGATTTTAAAAGAGTATCGCCATTTGTAACATCATTTTTTTTACATTTGTACATTTATTTTCTTAAAAGGTTGTTTCTGACTATTAAATGAAATATCATGTGATCATCACCCTTCTTTTCAGTTTCGTAACATAATAATATCCAATGCACGCCCATCAACAAATATTAATTAGTACCAATATTCTCATTATTTTTTTCAGCTTTGTCCAATTAGTCGTAGGAACTCTCATCATCACCGAAAGAAAAAAAAAAACATTTTGTTTTTTGTCTTTTAATTTTCCATTTTTCCTTCTCCTTTTCTTTTTTATTCTCTTGGCTCGTTCGATTATAAACACTCATTTTCGTTATGTGCGAATTCATTATTTGGCGATTGCATTAAAAAAAAAAAAAAGAAACAAAGAGAAACTTTGTTACAATATTTTTTCAGTTCAGCTGTAGGTACAAGTTCATTCAAAATTTTCTATGACGATGGGAAGAAACTTGAACTGCTCCATTTCGAAGGCTTTACACAAAATATATGACATTCTCTTTTGTCTGGCAACAGACATACACAAGATTCATCGAAATTCCATTAGATATTTTGTCGAAATGCACCAACTGTTATCAACCTACCAGCGGATTTAATTACTTTTTTTTCTTCTTTTATCATGGCTTCTTGAAAAAACGCAATTTGTACTTTCCAAATTATAATTATATTACTCTCGTTTGTTGTGCTCAGAGTATCCATTTATCTCGTGATACTATCAGTCAGCTTATAAATTTATTAATCTATGTTTCATATACATACATCTCGCCACTCAGAGGAAAAAAACCACACGCACACAACGCATCCAATTGCCAAACAAAACACACTTCACGAAATTCACGTTGGAGCGATTAATGAAACACCTTTTATTTATCAGTATCTTGCTCATCGAGATTCGCCACTCATTCCTCTTAATACGACGAAACATCAATTGAAGTGGTTGTCAAATATTGAAATTATTCATTTCTCAACATTCATCGTTTAGCTAAAGCAAAATCTGGGTCAATACTGTTCTCATCGAAATTAACTTTCATCGTATCGATTATTAAACAGAAAATATGACATTAATGACCAATTGTTATACGTTTCAATTTCTGCGATGTTGAAATCACAAAAATGTCAGATATCTCAATAAACTCCTAATGAATTAGAAGTTTTAAACCATAAATTATAATCCAAGAGAAAAACAATTAATCGCTGTGGAGTCGATGACGCCGCTGGTGGAAAAAAGCATCGAGTATTGTTCGTGTGAAAAATATCATTATTGTCAAACATCAGCTGTTCACTAATTTTTAGTGACGCAAGCATGAAATGCAAAAAAAAAGTCATAGATGAACCAAGTAGAAGAGCAATTTAGTTTTTTATTGATCGATCTACTCGAGGAGTAAGTAAATAAAGAAATGGAGTATTTTTTAATCGCTCCAATTACGTACGAATATTTAGGCATTTTATTTTTTCTCATATATATAAACTATATCTTTTGTTTTTCATAAACTTTCTCCTCACAAAGACATGTGATGTTTTAATAGGGTTTTAAGGATAAAACATTACGATGTAGCCGTTCATATCCAACATCGAAATAAATTGACGCACGAATTAAACTGCATCGTACAAGTGTACGAAAAAATGTATAATCACAGGTAAATACCTCATTCTTTTCTGTTTCTTTTGTATCGTATATATAATGAAAAAGAATAACATAATGTTATAACTTTCATACACATATACGCATAATTTTAATACATAAATAGCGTGTATCCAATGAATTAACGACACACCATTTTTTCACCGCGTTTTACATTCGAGAATGCGATCCCGAAAAACGTTGTTTTATCATAGTGACTGTCCGTCATTCAAGACCGAGTCACCTTGCACCATTTATTCTTATTTATACTAAACATTACTAAGGTTTTCTTTTTATTTCGTTAACATGATTTTTTCTTGCCATCAATAAAACAAATGTTTAACCCTTAATTATCCTGACACAGAGTCTCCTTCTTTCTTTATCTTTTTTTTCAGCGCGAAGTTTGGTAGACCGTGTGTTATGATGAGTGAAAGCAGTCCCCTTTACGCAAAGTTTCAAATTGAAAATTCAAATTTTCGGTGAAAAATTGAATTGAATTGTAAATCAATTGCAACTCGTGAGGATATTCTCGGCGTACATTCGTGCTCGAAAAGTGGTGAATCTTCAAATAGTTTATATTGAATCAACGTTTGGAAAATAAATATAAGAAACAATCGATAATGGGTTTCCGAGAGAAACATTTTATTCGAATTCCTTACTGAACGGTGAATATGTATTTTGATATTTGTTAATCGAGGATTTCCAATGTAGGTCAGAATAAAATTCTACAATTAATCGAGCTGTACGAATATCAGACCCAATTTATAATTATTGTCAATAGGGAAGAAACTTTGAATGAAAACACAGAAATTAGACGTTTAAAATATATTAAATAATGTTGAAATTTATACATAAAATAATGTGGATTTTGAATCGCATACTTAGTACACATTTATCAATCCGAACAAAAATATCATTGTTGCAACTTGCTTTTAGGAAGTTGTAGTAAAAATTTTGTAAAACATTCACCAGGTTTCCGATAAATCTATGTACGGCAAGTACATCCCCAAACTTTATCTCGATAACGGTTTCCAGTGTGAAATATTTGCAAAAACTATGAATAGGCGTTGTTGGTGATAGAATATTTGATAGCTGCTCTGGAATGACTTTTTTTCATCATCAAAGATATGAGGACACAACATCGAAAAATAGTTATAAATTATTACAAATTTTTGTTAAATAATTATGTACATTAAGAACTATTATTATTGTTCGACAACAATTTATTCACAATCGTCTGAAAATGATATACATTTTTCAATCAATTCAACTTTAATAATTCATTAATAATTATGTGTTTATGTATACACATAATAATTAATCAATGAATATTTACTTGAAGTTTTCGATGTTTTGTCCAATATTTTTTGTGCAAAAAATCGGAGACTATCATTGATGGTTACTCAAAATTTCGCCATTGCGATTGCCTTCCCAAATATTCTCCGCAAACATAGCATCTCAGGACGAACATAGAATTGATTCAAGGCTTTTAAATAAAGCGATTGGAAACGCCTCGATTTTTGGAACGACTTTTGGAATTGAACATAACAAAGAAAGTTATAATTACGAAACGATCCTCGTGAAACATTCGATTAAACTTGGGTAATTTCATTTTTCTTTTTGTGCGTGCTTCACGTGACCTTGATAACCGAGGATTATTCTCGTCCACGAGAATTCAACGAGGCTAAAATTGGATGCTTACAATTTCACCGAGTTTTTCGCACCGAGCATATAACTATCGCATAAAAAATATATTCCATAGGCGCGGAGGAAATATAACTGAGGTACTCGATTGGAAAATAGAGTAATGAAAAATTGTGCGGTTGAAGCAGTAATCGACTTGAGAAATAAGGGTATTTCACTATGAAGATTACTGTATGGAAGTCAAAGGAAAACTCTTGATTTTATGGATTTATGAATGACAAATCTACGGTTTAACAGAAAGTGGCATTAGAAAAAAAGGATTGTATCGAAATGCTTAATGAAAAAAAAAAAAAAATTATTGAATCACAATTATGTGCGCGCTATCTAATTGGCCTGATAACCGATATACTTTCGATAATCCACCGTAGTCGTCGTTTACAACGGGGACATAGTACATAAAAGCCTATGCAAATAGTTCGAATACATAAAAGGACACACATACACACGTACACATCCACGGTACCGAGTGAATCGAGCGCGATCGCGTTTTTTCGTTTGCCGTAAGTATCGCCAGTGTTTATGAATTTCACCAACATTGCTTATCCAAGGACACGTTGAGAGATCCACGCTACAACTGGCGTTATGTTTGTTGATCGTTTTTTTCTTTCTTTCTTTGTGCCTCTTCAGCGATGTCGTACTTCCAAATTACTACGTTTGCGTTTACGCTAGACGTTACACTTTGCGCATTTTTTGCCGTAACATCACGAAGCGTACATGCGGTTTATCTCATGCTGATAACGCTCCTGGACAGCTTTTCGCTTCAGTTTGAATGCTGCCGTAACCAGACCCATGTCGGGTGACCATTGTTCTGGACAGAGCTTTACAGCTCCGGGAATCTCGAATCTCTGTAGCTTACCTTTGAACAAAAAACATATCAATTTAATACTCAAATGAAGTTTCTCAACGTTATAAAGGAACACACATTTTTATTGAACTGGGCCAAGCACTTATAAAGATAAAAAATCTTTCAAAAGCGCTCTTGAAACTGTAAATGATTTTCTTGCGAACAAAACAATTTTAGACTCTGTGAACCAAAATGGTTTGTTGAATCGTGACATGTTATCGGAATCTTTTCAAAACGTCAAGTACTAAACGCTTGCTGGAATATAATTTTTTTCATGATTATTTGTCAAATGTATCCTCCAGTTTAATTAGTTGAGTAAACTTACATTTCTTTGCCTGTTCGACTAATTCGTGCAAAACAGCTTTTTCAACACGTGGATTTTCACACAGTTCTTCAAGATTTTTCGTTGTAATGTTAAGATTAGCTGCGATTTCTTCGAGGCTGCGAGGATTTGGCACGACAAGAGCGACTGTGTACGCCTTCAGAGCGTCCCCATAGACGCAGATATTTTCAACAACCGGACAAGTTTTTAATTCAGCTTCGACTTTACCGAGTGAAACGTATTCTCCCAATTGCAATTTCACCAAATCCTTCTTACGGTCTGATGAGAAATAAAAACAAATTGATAAATATGCAATTACGAAAAACTTTAGATTATTGATGAAAATCGCAATAATTACTTACCGATAATTGTCATACTTCCGTCCGGATGGAATTCACCAATGTCGCCTGTTCTGAACCACTGTCTACCGTTCTCCTCGAAGAAATTCTCTTTTGTCTGGTCCGGAAGTTTGTAATAACCAGCAGAAACGTTGTCGCCACCTACGACAATCTCGCCTCTTGGGTAAGGAGTATCCGTTACTCTGTAATTCGCTTCTTCCCAATTTTCCAGTCTGATGTCACAGATTACAGTAGGAGCTCCCACTCTTCCTGTGCTTCTGTCGTACGCTAGCAACAAACATGTTTTTATGAGTGCTATTCCAAACAAAGAGACTTTGAAAAACTTTATTGTTTACGAAAATAGAATAATCATGTTGCACAATTCTCTATTTTGTTCTTGATTATCGTCATCGTTGAATTTTTATTATGAAATCATGATATTGATGGGAGAATTGAACCACCAATTGTGCTTTTCCGTGATTCTAGTTTTTCAGAGCAATGCGATCGTTGCAAGACCAAAATCGCTCGGTTAATCGGAAAATTTCTCAATTTAGCCTGTATTGTGACTATTTTATATTATTTATTAATTAAATTATCTTTTCTTTACAATGATCATTTTTACAGTTCAGGTTTGAATAAATTTGGTTATTAAAACGTCTATTTTCAACGCGATGTTTTAAACATTTGTTTCTCTGGCTTTGAAGAGAGATACTAACATTGAGTTTGTCATAAAATCGGTACAGATTGACACAAGTGAGCAACCGAAGGACTAATAAAATCGAATAATTAGTATGCTTACTATCCATAACCGTGGCTCCCGAGCAGGTTTCTGTGAGACCGTATCCTTGCGTAACAGTAACACATAGACACAGTTTGACTTGTGTATGAGTATCAGGACTCAATGGTGCTCCACCGGATAAAATGAGTCTAACTCGACCGCCAAGGACCTGCCTCGCAGCACCGAAGATGTAACGATTGAACAAAGGTGTCTCATATCCACGTTTCGTCCATTTAAGTTTGTACTCGTACGCAAAATTGAAAATCGCTTGTCTGAACGCACCAGATTTTTTAACTTTCTCATTTATTCCTTTGGATATCCGATCAAGTATAAGCTGTGAGAAAAATATAAAAGAATGGCGATTATTCGAATAAATAATTGAAGGGAAAAATAATATTTATTCTCTCTGTATTTGACAGGCTTTAATTTGACTATTTCGAGTCAATACTCACGGGCACAGCAGTTAGACAAGTCGGGTGTAAAATGGAGGCGTCTCCTTTCGATCCTCTCATAATTTTGCTGCTCGAGTCAATCATTGTCAATGGTGAACTGTATCCAATGGGAACACCAGTAAGTAGACAAACGCTTTCGGCCAGAAACTCGAAGACATGAGCCAATGGTAAGAAACCAAGGAAAACGTCATCAGGTTGTATGACAACTGCTGTTGCGTAAGATTTCAGTGTGGCTATTATGTTTTTGTGAGAGAGAAGTACACCCTTTGGAACACCTGTCGAACCAGAAGTATACATTATGATGGCCGTGTCTTCGGGTTCCGGTGAGATGGATGGGAGATTAGAGGTGTTGCCCTTTTTGATGATGTCAGAGAATGGCATCAAGCGTACTCCTTCCTAAAATTGTGAAAAAAAAATGAATCGTTAAATAGGGAAATTTGATTTTCTGTAACTTCGTAATCTTCGTTAAATACCTTGAAGTCTTTTTTATCAGTTTCTTTCAACTGGTCTTCCATGTATATGAGGTTTTTAACTTCAGGTATCATGTCAAGTAGTCTCTTAAATTTCGGCAATAATTCGTGACTCGTGATAACCGTGTCGACTTCCGTTTGATTAATACCATGAGCTATAGCCTCGTCACCGAGTGTCGCGTAGATCGTAACTACCGAAAGATTTTGTTTGAAACAACCGTGAGCTGCTATCATCCATTCAGCTCGAGTCTCAGCGAATATAACGATATTTTTCTTCTGCGTCAATCCCAGTTCTGCCAATCCACGACCAAATGAGGATGCTAACCTTTCGACTTCGGTGTAGCTTTTCCATTTGTATTCACCCATCTTGTACTGTAAATTAAAGAGAAAAATCCGTCAGGCAACATTTTTAAAAATAGCAGTTACCGGGTCCGGCGTTGCTAGAGAGAAATTTTAATCGCAGACATTTAATCAGCTTTTTTCAATGAAAAAGCCATTTAAGTGAATCGTAGGAAAAACACGTATTTTGTATATTGAATTGAAGGTTCGCTTTAATCGATTTATTGTATCAAAACAAACAAAACTGGAAATTTTGTATGGTTTCGGCTTGAGTAAATAAAAAAAATAAAAAATGACTGGCATTGACCAGAGCTTTTGTATACAATTTATTGTGTTCTTTGAGGACCGAGAAATCAATTATATGATTCACTGAATAGTCCTATAAAAAGAATCTTCTAAATCTCATGATTTGGTCTTTTGTTTACACCGAAGTTCTTGCAAGTACGCACGCACCTAGGGGTCAAATACATACATTCACCGAAAGGGGTTCATATACATTGAGACGTTTTTGTTTGTTTCTCGTCTCACCTTCTTGAAGATTCTGCCATTAGGTTGTAACTCATCCTCCTCAGCGAGAATTTGCCTCGTGCCCAGACACTTTTTGCCACTGTGCATATCTGTGACCCATTTAAGCATTTTCTCGAGAGTATCGATTTTCTGACGTTCCAGTGTTATGTGCAAAGGACCAGGTGGATCGACACTTCTGTACGTAATCGAATGATCATCCTTTGATATCCATTTTGCTTTTATTCTTCTCGATAGCTTTCTCGTCTCCCATGGTCGTTGAAGTATTAGATAAACCGGAAATGTTAGAAGATCGTAAACATACGATAGCGCTTTGATAGCGTTTATCGCTCCAGATATCCAGAAACCCTCCATTTCCCTGTAAACAAAAGAAGAAATAATGATTTATTGCAATTACTCGAATGATCATGCGACAAAAATGCCTCAATCGTTTATTTACAAAGAAAACACTGTCTATATAGAACAACAATGACAGTAGAAAAAATCCACTTGTCCAAACGGAGACTTAGAATAGGAACGAATCATACTCTATTTTGCACATATAATTTTTATCTGGAACATATCATATTTTGCGCAAAAAGAAATTAAAATTTCGAAATTTATCAAATCTTCGTCATTTTGTTGTATTTCAGAATTTCTGAACCCCCGATCGTACAACGATAACCACTTGTCACTTCTTTTTTATTTTCACTTTTTCAATTTTGGTTTGCATGCACCGCCAACATGCTGTCAACCGCACAACGACGTTTTTGTCAAGGCGTCACTTTTGACCTCGTATATCCTACTTTTTTACGCCATCGGAGCGACCGTAATTTCTCTGTCGTGTCATTCCATAATCATAGTTCGAATGGCATCAAACCAAAGATGAATATATATGATATTTTTTGGAGTGAAAAAATTCTCCAAATTTCTAATCTATTTCGACCTGTTCCTCTGGTAAAAACCCTCAAGATAATTGTCAGTTTTCACTTGGTTCATCTTTCACACATTCATTCATTATGCATTATGACGTGCGATAGTAAAGCGTTGCATTGTTGATGTGTTAGTAGCCTTGTTTCCTTCACATTATCGTCGACAGTTTAGCAACGTAATCTGAACCCCAAGTACCCAATTCACAATAAAGTTCTATATCATCGAAATCGCGATTAAATGTATAACTTTTACGAGGGTAAATAAACGACCTAAGCTAAGGTTTTGAGTTTCATATTTAGAAGAAAGATGTCCACGTTTTCTTCCTCAATATACTAAATATTTGATAACCATTTGATGGCATTAAAGTTTCCATAATTGAATCGCGACGAAATATTTTATAATTATTGATAAGTTTCTTAATGCTTTCATTTTTCCGGATTGGTGTCTCCCTATAATTGAATGAAACCGGAAATACTTGTGACCATTACTCTGTCTAAATAGTGTCGATTAAGATCCCTACTCGAGAAGTGGATAAATTTCGTTTCATTCTAACGATGCAATCTCCAACATCATAGCATTTGTTGTACTTTAGCTGTCACAACGAATCATGTTGTTTCCGTTATTAAATCGATTTCATACAGTAGCGAAAGTAAACGATAGTAAGCAACAAGTTTCGTCATAATTTGTTTGGCGTTAACACGAAAGGCATAAAGTACAATTACTTTTGTGAATTGAATTATTGGTATCATGCGTGAGTGATTAACGACTGGGCGACAATCACGTGTTCGCGGGTTATGTGATGACTGCATATCATGGTTAGGACGAATGAGAGCAAAAGAGTAAAAGATTATTCATTCTCTGCATTCACGTATACGGGAGAATCCATGTTGACTCGACCAATACGTATTTATCAATTCCTACTGTTTTTTTTTTTCGTTTTTGTATACTTTCGTAAATAGGATTCGAATTTCTATTTAGCAATTTCTTGCCTGATTCGCAGCATTCAGAATAATGTTAATGATTAAACGATTTGACGAGATTTGATTCTCGTGGTCGTTTATTACTGACTTTTTTTTTATCAGTTGGCATAGAGTGACTAATGTATGCAGAATACTCGAGGGTGGAAGAACGTTGCGCAACGTACGATTTCTGTCATTGGCACGCGTTATTCAATCACGTGTTCACTATCAATTCAATGTTGCAAGATTTATAACGAGAGATGAGGTACGGAGTGCAGTTGACAATGCATACCGCGATACATAAAAACATCCGCAAGCAAATATACCACGAAATAAATGATGGTTTGTATTCATGAACAGCATAGCAAAAAAAAACTGATAAAAATCATTTTTCTTTCACTATTTATCGACTCACAAAGGGACGTAACTTTATTTACAGCTACAATTCGTACATTTCTTCTTGCTTTGTTGTTTTTCTTTCTTTACCGTTCGAAAAAAAAGAGAAATGATAAACACGGTGATTCGAATGCTGCAAAATGGCACAAACGGAATAAAGTGTAATATTAGTCTAACGGTAGGCATCACAGCGTTCACCCTGAAGATTCTAAGACGAGTTGGTAGGCTTTTTAGTAAAGGAAGAAAGAAAACACAGTTCTGCAGTCGAGGTGAACGATCGTGCACACTTTTTCGTGAAATAAGGTTACGTTCTTTCCATGCATTCTTTACACATAGATAAAGTAGATCTTGCCTGCACTACCACAAGAAATTCTTATCACTTGTCAATTGTTTGATGATTTTTTCGTCTGTTTATAGCTTTCATATCATTTTGATATTTTTGCTGCTCCATATTGATTGACGATATTAAGCACTATTTTTTATTAAACATACGAGCGAAAGCACGGGTAGGAATTTCTTTGTTTTAGGACCTATGTCTTTGTGTCTGAACTATTAACGCGGAAGAGACGTTAGCATAAAAATCACGAAATGATCTGACGACAATCGAGAAAAGTTCAGAAAGCTGCAATTTTTCTGAAATTGGATTAAAATCTTGTAGGCATTGAAAAATATATTTTTCCACGCATATTATTCCAGTGAAATACATTTTATTATTTCATTATTTATTATTTTATTATTTTATTATTGAAATACTATTTCAGAAAATACATTGATGATGATCGTCAGAAATGTTTCACTTATTTTCGTTATCACGGACTCTCGTATCTTGAAGATCGTTTAATCACTGACATCAAAGTCCACGATAAGATTCATTGGAGATAATAACTCTTCACTTATTTTTAGAATCTTTGTGCATTGTTTCAAATTGGAATGATTTTTTTTGTTTTTTTGACGACTTCTGCGTCCCTGGATATCGAAATAACTTTTCATTTAAAAAATAGGAAACGATAAGGAAAATTATATTGATGCGCAAGTTGTATTAAAGTTTTCGCAAAATTAACCGGAGATTTATCATTTAAATGTGACTGTGGAGAAACTACAAAGTTAAATATTTGCAAACTTTGGAAATCAGGAGGGAGGAAACTTTCATTCGAAAAACCAGTTTTCGAACTGGTTTACGTACATATCTCGAAAACAATGCTGACGTGAAATTATCTGATAATGAATTGAAAACGGCTATTGAACCTTCATTTACAACAATTACGAATTACGAGCCAACGTACGGCACTTTTTTGAAAAACAAATTGCATCAATGAAATGGGTGAAGAAAAATAATGAGAAAATGACGTTTGTCACTGGTATGTACGGGGGGGGGGGGGGGAGAGCGTTCTCGTGGTTACGATATGGCAACGCGAAGTACCTGTTGTGCAGACGGTCGGGCGCGAGTTTCAAACGCAAGAAGAGACGTTTCTCTGCATATGTTCTGACATTATTTTATATATAAAAAGAGAGAATGAGGGGGAGGGAACGAAATGCTAATTGTTGTCAAGAACGGCATTTGCTAGTTATATAAGTTTATATTTATCTTTCATTAAAAATCAACATTATTCGATAGAACGCATGTGTTCTGTTCTATTTTCATACTCTGGTTCTTGCCAGTTGAAACTTTTCCAATTACTAAACAATGTTCATACAAGACGTTCACCACTTTGATAACATTTCAATTTTATATTTTCACAACATTTTCAATATTCAGTCCTTAATAATCCTCAATACTTTTTAGATTTATTCCTAATTCTTCAGTCTAAAAAATACGTGCAGTTGTGATGATGAGATTTTCGATAATTGCTCATGTGTTCGTTGTGCTTTTCACCTTTTCACTATTCACTCGAGTCTTGGCCACAACGGCTTAAAGTTTTTTTTCCAGGTACACTTTTTGTGGCAAATTTTCCATTAAAGCGTGTCCTGAATCGTGCAACGTTGCCGTGATTGGTCAGGATCCCTACGTGGTTCGTCGTGTACTAACGTGGACGATCCAAGTGCGTAAACCAGGGCCGTACGAAAATGAATTGAAAACTTTTACAAATGATAAATATTGCAGAAATGATAAACTTTGAATAATTTTATGTCGTTGCCTGATATTAATGATAATTGGATAGAAATTTTGTGCTTTTGACTCAAACCGCAAGATTTTTCTTGGAAAAAACCATTTTTTTCAATCGGATATGGTATCCAGTTTTTGTTACGGCCCGGAGATTGCCAGAGGTTTACCTCAATGAGTTATATTTGTAAAGCTGTTCGTTTTATGACCTAAATTATTCGTATGAGAAAAAATTCTTCTGAATAAAATGAAACTCACAAGTTTTTAATTTAAACTTATCGAAAAAAAGTGAATAGAACTTAAGAGTTTGAAAACTGATGTATTTCGATGTTTTTTGATCGGTTTTGTATTACTCGTGATCAGTATTATTTACTTTTTGCAAATAATCTACATGAAAATGTGCGTTTAATGAAATAGAACATCAATATCGAGTGATGTTTATTTATCATTGCATGAAGCTACGTTGCGAAGATTAAGAAAATAAATTGTGTAAAAAATCGGCTTCGCAAAGTATATTCTCAACGAAAAGATCCAACGGTACATGAATTACGTTATCATGTGCCGATGATTACATAATCGTTACTTTTGTATTGTGATTATTGTAATTAATCTTATCATAATTATATCAATATATCCTCAGCAACATTTTTACGTAACACCAAAAAAATAGCTTACTTTTTCAATTTAATGGCACTGACACTTATCGTCGAGATACCATTCGCTTCCACTTTTCCTTCTGTCGACATTATAACAGCAGTTTATAAATAAACTAATAAAATCGGTAGGAGAGTTCACGAAAGCAGAATGTATGAAGTAAATCTCAGGTCCAACGTGATAAAATGTTTAATTAAACAAAAAAAAGCAAAAAACTTGAATGCAGGCCACTCGTTTTAGAGTTCATGAGATATCCACGTGGTTGATGGGTGAAACGAATCGCGAAAATTGATACCAATAAACAACATTAATATATAAAGCACTTTTATAATGACTAGATTCGTAACACTTCGGTTTATCGAATTTTTACTGTTCCGGTCACTCGAAGATGTGACAATTAGTAAAAAAGAAAATAACAATAACAAAAATTATTTAAAAAAAAAGAAACAAAATGTATCACCGCGTGGATACCCGTATAATATCGAATGTTCTCTTCGGATCGCGTTCGCGGTGACGACTGATCCCGTTACGTTCGAGCTTCATACATAGGTGTGCGGATCAGGAGAGAGAAAGGAAGAGAGAGAGAAAAAGAGAGAAAGAGAGAGACCGGTAGGGCATCGCACGAAGCACTCCCCGGACCACGCGGCATATTATCTTCTCGGACTTTGAACGATCGAGGTCTTCTCATCGGTGGATATGTATGTGATAATGCGTAGCACGAGATGACCGCGACTAGACCTCCGCTGAGACCAAACACAGAGCGGATTTCGGTAATTTTTTTCAATCTATCAACGTGAATTCGTTAATTTTCTTCGCTTCTACACACATGAATTTCACATGATTCTAAATTATTAGCATGCAAGCAGCATCTCAAATTCTTCTTAATCAGCACGTGTTGATCGTTCAATACTTTTTTTTAAATTATTCTTTCATTGATATCGATTTCTTCATTTTTTCTCTTCATTTTTTTATTTGTAACTCAATTAAAACATTTGCAATGCAAAATTCTGTAAAAATCTTTTAATAAAATAATTGAATGTTTTTTTACGATAATTTTAAACTCATAACTATTACAATTTACGTGTTTTTTTTTTTTTTCAAAAAAGCTAATTCATTATCGATTTTTGGATCGGTTCATAACAGACATCGTTTTAAAATAATTTACGTATTTGTATAAAGAATTTGATTATAGAAATTTTTTTATTTATTTTATAGAGCAGCGTACCGCGAAAACTCGAAATAAGGATACTGCGAATTTTTCCACTCACTAAATTGTTAATGAAGTTAAATGCCTCGACGATACAGAAATGACCCGAGGCGATTTGATTTCTTGACATTCACCTTCATTCAATATTTACTTTTTTCTTTCTGTTGTTTTTTCTGCTTTATGTATGAAATATTTTTTCCTTTATTTATTTTTGAACCTCATTTTTGAATTCAACTCTGAAATCTCTCGGGTGTAGAGTCCATAGTCGTTGGAAAACAGGGGAAGAATATTATCTCATTTGGACTTTGGGCATCGATCGACGGTTGATCATCACGACGCCCGTGCCATGGATTAAAAAAACCCAACGCTCATCCCGCGTATCATCATTCTTCCATCGAAGATCCACGACTTTATTGTTTCCGTTATTTATCTTATTTTTATTCGTATATTTCATTTTCAATTAATATTAAAACTTTAAGCGCGTCACGTCAGTCGAGTTCGATAGAACTTTGATGCAATAAGTGTCCTTCCACTGAGGCCAAAGATTAAATGAAACACGTGGGTTTGTTCGTTTATCAAAAATTCTCAAAATGTCACGTAACACTTTTTACAAAAAGATCATTCATTCGAGGTTTTTCCTTAAATGTTGTGTCATCTTTCGTTCAATACATTGGAGCGAATGTTTAGTTATTACTGTTCGACAAACCCATAAAAATGTTATTAAAATAATTGAAAAATACGATTTTATGTGAAAATATTTTAATTCATTAACTCAGTGATTTTACCCATGCAATTTCAAATACTTTCTCACGAGGTAAAAAATCCAATGGCTATTGAAGTTTTGTTCAAATTGATTCCTACTAACTTCACTGATTACGATAAGTGATTGCCGAACCTCTCACAGTAAGTGAAGCTCGAAATTTTTCGTATTGTGCTGTATGCTTTTAGCAAATAGACTACACGCTCTTTATTTTATTTTTATTTTCTTATATCTAGTAATAAAATCATGATAAAATACGAAAAATCATTTATATTCGTCCATTTTTTCATGGAAATATGTTTTGTAGCGACTGGTCAAAGTTTGAAATTAGTCTCGCAACAGGATTAACATTTTGGCTGACCTGCACATTTTTTTCTACTCCATTCAACTCACTGCACTGTTTTGACTGCGATTGAACAATTTAGTTCAATTCACTGTACACCACTTGACACTCGATAATCCTACAAATGCCTATAAAATGTTCCATTCCAAGAAATATTTGATTGCGAGTTGAAACCTCAAAATCTTTGCAATCAATACTCGTTTAATCGCTTAGCAGCTGTTATTCTAATGTACGGATTTCATTCAAAGTAACAAAAAGTTACTATGAATTGAAGAAACATCAGTTTGTGATTCCGATAAAACTTGTCGGGGCTTTATGAAGATTATCGACCTCGTCACAATCACATTCAAAAACTCCTGAAAAAAATTCCTGAAAACTCGAATATAATTTGCGGAACAATTCAATAATGTTCGTTGTGATATCTTTCAAGTCTAAGTTTACGTTTAAGACATAACAACTTTTGAGATTTTCAATACACAGAGCTTATAATTTATTTCACTGTATCTCTGAAACTAAATGGTGCAAATTTTTGATTTTTTTTAAACAAACTTCGTCATATGTTTCTTTGTAATTCAGAGAAAAAAAAACAAATTTGTAGAACAGTTTTAGAGTGAGTCGGTGAAATATGAATTTTTCTACTGCTGCCTATAAGAACGCGTGTAAAATAGTGTAACTTTTGTTTGTTAATATCTCGAATACGGGATGATGAAGCTTTTCAAATTTTTGCACGTGGAAGAGTGTCCTAAATGTGTTGACAAAATTTTTTTAACGTTCTGTAGAAAAACACTTTGCCGGACTATTACCTTAAGTGATTAGTATATTTTTTTGGATTTCGAGACTCAATGGCATTTTATGAACGAGGATAAACAAGCGGTTGTGTGTATCGATGTCGTGAAAGTAAAAATATATGTATCTTTACGAGGAAAAATATATGACAACGTCACTGACGCAGAATCACGCCCAAAACATTGGCCATCGTAAAATAAATCTTTGCTCTTTGGTTGGAAGGTCATCAATAGCGACTCGACAATATGGTCTTCACGCAGAAACTTTAGTGACGTGTGTTTTATACACGAGACACTTATGCTGAAGTAAAATGTACTCGAGTCAATCAAGAATCACATACAGTGTGTTCACATGAAAAATATTCCTAGATCAAAATTTATTTGAACTCTAGAAACCTACCACACAGGGTAATGAGATGCCACACGATAATTTTTCACTATCTTTTCGTTTACGTTTTTCATAATCGTTCATACCGATTTTGAGAGTTTTCATCATGAAATATTCACCAAATTTAACTTTAATATGCATCACTCTCTTCGTTATAAAAAAACGAAAAGGATAATGTATAATAAAACTTTTTTGTTGAATACAAGGAACATTTTATGCTGAAAAGAATATTCGGGTAATTTTTTGCCCCAATTTGGGGTTTATGTTG
This sequence comes from Campoletis raptor, assembly GCA_948107755.1. Classification (NCBI taxonomy): domain Eukaryota; kingdom Metazoa; phylum Arthropoda; class Insecta; order Hymenoptera; family Ichneumonidae; genus Campoletis; species Campoletis raptor. The sequence goes on from OX403624.1 coordinate 5,727,613, forward strand.
GAAACTATAGTGCTAAATTAATCAAGAGAAACAATGTTATGCAAAACGGAATAATGATTGCAACGATCAAGAACTATGGTTCGATTTTGAATGCATAAAAATGATACAGTCGATCAATCAATCGTATAATTTCTTTCTGCCTATACATCCAATTTTATGTGATGTCTGAAAACAACACGTACCACTTGATCCTTTCGTTTAACGTGTCTAACGAAATAATTTAATGCAGTGACGTACGTGATGAAAGAGAAAAACACATTGCAAATTTAATACAGTAACTTACAAATCAAATGGAATAAAAGTTATTTTTTTCAACTGTTTCTAAAATTGGTTACTCCAAAAAATGTGACCGCGGTTACAAAAAATCACAAAAGTAGCAAATTCATGTAACTATCGAATGGAACTTTTGTTGCATAAAGAATCGTTGATCAGTCATTGTTTCTTAAAGCAGTTGAAAATAATAATCGGGTTTCATTTTTTTCGTACAATTCTATTCTCAAGTTATTGTCTGTATAGTTAATTTTTGTTTGTTTTTCGATTCCGACTCTCGAAAACAAAAACCATAATCACATGCTCCTTAATATGAATCGATGTATGTATTTCATGCAATGGACAGCCAAATGTCATACTTAAAAAAAAAAAAAAAACCGGGGTCTTGTACAAGTGTCATCATGAACATGCTTTTTGGTCAATTAAATCTTGTCGCACTAACGTGCAAGCCACTTAATGATACATAAAACTCCTTATCAGGTAGGTAACTTTTGAGTTGTGTTCATGTCGCTGTACCAAAGAAAAAAAAACGTACACGACACTCCGTAACTTTGCTCAACAATTTGTGAGTTATAGATTTTTATTCGATATGAACAAACTTGCTGATGGATTGTTGGTTTAAAAAGCAACCAGACGAAACGTAATAATAATTAATAATAGAGAAATATAATCAACTGATAAAGTAGCAATAGCAAAACGAAGTTTAATCGTCAACATCACAACACCATCAAGAAATAACAACACACAGAAAATGAGAGAGATTGCATGCTGACGTTCAAAGTGTTCACTGTGCCATGCTCGACAAACAAATCAGTGTTTCAAACGCCTGATTTTTATCATGTGCCAAAAAGTCATTGGTGTATTCAAAACAAGTGAATGCCTAATAGTCAAAAAATAGTGCTGTTGTTCAGCAATCAGCGTCATTCCACTCAAAAATGCATAAGCTAACACGCAGATAAGTGAGAAAAAACAGTCCGATGATAATTAGTCGACAGCAACAAAGCATCAGTGCGGCAAAAAGCCGAATGATTTTTTAAATTTGTCGCCAATTGCATTCGAGAAACTCACTGTTTGTCCTCCACGATCATGGTGGCGGCTTATTTGGTTGTCTGAAGTAGTACTCCTTGACACTCGTGTACAATTCTCACCAGGCTTTTTGCTTCTTTTATCACTTCGGTTTTTCGTTCGAACGTTTATTGATCACTGGAAGAATAACCATACATTTCAAAAGCTCTTCTAACTTGTGGAAGATTAATTTTATTCCACGTATGTCATTTTTATGTTTAAATGTAAATAATAAAAATAATCATTATGTTAACCTGCTTTTTCCTTACGTGCAAATGCCAATTCCAAGGCTTTGCACGTAAGGAAAAATCTATGGCTAAATGGGTGAAAAAAATATGGAATTGTGTGTAAAACAAAATGTAGAAGTATATTCCAAAATTCTTATTATTCCAAATATCATCAAAATCGCCTTATGCAATCGTTGTTACGACTAAATAAATGACAAAATCGTTTATGTATCTATGATATCCCATATCGCGATCCGGGTTGATGGTTATGTAAGAATGTTATCATCTTGGAAGAATGACTAAGTCAAACTCAGAGTCTAAACAAGTTTTTTTTTCTCTCTCATAATTTCTGCTTCTTTTTTTCCTGTTTCCTGGTCACGTAGTTCAGTCTACATTATTATGTATAATTTATATACGGCTATGGGTGAGTTAATCGAGATTATTATCAGTATCAGTACGGAGCGAACTGTGATGATAATGTCTACCTGAGATAGGCTGAATAATTTTTTTCGCATAATTCAAGAAAACTTGTAAACAGTTATTGCTAACGTATAAAAAATATACCTGTCGTTATTTATTATAACAACAATGAGCTCTAAAAGATTTGTACATGCACGAAAGAATTGATTTGAAGTTTATAACTTCTTGATGGATGTCGTGTGTAGAGTTTCAAAGTATTATGTCGACGGTTTGCAAATGTAACAGTTTGTATCATCAAGACTGAGAGCTCTGATAAGTGCTACACATACACACGACGAGGATCTGAATAAGTATTTTTATTGTATAGTTGTACTTGCGAATTCGTTGTGTCTAGTTATTGTACGATGTGTATACGTACTGTGTGTTAATCATTAAAATGGATCTGCGTTACTCGCTTCATTGTATGGATGAGATATAAGCAAGTAAATAGTGAGCGTCTCATCTGACTGTTGTACGATTATCAATCTCTCTCTCTCTCTCTCTGGCTTTCTTATTCTTATTTGTGAGTCCTTTAAAGTATCGTCTTATTGCACACACGCTAAACGATCTATAGAAATGATCCAGCCATGGAACATATACGAACGAATTACTTTTGCATTTGTCACAAGAATCAAAGTATTTATTTATTCATTTTTTTCTTGTTCCTGCGTGTACTATTTGCAATTTTTTACGAGTCTATTCCAGCATTTCAATTTCACTTTTCTAACGCTTCATTGTTGCTTGTTCTTATTCCTGGTTCTTGTGACCCCCCTGGTGTGTTATCCCGGGCTTTTTTTGCCGAATGCTGCACTACTGTTTCGCATTTCCATGAGGGCCAAGGGAAACTGTGTCGAACCTGTTTGATTATAGGTTGATATACAAGCGGCTATATTTTTAGTGAGGTTTAGGTATATAGTCAGCGATTGATACGAGAGCCGGTGCACGGCTCAGCTTTCACCCAATCAAGCATTAACCTCACCAGATGCTGCTTAACTTTGGTGATAGCCGAAGACATACAGGGCTGTTGTCACAAGAGTTGAAGTAAAATCATATCATTCCCATTGATAAGCACAACAAACAATTTATATCTTGAAACGATTCAAAAATACTAATAAGTCGATCAAGCACACCACAATGTTTTAAAAACATCAACAATTCAAAAGACTCCAGATTTAATATCTGCAGATGTTCCAAAACTGTTTATATCAAATGCATATGCATATTTTTAGAGACAATTACATAAGTTTGTCGTGAATACAGCACACGATAGATTACTAATCAGTCCAGAAATGCTGGCGTTTCAATGTTTTTTCAACTGTTTTTGTGAGTAATATTTTGTAGCTGGAAATATTTTTATACAAGAGGCAACGAGAGCTAAGAGAATGACAACGACAGTATTTTTTTTTTTTTGGTATCGTCAAAGCAATTTGTGTATCTGATGACAAACATCGAAATAATATAAAGTCAATGTAACCTGATTGTATAAAAGATTTTCTAGTATGTACTACAACGTTCAAGTTGCGGCTCTAACGTGAAGATGAGCGAGATCCCGGATAGAAATAGAAATACGAGGCCGGAGACATCACCCGTTCGTAAGTGTGGCACAGTAAGAGACACGAAAGTGTGTTGCATCGCTAAGACGTCGCAATTCAATCCGTTGATGAATTGGTCAACGAGTAAGGTTGGAAGATGGCAAAAAGATATGAATATTTTTCAATGTAACAGAAATAATTTTATTAAAAAATAAATATATATTATTAATAATATTGTTTTTGTAGGTTTACGATTCATGTAATTGTCGTTACTAAAGTTAATTTGGATGCTATTTTTGTTATGGTTCTCTGCAAGGACTTACATCCACCCAAAAAGATTTGAAAAATCAATATTTTCAACACCATGTCTATCCGACAGTATTTTTACCCTTCGTATATATTTAATGATAATTTTCCAGAGATCAATGACACATTGTAAGTAATGAGAATAACAAAGATTATTGTTTATAAATTGGAACAATATTTTCGTGGATAATGTTTTACAAAACAATCAGTTATGACATCAAGGACTAGTTTTTTTTTTGTCAAGTACGAAAACTGTAGCCATAGCTCTTCTAATTTCAATTTCCAAATGAAAGTTTGAGGTTTTAATGACAGACTATGATATGTGTTGAAATTAAACGTTCAATTTAATTGAATTACATAAGCGAACTTTCAGCACTTCAAATGTAAGCTTTCAAGGTAACCAGTTCGATAAATCACAATTTTTGAAGCTAATTCGGTTCGAAATTATCAATTTAAATTCATTTTCTTATCATCGATTAAAGTCTGTTAAAAGGGAACTTTATTGGATGGTCGAAAACAATTGTCAATAAACCTGTTACACCGTTGACATGACTTATCAGGCAACACTTTTGGTTACAATGACTTTTCTATGAGCCATACGTGAACCGACAGTTCCTAAGAATTGCCAGTGTATCGATAGCATTATTAAATCACAGCATCATTCAATTAATATTCATTAATCATCTTTAATTAATACTTTAATAATTAATACTCATTAATTAATCATCACTCAATTAATACGACATTCGCATCCGTTTAATCGCAGTACGACCTGAGGCCTCGGTGCCTTATTGGTTACATAATATATCGACGTTTTGAATTTTACACGCCGATCATGACGATCTCAAGTCTTTTATTTACGCGCCCCAATAGGAGAGCTCATTGAAAGTCAGATAAAGAAAAAAATCCTGTTATTTGAATGCTAAAGAATCGATGTCGTAAGCGAAATCAAGAAATGCGGTAGAAGCTCGACGCCAAATGAGAATAAGAATGATAAAAAAAAAAGAAGCAAGTATATTAACGAATCAACGAATTTGAACGAAAAAGCCAATGCGAGCCCTGCCGCACTCTCATACACACCAATATGACGGTGTTTTATAACGTCACAAAGTTTTCAAATCGCACTCACGGACGAATGGGTTTAGCGAATAATCTTAAATTAGATTATTATTTTTTATGATGTTGTATCTTTCGATTGGTCCTTGTTCGAAAGTTTATGAACCGAATGAAATTACGGAAGCCCTGCTTAGTTTATAACGCAACATTTCATGTGATTCAACTGAAAGATTTTTATAAAATTCTTGAGTCTGCGTGCGCTTGAGCAGCTACAACATTTTCTTTGAATTCTGTAGTAGACGTGAAAAAAAAAAACTTTGTGTCAATAACTCTATTTTAATTTCTCATACACGTGAACACACAGAAGCAGACGTAATAATTTGATTCAAAAATAGTTTTAAATCAACTTGACTCGACCTTACGCCTCGAAAGCCACAAGGTTATCTTTTGATGAAATCGTAAAGCACAAATTATTTCACGTGGCTCATTTTGCGCTGTTGAACTTTGACTTTCTTTCGCTCGGTCTAACTCGGATAAGAAACGAGTCTTAGAGTCTCGAGAAAAAATGGTGAAAAGATGCAAATGAACAGAGTTGAGCTGCCAGTTTCATTCTCATCAGCAAATATACCCAAAGCAACGCTCGAAACTTTACCCTCGTTGGTAAAAGATCTTTGATTGCTTAGATATTAGAATTGCGTTAACACAATTACGAGAATTCCGAAATATGTTTTCTTCCAAATTAAATCGACATTAGGACTTAATATTGTGGTTTTCGGTCTAGAGATCCTGAGACAAAAGTCGTATAAGAATGTTGTTCGTTCTTTCGAGAAAACGCGATTTATTTAAAATATTTACTTATTATTTAAACTATTTATTATCAAAAGTTGCTTCGTTTTATTTTCGTCTTGTTTCCTTGGCTTTGTGTTCGCTCACCCCGTCGCGTTGGGCTTTTTGTTTTCAGATGTGTTTCAATATTTTAGGATAAAATAGGATTCTCGTCTCGCGGATGTGTTTTTTCTTTTGTTTTTCTGCAAACAACACCAAATTATAAAACGATGGAAATCTGTTTAAATCGTTTCTGCAAACTTTGATGAAGACTAACTTTGATATCGAGACAAAACTTTCAGGGAGTCGCGTTAAGTCAAGTGTATCAGTGTCTGGCTTTATCATACAAATATAGAAATTACCTCCATAGTGGCCAAATGTTCGAAAAGCACATTTCCGTATACGGTATATAAACAAATATTAGTCCAGTTTGGTGAAATGCATACTTGGATGAAATCGCGGGTAGAATGAACTGCGAGTGAGTTTCAACGACGGGCCTTAACTTAGAGATTTTGCCATAGTCACGTTAACTCTGCTGTTAATTTTCAAAAAATTTCATATAACTTCAGCATCAATGTAATATGGTTGGTTGTTATATCTTAAAAATATAGAAAAAAAATGCAAACTTTCTCATATGTTTGTCTATAATTGAGGGAAAAAAAAGAAAGCGAATCTGTAGAAAATTTTCGGAGTTATTTCCAGGAATGTGAATTTTTCTACAAATCCTCGTAAGAACGCGTGTAAAATTGCGCAATCATTGATGGCCATATCTCGAATACAGGATGATGAATTTTTTTAGAATTTCACACCTTGTTTTATAATGGTGGCCCGAAATGTGTGGCAGAAATTTGAAAAAAATTTTACAGTGAAACGTTTTAGTGAGACTTCTGTCTTTAGCTCTCGGAGCTGATGAACCGGAAGTCAACAATGTTTTTGTCTCTGTGGTAGAATTATGGAGAGACGAGAAACAAGAGAGGGCGAGAAATCAAGAGAGAAGAGTGAGACAGACGTACAGGAATGAGAGAGATGGAGAAAATTGTCACGACCATCATGTATATGCCATATTACCCGATGATGATGATACCCCACATGGCAAAGCTTCCACTAGTCGAGCTTTCAGACCAGTATTGCTTTCCCGGTCCCTTTATTAACATACCCGCATCCCTCCTACGTAAATGTGTAGCACATATAACGAGCATGCAGTAACGATGCATCTAACACCGTGAATCGTGACATTTTATACGCTTAGTTAAAAAATCTCGATATAAATCAAACAATTGGGACCCTTGTCGATCTTTGATCCCTGTTTTTTTATCTTTTTTCTTCACGAGTCTATGAGGAGTGGTTTCATAAAGAGAAATAATTACAAGAGATTAAAACCTAAGGTTTAAACGAACCCGAGCAAAAGTTTTCTTCTCAATTATTTATTATAAATATACACATTTTTTGGAATGAAAATATTCAACATAGAAATAATAAAAACAGTCGTTGTACTGCCAAAATATATCGAAAACATTAAACGTCCTTCGATTAACGAAGATCGAGAATGATTAGGACGACATCGTCATTCTCATCACTGCGAACAGTAAACGCCGAGGACACTGGCATTTTTCCGATGCAATGTGCTTCGCTGACTACTTTTTTCTGGACAGGCTATACATAAACTCTAGAATCTCTATTCACCAATGGCGAAAACGCCAGAAAGAACTTGTGTCGATGTTAATTATAGCTCGAGCCGACGATAATAGTATTTTAAACTAATAGATGAACAGTGTATCACACACAAGACTTTAATATAACAGAACCTTGGATTTGATTGATGTCAAAAAGTGTTATGATTTCGCAAGAGTCTATCAACACCATCATAAATCTCCTCCAATTGACTTTTCTATCGAATTATTTTAATTGCAATTATGGTTTTTTTTTTATCGTGTTTGCACTTAATAATTGTATTAAGTATTTTTTTTCGAATTCTGTTTAGTGAGGATTTAAATTGAAATAATTCCACGTGTTCATTTGGTAAACAAATGATGAAGAATGCAAATCCAAACTCATTTGCCTCACGTGATAAAACAACATCGACCTGTCATCCAACTCCAACCATTCAAATAACAGATAAATTATTTTTCGGGCTACTGTTTTTTTGAAGACTTTGGAACTAACAGTTTTCTCGTTCGTTAAGTAAGGAAATAATAAGAAATCAAATAATTATCTAATAATTATGACAATATGTGTGTAAACACGAGGATGCAGAGATGAGAGAAAAAGAGACCTTTCGCGAACTAATTTTTGATAGAATTAAATTGCACTGATTAGTTCTGCATATGGATTGTAGATATCGAGAAATTTACAGGTCAACGAAACGACAAACGAAATTGTATCATGTTTTATTTGTCATTTTGTTTATATCTCAATACCATAAATTATGGATTCGTGCAATTTGAATACCAACAACGTTACTGGTATTGCTGAACAGCGAGTGAAGACGACAACACGCATCAATGTTTCGCGTGAGAAATGTATAACTGTTTAATCGAATCGTCGTGACCCCGAAACCGACCACTGACCGAAAGGTTACGCAATTTGTCGAATACTAATCGATTATCGTTCAACTTGCTTTTATTATTTCATTGATTATCATACTTCTTTGCTGTTTATCTCTTGCCCACCTTTTTCTCATCTTATGTATACATTATTACTATCACAAATCAATGTTATTATTTATTCAATTTATTCATATCGTCATTACGATTCGACTATGTAAAAGATGAATTAGTCAAGATGACGGTTCTCTCGAGAGGTAAAACACTGGTGTGTTAATAATCTTCAAAAAAAAGTGTTCAAAAATAATCATAGTGGAGATTATTATTATATTATTATTATCGGTGGATAACGCAGTTTTATTCTTCACTCGTTATCAAACGTCTATTTTCTCTTTTATTTTGTAGTGTTTACATTAAATTTTTTGCAATTTCTTCAACTGTAACGTCAAAACTTTTGGGTGTGAAATTGCCGTGCATTCAACTGTCAAAAACGAAATTTTTGTTTTCATAATTATTCTAATAAACTTTGTCAACAACCGATCATACTTTTTTCCAGCCATTTCCTCTCTTGCAATGTTTTCATTTCTTTTCCTAAACGTAACGTTGAATCCTTTGATCTAACGTAATACATTTTTCGCTATTATTCGTGTCCTAATTCTGCAGAAAACTCTCCGAATTATTTAAAGACGTCATATTTTAGAGGCAATTGGTGAAAATAATTCGAGAAATCGAATGAAAAATAATAAAAATTGTGGTGTCCGTAGGAATCTGCAACCACTCTACACAGGAACCAAAAAAAAAAAAATATTACCGGTGTAAACGAATTTACGAAAGGAAACAGAACCGTCCTTGACGATAATGCTTTTGGACTAACGCTCAATCCATTTTTTTTTTCGTTCTTGTAGAATTCAGTCGCCAGAACACAAACGCATCGATACATCAATAAATTTATGAATGTTCAAATGAATTGTGAGGCTTATCATTGAAAAAATATGCCTGTATAAATGAGGTCGTGGATTTGATGTTTTCAGACGTTTCGAAGCAACAATTCCCAACGTTGCGCGAGGAAAAAAAAACAAAGTTAATATACCGACACGTAGAGAGAGAGTTGAGCCACGATCCCGTGCGATGAAGTGAAGTAAATAGCAGCGGGTACGAAGTTCTCCCTCTCTCTCGTGCTCACAGACAAGTCTCTGGGATGTAGTTGCACGATGCGTAAATTCCGTGTCTGTGGCGATTCAGCGTTTAGATCACGTGTCCTTCCAATTCAATCCCCTCTTTTTTAAAATATTTATTTCTGTCTTTATGTATTAAAATGCCCAGTGTGCAAATGATTGATAGATTGCATGTACTTTGAACCTCGATAATAATTACTTCGTTTTGTTATCGTCTGAGGTTAATAGATACAATTATTCATTGCGTAGAAGCGAGATTAATTTACGATTGATCACAACGTCCTTAGAAATCATCATAAAACACATGAACTTTGGAATTTTGTGAGAGACCCGATGTATTCGCCTCTGTGTTGAAAAAAAACACGAGGCTCTTGAAAAAAAAACCACGTGAGTGCACTCACTCAGTCTCTCTTTCTCTCCCACACACACATGCACCACTTTGGCTTATTTCACTATCCCAATAACCTGTTTTTAGAGGTTAATTTCGCGCAATTATTATTTTTTCAATGAAATAAACAAAGAAAATACATTTGAAAAATGATCAAATTTGCGTTTACGGAAAAATTCTTCGTTCCGTGACGTGTGCTACCGTACATGTACTCCACAGACGACTGAAGCTTGGTCGCTCTGTTCCACCAGTCTTCACCATAAGCGGATGAACTAATGTAAAATGATTAAGGCTCTCTTTCTGCTGCCGTCTCTTTCGCTCTGTTTCGTTTTTTGTAAGGCAAAAGGTACGAAAAAATGTGATAGAAAATGGCTTTTTTATTTTCAAAACCCGATTCACCAATTTACTTTTTTTAATTTCACTCAAACGTAAAATAAAAATATAGAATAAATACACCGTATAACACACCACGTGCTCTCGATAGATTTAGTCATTTCGCTCTAGGATATCCCTACCTCTTGCTCCTCTTTTCCCCCTTCTTCTCGCTTGCCTCACGGCTGTTCAATCGTATTTCTAGCTTCGTCGACGTGCGACAAATTCTCGACGAACACAAGATCCCGAATTCTACGGGAAGCTCAACGGATTTTCATTGTAAGTTTGAGAGAATTGCGAAAACCCGACGATCAACAGAGAGTTCATAGCGAGGATTTCATAACCTCGCTTTTCAGGGGGTCCATGTTTTTTGTTATTTCGATTTTTCGCATTAATACACTGAAAAATACTGAGAGGTCGGTTTAGAAGCTTTGATAGATATTTTAGTTTGTTCACGCGATGTCAATTCTTAATGCCCTACGCCCTACGTCTCAAGTTTCGAATTTATGTCGAAAACGCTCAACGTACCAAATGTACACTGTTCAACAGCCGCGCAGTTACTATCTGTCTCTCTTTCTCGTGGGATCCATGAGAGCGAGAAAGACATAGAGAGAAAGAGAGATAGAGAGAGAACAGCCGAGCGACCCTCCCATCGCCTAGTCTTTGACATCGACTGAATTACCTATATATCTCTGGTACATATCATCGTGTGGACGTGTGGACCAAAGATAAAACTCAATGCGTGTAAAAAGGTGGATAATATGGTTACATCAAGAATTCTGCGATAACTTCAAGAGATGAGAGTTCATTGACATTCGTAGTTTCGATTGTCAAAACTTTATGCCAACAGTGGACGGAAAGCAAGAAATGTTATCTTTCAAGAATGCGCCCGGCGACAGATTCATAGATTGATAAACAAGAGTTTTGAGCTCGTTCTATTTACAGCAATTTAATATTCAATTGCGGCTTAGAGAAAACCTTTGATCGATATAACATGGTTAATCATTAATATTCACGAAACAGCCGATTCTGTTTTTATGCGATTCTCAAAATCAGTTTGTTCTCAGCGGTATGTGACAGAACTGAATTTATCGATAAAACTTTAAGATCTATAGCATAGGAGATAAGGATTTTCAATAGACAGTATATCGAAGGCGATGTAAAGTAAGCTCGTCTCTCAGCGATTGTCATTATTGGATTAAGGGAACGGATAAAAAGTACGACTTAATTTAACGTCGAGAAAATGTGACTTTGGACTCTGGGCGCTGAGAATGGGAGAAGCGTGGAGATTTGGCTGACGATGGTTCACAACCTTATTCACCTGGACCAATGAGATCGCAGTGATCGAAAAGTGGGGATTGTGGCGTGATCCTTGATGACGTCACGACAATTTCAATCAATAACGTATCACTTTTTATGCACAAGCGTTACTCGCACTTTTGTCGCGATTGCCATTATCAATTCGTCAATTAAGTTTGCCCGGGCCACTTTATTGTTATGATAATGCCCGTCTGGTTATGTCATATAATTGTTGACACACGTGCTGTATTCGGTGTCTCCACGACGGTTTCTATAACGCTTTGGAAATATGTGTACGATACAATCATCGAATAAATCTGCTTATCGACTGCTGGTGCAATCTCAAAATAACGCGTGCGCACATAAACGAATGTTTCTAGAAAATGACACTCGATGACGCTACCTTGCTGACATTGTGGTAACCGTGAAAAGATCTCTGCAAAATCAGCTCCCTTCTCGTTGCAATTTTTTTAATTTACGGCACTCGATGTTTCTGGTCGTAAAGTCCTCGAATTATCACCCATTTTGTTATGTCAACTCCGTTCCTATATTTTAATTTCTCCAGCCCCGGAACTTAAATAATTAGAACCTTTACTTCTATGTTCCTTCTCATTTCCTACACTCGGAAATTTTGAAATTATCGAATGGTTTTGGTTTCGTCAAGTTAACAACTTAACAACTTGAACGGTACGATTAGATCAGCCGTACCAACCGTTGAGAGAAAAATGTTTTTCTTTTCTCATTGGGCAATAGTCTTTCTGGATAAAATTAGTGGGCAGACAACTTCACAGACGTCCCCTAAACTTGTTGATTGTTGTTTATGGTTCAGCGTACGCCGTCCATGATTCGTGCGACAACGTGCACGAGAAAGCAAGTCTGAAAATTAGGTTAAGTTCATTGTAATTAGAGAAATTAGAAAATTTGTGTGCCAGATTGAAAATACACAAATAACAACAAGGAAGTTAAAAATGGATTCTATTATACATTTGTGGAATGTATCGAAATTTTTCGAGAAAAGTCGGAATCCAGAAGTCTTCAAGCTCCGAATGCACTACACGTAAACAAAAAACATTAAACAGTACTTTTTTTTTCTAATTTGACTCTCAGTACAGCCTGCAAATCTTAAAAATTTCATTCGAAGGTTTTTCATAATTGCATCGCCTTGATATAATATTCATTCATGGAAACTCGGTTCTGTTTTGGTCCGTGTACCGATTAGTGTTAGTTACGCGTGGGACTTGATTTTTTTCAAATTTATAAGTGCAATATGAAGATAAATAGCAATAAAGTATTGATTGATTGTTAAAAAATATTGAGAAATTCAAATCATGAAAATAAATCGTTGCGAATGTCATATTAGAATTCGGCAGCATGTTTAATAAGTTTTTAATGTATCTAATTTTTTGTTTTCCTAGACAATGTTGTAGAAGACTGAACGGTAATTTGGAGTTGCCTAAACAGAACTTTGGACCATCAGCGATGTGTCCACAGTGTTGTACTCCGTGGGCAACGATGAAGTACAAAACACGAATACTTCCAGGCAGAAGCCCGAGTAAACGCATGGGAAAACTTATGGAAAGTCTGGGTGATACGACGTTAAGAAACTCCAGTCAAGTTCACAGTCTGATTGGCAAGTGCAAGAGAAACACTCCCAACAAAGTGATACGCGTATGTCCCATCTGTTCAAAAACTACTGAATTTACTCTCAGCAAACCGAGGAGGTTGAAAATTCCAAAAACAAATTCAATCCAAGACTCAAATGTCTCATTGTCGTCGAAAAAAAAAAAAAAACGATCGAGGGACAGAACCGCAGGACTAAAACTCACAGGTCTTCAAACTCCTGACATTAACCGGTCGAGTAACATCCAGGCAGACACGCGCAAGACACCTGTAACAAGCAATAATAAGAGTAAACTGTTGAAGCTCAAAACCTCCACACCCATGAGTTCGAAAAAAATGAATCTTGCTAAATTGAAGGGAATTATGAATACGAGCTCAACACCGTCCAAGAAAAACAAACTGCATACATTTTTGCAAGAACTCTGATGAATAATGTTGTTAGTCCTTATAGAACTTTAATCCAAATCAGTACAAAAGGCAAATGTGATTTTCGTTCAGTTTTTATTAAATCAACGTTGTTTTTTTCACAATAGTTCAGAGTCTCGTGAAGGAAAACTTAACGAAAGTGTCGTGCAAGTAACTAAAAATATAATCAGAACAAACATTGCACTCACAGTCATTACGAATATTTTCGTATAGAAAGAATTCCTCGAATCAATTCTTATCTTTGACTTCTTTCGATTGGATATTTTAGCGTTTTTCGTAACAAAAAACTCAATGAAATGCTGTTTTTTGTCAAATTCCGAAACAAACTCCTCGTTTTCAAATTTTCGTACAATTCCTTCAAGCTTTCGATTTTCGAAGCAATAAATTACAATTTTTTTCTTCGTTTGACTTCGTTTTGTTGATTTTACTTTAAATACGTCATCAAGAATAATAAAAAAAAGTCTTATTCGCAGTATATTTGTCGGAATATTTTGCCTCACAAAACGTGCTCTCGTGCTACAAATTACGATTATTTTTTCATAGAACGAACGAAACGCCGAATTAGTCAAAATGTTTCAAGTCGTTTAAAATATTAACATTTTTTACATTTTTGTTTGAGATGTTAATCGCATAAATGGAAAATGTTGGATAAAAATATACAAAATCGATGATTTTGGAAACCCGTGTTCCGTACAACAGAAATTTTTATTTTACGCAAATTTTCTGTTCTTCCAATCTCAAGAGAGTTAAAATATGGAAAGTTTAGAAAACAGTTTTTTACTTATACATACGTTTCAAGACAATGAAATTTTCCGTAAATAAAATCGAATTTTTCAACTCTGTTCTCACCAAAGACTTATCCAGTGAGAAGGATCGTGTTTTCTCTTCAGTCATGATTCCAAGCAGTCAACTCAGATGGCGCTTGAAGTGCTCACCAGAAATCTTGCAGCACAAATAGAATTTTACTCATTACGTAAATACTGACTGAACGTTCGATTTTCAATGTTTACAATGACGGTATCAAACATTAATTCTTACAACGTTTTCTGACAAATTTTATAAACGCAAAATTTCAATTCTTAGAGGAAACCATTCACGGGAAACGAATACAATAATTGAGAAATAAAACTTTGTTGCGCTGTTTTGAACGCATTTGAATTCGGCCTTGAGCGCTCACTGCGTGCTAAATGTCAATAAACAAAATTTCAATCGCGGCTGCTGATAACTTTGAAACCTGTGTGTACCAACTTTGGCGAAAGCTTTCAAATTAACTAAAGGTACGACGTAAAATGTACGTCAGTATAAAATAATTTTTGTGTTTCCCACAAAATCGCAATTTTCTTATATTAATTGTGATGTCAAAAAAATATTCTTCCAAAAAGTTCTCAAAAGCATAAAGCGTTCGATCATAATGCTCGATATATATTTCTGATAATTAATAAAAATTATCATGAATTTTTCGAACGTGAAACCTCAATTCGGAGGGAATTTTATTAAAAAAGAATTATTGAAAACGTTTTTTTCCTGCTAATCAGTAATTGTTGCTAATTGCAACAAAAAATTGATAATTGAGCTAATTCACTCTCCGTACATTGGATCGATTAAGACACAAGTGAAAATATACGATCAAATATTCTCTTTCTACGAAAAAGATACTGAAAAACATCAAGTAAAGTTCAGTCAAAAAAAAAGCAGTCCAGTAGCAAGAAAAACTTTTTACTGTGCAATTTAATGCAAGATTCGGATATAAAAATTGTTCGAAAATATTCTAGAGATCGTACGAACTAACTTTGAATTTCACAAATGAAAATTGACTAAGAAAAGTTTGTCAGCTGACGGACAGTTAAGTCTAAAATGTCAAAATCATATTTTCTGGAATGTTCACGCAAACAAATGTTTGACTGATGAATACAGGGAGCAGAATGTCGCAGTAGAGTTTTTATTTCGTACAGAGATTCCGAGATGATGGTAAACACCTCGATTCAAATAATTATTAAAAAACAAATGTCTTTTATTTTCTAAACAAAATAAAAGAGCTTCGATTTTTTTGAGTGAGCTCTAAATATTTTTGCTGGACCATGATGCGAGTTTATATCTCAGTAGACTTAAAAATTTAGCCACGTTAAATTTTCGCTTAAGTTTCATCGGATTCTTTTTTCAAAATTGTTTCCTTCAGTCACTATTCTAAAAAAATTACGATTATTATCGCAACAAACTCAAAGAAAAAAGTATTTTTCTACTGCTCCAGCCCAGAAAAAAAAAACAGAAAATGAAGTAATTTCATGAATATTATTCGCTTCTTTTTGCCTGACAGTTGTTCAGCTCTAAAATCTCACTCTCTACATATTTTTGCACAAAATAAGTTTTCATGTGATCCTAGGACAAGAACCTAACAATGTGTTACTCCTGAGAACCATTTATTATCCAAGTGTTTTTGTTATCAACGAATAAAGCACAAAAAAGGTATTTTTTCAGAACATAGAATAGTGTCGAGGGTAAATTCATTCATATCCTTTTGCTGATACTGTTTAAATAAGTTAATGCATCAAAGTTCCTAAATACTTCGAATACCTGATCTTTCATTCAGTGATGAATGAGCTACTTGATCGCCAGAACGGTAACTACGATCACAAACCTATCGCTGTCGGTTAAGTAAATACTGTTAAATGCTTTGAATCAATAATTATTGAGACAGAGTCCAACGTATCCACTGACACATATTTACGTACGTACACATTTTTGCTTATAACTGGGATGAATTATGTGCTGGTTCTACTTTTACCGACACTGATGTGTACATTCGACTTTAGACGTTTTATCAAACGTTTCACCTACATCGTAATGTTCAGAGTAAATCTGTTATCTTAACCAGGATTAAGATATCAATAAATACGACAGAATATGTTCTTTTCAATATTTTATGTTTTGGACAACCTTTTCAAAACTTTTCGTTTTTGGTCACGTTCTTTGAGATAATTCCACTGAACCGACAGTTCACGGCGACCGAGTTCAATCGAGATGAGATCGTCACAAAAAATGAACGATAAAAGTAACCATTCAGGAAAAACTTCAATTCATTTTGACGAACTATAGCCTTTTGCTAATCAAGTGTTTTCCCAATAAATATTACTATGCAGTGCTTTGCTGCTGAATTAGCAAAATAATAGAATAGAATATTCATTTTTTATCCAATCTCTAATCACGTTTTGAACGTTTCCATTTCATATGTAGACTTTCATAATTTGCAATAAGGATTTCCGTTTGCTTAACTTCATTTATTATATTTCATTTGGAAAAAACAGAATATGACATCGTGAAGACCAATAGGTCAACGAATCATTGATTGCACATAAGATCGCTCATGATTTATTGCTTTTCTGGTTTCCGCTGTAACATTTATTTATGTATTCCATACGAAGTTGTAACGTAACTTATATTATTGTTTATTAATCAGTTTAATAGTAATGACTTTTAAATCGTTAAATGGTCATTTTGATAGATATCGATAAAGTTTGATGTCCGGAAGTTTTTTGACTTGCTGAATTCGAATCCGAAGTCGAAATATGGAAATTGAAAATGGCGGATCCAATTTGGTGGACCAAAATGTAAAAAATTTCTTGATATTGATAAACTTTAATATTTTTGGGTTTTTATTGTCTTTGAATTCAAATGTGAAGTCGAAATCACTTGATTTTAATGAAATTTGGTATTAATCGGACATTTGATTTCAGATTCGAAATCAGGAATGTCTTTAATGTTTATAACGATTTTTGTAGCGTACTCGATCGTATTATTTTTGACACAGAGAGCGGGTTCAAGCGCTTATATCAATGATTAATGGGTGCAGTTTCATCGACCTTTTGGTACGAGCCACGTCCGGTCATCATATCTTTTGGAATTAGCTCCCAATTAGATTTCCAATACTCTATAATAATTTTGACTATTTTTTTTTTCATTTCCAACGAATCTGCGATAATTTATTAACAATAAATGATTCTTTGGGGTCGCCTGCACTTTTACGAGGCTTTTTATTTCTCGTTCATTCTGTTTGTAGCGTCTGTTTTTATAAAATTTACTGATTGTATTTGTTTTTCTTTTTTTTTTCGATGAACAACCTGGAATTTTATTTGGATTTTCATTTTACTCAAATGGGGCTTGGGCGCTTATGAAATAATGATTCAGTGGGAGTCGTGGATAGCACGATATAGTCGTTGCAAATCCTTGCGTGCTCCGTTCATCGATGTATCCCTAGTCATCACGTGTTAAACATTTGTTAAAATTTAATCATTTATAACGAGTCAGGATACTGTTTAATTAGAAAACGGTATGAAATATTTTGACTGAAAATGAAAAATATTTAAAATGTTTCCCACTACACGACTTTTTGCATTCACACACTTTTTCATGGAGGTTGTATACTGTTTGCTTGGTTTTTGCGAATTGCATCGCATTGCAAAGTATTTCTGTCCGAATTTTTTAGATAATTTTTTGATAAGTTTTTGGGAATTGCTCCCTGGGATGGTATCGACAATGAATCAATCTGTGAAAGATTCATTTTCAAGACCATGTTATAGAAAAATTTATTTGAATTTGTGCGTAAATTTTCCTATCAATACCTGTCATAGTTTCTTAAGAAAAGTTTGAAATTTTGACTATTGTTTTAGAGAGAAATTAAATGATTTTATAGTGTTTTCAAAAATTCCATCGGATTCCGCAGGCATGTATTTTTTGGAGGATTAAAATTCGTGGATGTTATGACGTTTGCTTGTAGTGTGCAAAATTTTTCTTTGGTTAAAAAAGAAAGACAGAAAACTTTCACAGGGTATTTAGCGCGGTCGCTTCTTTCACCTCCCGTTCTCTTTAAAGTCGTAACAGTTTTTCCGGTGTATCTTTAAAAGTATTGTTGTTGGAGAAAAATGTAACAGTGATGTCGCTTTTAAATGAAGTTTCAAATATCCTTTTTCATTTTTTTTTACTACGAAATGTTTTAATTATAAATATTTTTAACGGACACGAGAATTTCTCTTTACGAAGTTTGTTACTCATGAAAAGCTTTCAATAGGTAAAAATAATGTCTAAATTCATGAATTAAAACCAAATTCAACTTATTATGGAATGAATTCAAACATTTTTAATGCATTAATTTTGATTGATTCCTAACTTCAAGTGTTTTGAAATAAAGGCTTGAAACGTACAAAACATTTTTTGCTGATATTTGTATAATTCTTTTTTCGCCGATGATTTAGCTAATAGAAAAAACACGATCTGGCGTAAATCTTTTGAATAAACTGTCATCGATTATTGTTAAAAATTTGCAGGTTCAACATAGCAACAAGAAAACTGGTATGAATTTGATTTAAAAACTTGTTGCTCCGATCTATTAGAAGGGAGTAAGATTTTCCGGTTTGTTGATAAATTTTTTGTGCTTTCCTGCGTTATTTTTTTTGTGCGACCGATTGCTCGACACGTGCGTGTTCCAAGCTTGGAACGCTCTTTTATTTATGACGATACACAATAAAGTGCGTAAGAGCGAAGAGGTGGTAGTAGTGGCGGCGTTGGGGAGTCGAGAGGCGATTGCCAACAGGATCTTTTTCCTCCTCGTTCTGACGTCATCGCGTGAACACATCACTCACAACTGTCGAAATTGCGTGGTGGCGCGAGCGTCGCTCGACAGAGAAGAGGAGATTCCAAGGTTTTCCACCCACGACAATCAGCGGCAAATTCAAATAAAACCATATACTGTTAAGCCAGAAAACAGGCCATCAGAGAAATAGTAGGAGATGTATATGGCAACCAGCGAGTTGAGAGAAATGAAGCAACTCGGCGCACCACCGTGCGCGTATTATTCGGACGACGCACAGAGCCAGAAAGGTTTTCTGTGCTAGTTGAATATGTATCTGTACATGAACATTCTACATATAGATATTACGTGGATTCGCATTCATCGGTCTGTACAAAATCCGGCCACGTCCTTGTGGCCTTTTCGAACAAATATTTTCAAAAATCTCTTTTATATTTTTCACACGTTTTCAAAGAATTATGCGATATTCGAAAATCAAATAAAAATAGCTGACGTTGACGGACTGAAATATTCACAAACTGGATTTTGACCGGAGTGCAAATACTCCAACGTAAGTCTGACAATCATAAAAAAAAAAAAGAAATAGACTTTATCGATCAGGGGAAAAGTAAGAGTACTCAATTTATAGCAAATCAACATTGTTTTACATATCGCATTGTGAGTAAAAAGTCGCGATATTACCCGTTCGTTGACATACTTAAACTTCCACTCCATTGACACACTGGGTCAATTTGACCCGAGGCGAACCGTCTGTCAAATTTAAAAAAAAATCACAATTATTTATATTTTTAAGATTTTTGAAATTGTGAACCAGAGAAATCTTCATGAGAAGTCCTTTTTTTCGAAAAAAAGATCGCACTATTACGAGATTTTGAAAAAAGGTATTTATTTAAATAAATGAACGTAGTTCATTTTCGAAATCAGGAAATTGTTAATTTTGGTGGAAAAATGCTGGTCATCCTCAAAAATATTTCTGGCCTAAAAATACTGAACAACAAAAAATTAGTCTGGGTTAAAATGACCCAGTGTGTCAACGTCGGGGTTAATAATGCTTTTCGGCTTAGCTTGCAGTATATTTTGCAATCAGATAGAACGCTTGGATGAAATGGTTTATGGTCAGCGTTTTCTCACCTACCGCACGAAGAGAAAATAGAAGGAAAAAAGGCTTTCAACGATATTAAGAGAAAAACACCACGAGGATACACAGGTATTATGAATTTTGAAATGTGATCGACGATAGAATAAAAATTAAAGTACATCACATATCGTAGCATATTGTTCATTATTTTGTATTCATAATAAAATGGCTGTGAAAGTATAAAATATTTTTATAAGTCAAAATATATTTTGGAGTAAGATCGCGTATAATTTTTTGTAAGGAGGAGAAACGCGAGGTTGCTGAGAAGTTGCTATTACATATCCCGTTTGGGACTAACGGCGACTGCGTTTCTCTAGTCTCCACTACTTCTGCCTGATGACTAAATAACGTCGACACTGAAATCTTGGGGATTGACGCAAGGCAGAAAGAGAGAGAGAGAGAGAGAGAGTGGGAGATTTAGGGACAATGATGATACTATTGCACAAGGTGGAGTCAAGCGAGTAAAGCTCTTGTCTTCAACGCGAAGATGAGAGCTTTATGAATCATCTTCTTTGGTATAGTAGAAGAGCATTGCTGTGAAATCCAAAAAAGCTTGGGAGTTGTGTTCGTATGAGAATAAAGCATCAGAATCAAGCTGATGGTGAAAAAGAAGAAGAAGAAAAACATAGAGAAAGGTATATGGAAAGAAAAAGAGTGAGAGAGGGAAAGAAATGGGGAATGGGTGAGAACGAATGAAGAAAGAATGATGGTCGTTAAGAAATGGAGAGCCGCGGAACCATGGTCGTTCTGGTTCGAATGTAGTAGGACCAGTATCGCTGCGGCAATGGCGACGACAACGATCATGATGGTTGCAAGAATTTTCCGAAAGGGAAGCGCACAGCATCAGCTCAATGGAGAGACGCAATGCAACAAACGTATAGGTTAGGTACGAAACAAGCATAGGGTTTCGTGTGTACGCCGGTAAGAGACAACAGTCGAGAAGACCGGTGGAGCATTGGATGGCTGGCCGGCTGTAGAGAGTACAGAGAAGTATAGGGGCAGAGGCAGCCTGGCAGGCAACAGCAGCAGTGATGGCAGCAGCGCAGAGGCAGACAAGAAGAGACGACCGCTTGAAATCCCTCTCTCCTTCCCGCCTTTCCTGCCTGCCTGCTTGCCGCCCGTCTCGTCCGCCATGCCACTACGAGCCGAGCGAACGTACAGCTAGGCCGGCACGGTCCTGTAGCCCATTTGGCATTTCCCCAGCTATAGCAGCAGTCCTGTAGCCCATCGTTGTTATCGTCTCGCAGCTGCATAAAGTCGGTTCTCTCTGCCGCTCCACCCCCTACCCCGTTGTCGCCTCTGCTTCATCTCACTCCGTCTAACTCTCTCTCCCTCTCTCTCCCTCCCTCTCTCTTTCTCTCTTGTTCATCCGTCCGTTCGCTCGCCAGCAGCCAACTATCCAGCAAGCAATTCCCCTCGCTTCCCCTCATACCGCCGCTCCTGCCGCCATCAACGCGTTCCCCACTCTCTGACCCCTCGTGCGCGTTTCCTAGTGCTCTCTGGCTTCGTCTCTCACCCGCCCGTGCCCTCCACATCGTCGATCCGTACTTTCGCCCGCGAATCCCCGCAAGCACCGTTCGTTTCCCCACGTCCCCTAGCGCTTGGCAAGCGAGAAATTCCCCTTTTCCCTCCCTCCACCTCCCACCACCATGCTCATCGTACTCCACCACTTTCCACCACCTCCGCCACAATTCTCACTATATATGATACTGCAGTATTGAGCATCCTGGGGCCATAGCATCACTGTGAACCTCTATACCCGCCGCAATCTCCACCACTTCCCACCACCGTTCGCCACAACTTCGCCTTATCTCTCTCTCTCTCATTCTCTCGCTCCATCCTCCTTCCTTCGTCAGCAATATCTCTTTCTATCTCTCTCTGTTCGCCACAACCTTCGACGACCATAGATATCGGTGCTGCCAGGCGGGACGCCACGGTACTCTTCCGACCTCCCACCATATTACCGCTTCTGCTTTACTTCTATAAGTACTACTACCAGCACTACTACTACCACTACTACCAATGTGACCCGACATCATCAGCTAGCAACGCCGCATAGCGGCTACACCGACTTTCTACTGCTACACAGACATGCACACAGCTTCAGAGAACGACTGAGAGAGACAAATCGTGTAGGCGAATCAGACAAAGAAAGAGACGAAGAGATTGAGAGAGTGAGAGAGAGAGAGAGAGAGAACCAGTGCCGGGTGCGATGATGCGACGACTCATGCCGACGCCATGCAGCACTAGCACAATTCCACACACACATACAAACGCCGTCCTTGTCGTCCTATCGATTCCCCCGCGCCTCCCCGCGACCCACCAACTACTTTGCCAGCCGTCCCTCTCGTCATTCCCCTCATACACCCCCTATACGGCCCCTCACGGGTAACCTTGGTAGAGAATAACCCGCCGTTCAATTCAAGGAATTATGACGGTTCTCTCTTTCTCACTGGCATGGAGACGCCAACGACGAGAAGAGAAGCAGCAACGAGAGTCGTATATCGCAGATCCCACTCTCTCGTTTCTCGTTCCATCTATCTCTTCTTTATTCTCCTCGCTTCTTTGTCTTCTTTTTCTTCATCTTCTTTCTCTCGTTTTCTTCCTCTTCGCCTTCTTCTTCTTCTTCTTCCCTTCTCTTCTTTTCTGAAGCTAATACTGTTCGGAAAAAAGAGACTGTTGGAGAACCTCCTTGCACTAGCTTAACATTGTCCCTCTCTGACTGCCTGCTTCAGGGACGTTCGAAAGAATATGACCATCGAGCTGTCACCGTCTTTCCACCATAACCAAACTTCTTCCCTTTGTGCCCTCCCTACACCCTGTTTTAGTTCCCCGACTCACATCATCATTGTGAATCACACATGATTTATATCAACCTGAAAAAAATATTTACTAAATCAGTCATTAGTCGATAGATAAAATACCAGAATCATTACTCAATGATGAATTTTCGTTTCCAGATCGAAAACCTTCTCCATTTACTGTTTCCGTTATGTTTATATTCATACGGAAAAAATCGATTTCCATTCATCTGAAATTTGTTCATTTCCTGCCCAACTTGTGGATTAATGAAATCTCATCTTAAGTGATCTTCGATATTCTCTAGAATTGCTAACGAAGTAGTAGGCGTACAGTAGAGGTCGCTGAATTCGCTACTGACTGTTGAGTTGAGAGGATCGAGGACTGCAGTGTTCTAAACATCATTTGATCAAGATATCACTTTGCCTCTTGGGGTCGAAAATTATAAACTATTACCTATAGTTCTGCATCATCAACTTATTATAATATCACATCCTGGATTGATATTTTTATAACATTTTGTATATGCATCACAAGCCCGTCACGGAAACTAGACTATTCGGTAAATTAATGGAATACAATGACACTAGCCTGATGTGCCAAAGTATAGAACTGTTTGCCGTAATTTAAGTTTGCACATGACTGATTCCATATGTCAATCATTCGTAAAACCGTCGTGCAAATTTATTTAAATTTGTTTTTTTATTGTTTGTATAATGAAAATCGCTCTAATGCTTGGAACAGTAAGAAAAAAGGGGATGGGATCCAGGGCAGGTAATCCTATTTGGATGCAATTCCATTTGGATGATGATTGCATGTTTCCAGGACGCAATGATTTCCAGCAGACGGAACTGATTTCCAACGTATTTTCATCCTGGGCCTTTTTATTACAAAATTATCTTCCCAATTGTTTGATCGTCTCATTTTAAGTTGTATCTTCTAATAATTTCACTTGTTTGCGGAAAGTCCAAGGTATTGGAAGAATCAAAGGGTGAAAAAAGTGCTGGAGTTTCATTACTAAGCTGTATTCAGTTGTTTTCTGTTGTTGTTGGTAGATTAACATTTGTTCAGGTTTACCTCACGAGCGTGGAGTAATCATAAATGATTGATCATTACTTTTGAACATCTCCAGCGACAGTCAATAGACATATTTACTGGTAAGTACAGCATTCGAGTTAAAAAAAAAAAATAGGTCAACCCTTGGAATATGTAATTAAGTGATTTAAACTTTACAGTCGTTAGTGAAAACAATAGTATTTGTCGCCCCAGAAAAATGTGAATGTCGATATCCTCATTGTCGCACATTCGATGTTTCAGTTATTGGTATCACAGAATTGGTTTGTAAGAGGATTATTTTTCATATAATCATAGCGAGAATAATTCATTGTCGAGAGTTAAAACATTTGATCGTTACCACTTCCGCTCATAATTTGAAGAGTCTAACAGATGATTTTCGCCCTCTGACAATTGATAGTTGCATGAGAATGGAGTATGAAAAGATCACTCTCGTAATCGAACGCCAAACTGTCATGATTTTACGTACGAAATAGCACGAATTTTACATCAATGTTTTAATATTTCATACTTATTTTCCGGATATGATTTCGAATGATGATTCATTTGTGACGTTCCTAAAAACGGATAGCACAGCTCATAAATGATTGAACATTCGCGAGAGATCAATGTTATAATCAGAATTAATTTTGGACGAAAGATTGAGTACTCCTTCTTCGTCGTTTAATTCAATTAAAAACAGCAAAATCTTTCTGAAATAAAAACAGTTATGTTCCTTGCAATTATGGCGACTGAATCGGCGTGTCATTTTGCATTAGAAATGAACGTTTGATCATCAGGCCAAAGACAAAACTGTCGATCTCAGTTACTATTACGACAATCTGTATCGAAGTTCTTCACTTGGTGTTGTCAAATTTATGGCTATTGTTCTATCAATTTTCCGAAACAGATGTCGAATAAATCTTAACAGTGGGATCGAGAGAAGATCAAGTACTCGGAGAAGGTTCAACTGTGTGGTTTACAAGCATTTATGTCAAAGTGTTTTGAGGAAGAAGAGATTACACGCGGACATCGACATAACGTGTAGATTAAGTTGTTACAAGACCAACTACTATATTACCCGTTATCAGTGGGTTCAGTGATTCGAGAACCATCGATACTCTTTGGTGCCTATGCGCGCCACATTTCAGGACATTGGTCCCGTATCGGTAACTTGTTGAATGCTCCGGCTACTAGCAGTCAGCAGCCAATGAAGGATGTTTGTAATGGTATAGTGAGTATAGGGAAACGAACATGGCTGACGTATATACATATTGTACCTCATAGATCTCGGTCTGGTGCGCGTTTGTGAAGGTTCCATCTGAGAAACACACACCCGTCCTTCACTTTTTCGACGTAACTGTATATTTCGCTACTTCCTGTTGCCTGTTGGAGGTCACTTGCACCGGTACACGCCAACACGTATATACATTCGTGCTTAAGCGTTTGTGTAGTTTGACCTTCATTTTCTGTTGGCTTATCTCACACAGAATTCGTCTGTATGCTTCCTGCACTCGTGCCTTGTATAGTCCAAAAATTCACGATCGTAATCCATCTTTACATTAATCATCATATGTTTATTCACTTTTTTTTTTTATCAAATCTGTACATTTTTTTCGAAACTGAAAGTCACTGAAAATGAAATTCAAGTTTCTGGAATTATGACTCGTTGACAGTCATCAATATCCTATGACGAAGCTAATGATCTATCGGATGTGGATTTTCGCAAGAAATTCAATAGAACTTTTGGTTGTACGTAAGATTCGAGTATTGCTAGGGACAACCTTCGTAAACGTAACTTCTATTTAGAAATGTTCAGCTTTTATCGTTTGGTTTTGATCTTAGTCGATAAATTTGTACAAAGAGTTCGAAATGTATTTTTGAGCCTTTTATCTGATAACGGAAAGGAATTACTATCGAATCTCATAAATGAAGGATGACTACGAAGTCTGGGATATTAGTTGACCTGGAAAAAAAAGATTGAAACTCAGTTTTCCAAATAATTTATGTAAAAAATTCGCTGTGGCATTTCCGTCGGTAAAGCAGTTAATTCGTCAATTCTGAACGTCGGAGAGAAAGTTGTTGGTATTACGAGTATGGAAGGAGATGCGCACACACAGGCACATACACGGGAACAGAAATCGGTCGAGGGGACAAGGCGAAGGGTCGGTAAAGGTTCTTATACGAGGGTCGACGCGAAGAAGGAGAGTGTGATGTGAGCGCGATGGGGCAGTGCAAGTTTTCTGTCAGCGAGATCTAAACGAGGGAGAGTCTGAACGCGTATGCTCTGGCAGCGTTAAGCCCCGAAGAGTATGAAGGCGAATTTTTTTGTTGGGTTTATTCTCGTCCGGCGCCGGGAGGGCGCTTTCTCAGCGACGTCGCGCCGTGCAAAGAACCTTCAAAGGCGTCGCGCTAAAATCCAAAACTTTGTAGGAACGTGAACAGAGATAGAAGAGAAAATAGCGAGCGAGTGAAAAAACTGATTGTCTTGAGTAAAAAAAAAAGAGAAAGGCAGAAGTATTTCCGAAAAAAAGAAACAAATGAAAATCTAATGGACCAGTGGTTGCTGAATAAAATAAAATACCAAATATAGTGGGTATCGCTATATTTTCTCACATGCACATGTATCGATTTATGGCTAGAAGTCTGAAATGGAAAAAATTTGATTTTAACAAGCAAGCGATATATGCTCGCAATTAACGCTATATTTTGAATTTTCCATCTAGTCATTTAGTTAATTTTTTTTTTCTCATATTATTACTCTGTATTTCTTCGTTTATTTTCAACAAGGGCGTCCGAATCTCTGGAGAAATATCGTGAAATTTCCACGCCGCGCGTAATATCGAAGCGAGGCGTACAGTATATAAGGGTGAGAGAAGGAGAGCGGAGAGAGCGAAGCGCATAGGGATAGAAATTCACCCCTTATATAGCGATGGCGAAAAGCGAGAGGACGTGGGAGATGCTGGTGGGCGAGTGCGACCGAGAGAAATGAGCGCTCTGAGAAGGGTGGAGAAAAAGGGAGACAGAGCTAAGTGAGATAGGGGAGAGAACGCTTGGATAGAACTGGGAGTTGGGGGAGAAAGAGGCACAAAACGAGAATGGGGGTGTATAGAGCTTTGGAGTTACGTCGGGGGATGTTTCTGTATAAGTCGCGTCGGTCCTTTATGCTCACATACACGTACACTATCATACTTTCTCTCCCTCTCTCACACACCCACATACACACACAATAACCTTCCTTCTCGACCTCCCTTATTTTCGTTTCTGTAAGCAGTGAGTTTTCGTATATTCGCAGTAGCAGCACCGTCGCACCAAGGAAAATGGAGCGTGCGCGCATGTATCTCCTGCTACGAAGAAGACGAAGTAAAAGGAGTAAGAGAGAACGGAATTGCTTGACATATATATAACTTGTCGGGAACATGAAGCAAGTCGTTCTATGATATTGAAAATGATCATTAATCAAGAAAACTGCCAGCGTTTTAGCGAAAAACTAATCATGTCGCGTATTCGATAAACAATTCCTCTATTTACATTAAACGTTTCTGAAATAACACTAACCATATCGCATACTTTTTTCATTACAAAATAATTGAGAAATTATGAAAAAAATTATAATAAAATATATCCATTTTAGAAATGAAATTGAAGATCATGAACCGTCAGAATCGACCGTCAAAATTGCTGATATTTTTCAAAGTCATTGTAATTAGTTTCTAGAAAATTGTTTGGCAATCTTTGTTATGAAGGTGGTTAAGTAACTAATTATAAGACGACTCATGGATCCACGACTCTGCAACAAACTATTTGCATCTATTCATGAAAGAAATAAACGTTAATTAAGTACTGATGAATTGTCAATGATAGTAAAGTTTTACATCTTTATCTACAGTTGTTGTCTTTTAGTGATGATGTGCATCTTCTTTGTATGCATAAATGAATAGACCCAGTCGGTAAAAGGTACAACAGATCACTTATCCATTAATTCATTCTTTTAATTCATTACGCCCCTGTTTTTAATTTCATTTAAGCTTTTTCTTTCACAGACATAAACAGTTACTGCTGTAATCTTTTTACGAAAAATACGTTCATGGAGTGTAAGATTGTGACTAACTCGGAAGAATGATTCGCGCATCGATAACCACGAATGACGTACCCATGCCATATTAGAGCTTTAGTTCTTGCAAATTTGTACAGCTTCCTGCAGCCATGTTCAGTACTTGTAAGCTTCGTATCTCCTTGTTCTTTCGTTTTCATATTCTTTCTCCCAGTTATTGCCCGATTAAAACTAACATAACGTGGGCACGTTGCTAATGCTTTTATTTTACATTTCTGGCTTTCCATGAATACCCCATACTCTCACTGTGTACATACGTTCATTTTAGCAAACGAATACTTCACTAAGTGTGTAGTGTTTCACTCCAGCATCATTATGGTTTTCTTATTTTCCTTAAAACTGACTTCGGTCCATAAGTTTGGTCTATAGAGTGAAAGCGGGTGATGTGGTGGAGCGGATAATCCGTTCATCCTTTCATGGGCTCGTTCTTCTATCTTTGTGTCCTTAGTACATTCCTCTATTCGTTCACTAAAATAGAAGAATGAGAGGACAAAAGATGTTGAAAGACTTTTATAAACTTTCGGATTTTTAGGCTCAACATATCAAAAAACCACATTTATCTTTTGTTTTCATGGAAATGTAAGTGATTTAGGGTGATGGGCGAGATTAGAATTATGATTTTTGGCCACAATGAAACTAAACCGAGTTCTAACTTCATAACGTGAGAGTAAATCACATGGAATTCTTATTTGTGTATATTTTTTGAGGTTTCACACCAATAACCGGATATTTGTAACGACACTTATAAAAGTTTTTTAAAAGTCGTCACGAACTTGGGCTAACGACGAGCTTTTATTTGTATCTAAGTGATGTAAGCTGGCTATGATCAGATGTGGATGAAGAGTTAGAATTTTTGTACTGTTAAATTTTGATGATCAAACAAACAACGACTGCGGTTCTTCGAAAAAATTTATGAGGGATCTGTTGTAAAGATGAAAAAACCAATTTGTTAAAATTCAGATCCTTGAGATCTACTGGTTTCACTCACGGGACCGTTGTGGAATGACGCATCTATCGATTTCTCAAATTGTATCGGGTTGCTTATTTAAGTCCTTAATTAGTGTAGGAAAATGTTTACAATCTGTCAACGGGACTAAAATCGTGGACATTACAAAAGCTGAACGCTCTATAATTATGAAATTATTATTAAATTTGTATTGTTTTGCTGCTCGAGGGCCTTGAGCGATCGTCGCATAATGCAAGGGAGTAATTACGATACTTAATTATTCAAAAACGATGAAAATGTTGAAAATTTTTTTATTGCCACCAACGACTTCAAGTCGAATTCGAAGTCGACGCATAGTATAGGTTTTGCGAAGTGAAGGTGGCTGGTGTGGGCGTTGCGGATCAGCTGCCACCAGGAAGCCGTGCCTGTACCTGTACCACAAGTACGACTCCTATCGTTTTTTTCTTGTTCTTGCTTCTCCCACAGCGCTCTCACCTCTATTCTCGCGCGTTGCTTGGTTCAATGCTGCCAGCAAAGAGAAGCGCACCACATACTCGTAGCACAACAATTACACCATATCTCTAAATATTTAAATCTGTAAAGGAAAAAATATATAAATGTATCTGTCCGTGCTTGACGACTCGTCATTCCACACCTGGTGAACCGATTTTGAGAAATCGTTTGCGTATAGGGAAAGCTTATACAATTCGCGATACCGATTTGGTTATTAATGTTTCGATACGTAGCTTCTCTTTCACGGCAGCTAACAAAACAAGCACGAAAAATGTTTTAAAACAACTCTCAACTTCGAAAATGGATGGAAACCCAAAAAAAATCAGATAAACAATTGAACGAGCTCTATTTTGAAAAGGATTCGAACAGGAGTCTCAACTCAACTCGATAAATAAACGCTAGAACCATTTTTGCGAAAAGGTCAAGATTATGACAGTTTTTTTTTCACTATTACTACTTTTTTTTCTTTTATTTTTATCTTAAACGACGTTGTGTTAGAAAACTTTGGTCTGTGGTATACCTTTCATTTCAAGTTGATTTACTTTATTCTCGATTTATAACAACAAATTCAAAGTAATCATAACTCGATGAAAATTTGAGCTGAAGGAATTTGATCGCGAAGATTTCCAGACTATTTCGCTGGACTTAGAGAACAAAAAGAAACGGCTCAGCAAAGACATGCAATTCATTCGCAATTCTTTTTGTATCATCGAATTTTCGAATCTGTAATTCGAATTTTTGTTGACAAAATTGATGCCCCTGATCGATGAGAGATCGAATATTCAGAATAATTTTTCACTGAGTACAATTAAAAAACAAACCAACGAAATGGTGCGAGATTTTGTGTCGGTTTCTTAGAGTGTGTGTACTCAGCTCAGATTTCATTTCGAAGCGATCTCTTTACGACGTTTTTTCGACTTAGATCTCAAAGCAAAAACTGCGCCTTTGACTTTCAACGTTCATAACTAGAAAACGAATGATCACTTGACGCTTACAATGGTATGGTTGGAAAGCTGAAGCTGAAAGTCTACGGAATGTGATGTGGCAATAAAAGTTTTATATTTGGCATACTTTCCTTGTGCTACCATGTTGAACTTTTGGAGCCTGCATTTTTTTTGCAAATACTATACATTCGTTCCACGATCTTTATAGTTTTTATAAGAATTATCCATCAAAAAAATGCATTATTCAATTGTCAATTCTGCCAACGGATCACACCTCGAATGCATCGTATTATAATATCATCGATGGACAGTCAACTGTTGAAATAATAGCGAATTTTGTCCATAGTAATCCAAATTTACTGCATAAACGACATAAATAGTATGTTATATAAACGAAGAGAGCGACATGTCGGACCTTCGAAGGCATTCTCTGGCTGTAGCTCACGCACCAGAAGTGGTATCGGTAGTGATGTTTAACGGAGAGAGTAACGGTATAGACTACTCTTTTCTCTCTCTTCAGGGATCGCCCTACTTCCATCTCGTGCATCCGTGATCACTTGAAAGCTCAATAGCTCGATGATCATCCTACTATAGTCAGAAACAGAACGTTAACGACTATCGCGTATGAAGATTTTTATTTGCCTACTTCTCATTTAATTGGAGAGGTTATGAAGGAGGATACAAAAAAATTCTTACATGCAGTATAGAATATTTGAGGTTGCTACTTTTCTAAAAATATCATTTCGATTTTTCCGAAATCTTATTTTCAGGATATTTTGTAAAGAAAGAGAATTGACAAAGGATCAGTCATGTGAATATGTTGCTAACGTGAAACAATCATATTCGCAATAATTAGAAATGAGGTCATCCCGTTTTTTTAAATGTTGGCTATACCTTAAGTTTGTATTAAGTATTCATAAGAATTATTTCTGTTGTTGAAAAACGCCAGTTCATATATCGAGAATTAATGATTTACCACGATTATGGCACATCAGACACAATGAAAAATGTGAACATTCGACACAAATCAGAATAGCTGAGGGCTTTTTTGAATTAGAGGATTCTCTTAACACCGAAGAACCGCCTGATCCTCCTGCACGTGAACAGTACCCCGTGTCAATCGAGAGGTCACTCTTCGTTTCATGGTCTAAGATTAAGTCTTTGATCGTCAATGTTCGATGGCTTATATAGTTCTGAATTGCAGGGTCTTCTATACTTTGAGAGTTTCTGGCGTCAAGAACTGTCGTTCCTTTGACGTCGTGTGCTCGTGAACACACTGATTGGTTCCATAGTATCCTGGTTTGTGAAAAACATATGCTGAGGGGAAGCTCCACCTTTCCTTGCGTGTGTTCAACTCCTTGTTCCTCTAAGTATTGTTGCGATCGAATTGCCACAGTTGTCCTTTATACATTTAAGTGTATGAAATGTTCCCGTCGCAAGATTTTCCCGCGCAAAACTTATCTCTTCGCCTTACGAGTATGGAAAATACTTGCATCCAGTCCTCCTTGTACTTGATTGAGAACAGGATTTCGTTGCATGGCAATCAAAATTTGCCTGAGCCAACCAGTAGCTCGATGAAGTACGTGAAATGTAGAGTAAGTCCCGGATGCTGGCCATACGGTTGAAATTGCGATCATCAAAGGCTTCCTCGCATTGACGTTCAACAGAAGTTGATTATCCGGAACGTCCGTCAATTCCCCTCATATTTAAGATGTTCTAGTTCAAGACCAAATATAATTGCTTGAATCTGAAATATACCTACTCGACTTAAAGATTTGTGTACTTCGACGATTTTTTTTTCAACTATAATCATATCTTCAGCTGCACAGACACCATTCAATGCCATTATTTCACTCTTCGCGATACCTCGACTTTTGAAAGAAATTTTTTTTTAAATATTCTTACTTGGGGTGTACATAGAGTCCTTCATTGAACAGTCGAAAATTGGTAAGTTACTAAAATAGAAGAATCAGGTTACAAAGGATCAGAATTTTCCAAATATTTACAAATTATGGTTGCCATACTGTGCAAACTGTTCAGAGTCGTTTTGTAATTTTTTTAATTTGCGTACAGTGATTAAAAGCAGCCCATAAATCATTATTTGAAACCTTTTTTTCCGCTTCTACCCTGCTCCTGTCAGTCAAACAGCTAATGCACTTTTTTGCCGATTCCCCCACCGTTCCACGGATAAGTAACGTTTATTTTTGTTCCATGTTGAGCTCAAGGTGAGAAGGTTCTCATTCAGAAAAGAACGTTTCGGTAATGAATCGCCGATCGTCAAAACTTACATTGACTGACTGTCATTACGTATTGATACCGATGTATAAATTATTAAGTAAACTGTACAAATGTTGACAAATACCTGCAGATAATATATAATAAAATGATAACAAGCATATGGTCATAACTTAAATATAAACTGGCGTTTGAAAATAAAATTTATTTCGGAAAGTAAATGACGGACAGTGAACGAGGAAACATAAAGCCGATGACGTTTCCCGAATTGGATGGAAATACAATCGAGCTGGCGGTCGACGGAATAATTATTCCTGCGGTTGCATAGCGCTCTAATAATGTTCGAATTCGCATCATAATATTTGAGCCTGTGCGGGAAATATGGTGTGGGTGGGAACGGTTTACGGAGGGTTGTGCGTGCAATGGTGCAGCCGGAAAGTTGAGTGCAATTGCGCATACATACGTTATATGTACCAATGGAAACCGCATGGTTGACCACTACCGGTAAACAACTACTTCACTCCTATATCTCAAAGCTCTCTTCTAACTATACTTACGTGATATCAACCATCTACAGAAGTCTAAGCTTCTTGAACTTCAACGTATTTGCCTGCGACATGTTTTATTTAAAATCGTTTAACCTTCATCAATTATGATAATTCTCAGGTCGAGTGGCATCCGAAACAGAATTGATTTCGGTCAAACGTGGAGCCAAGATACAAGTTTTAAAAGTAATTCGATCAGAGGTCAAACCTAATAATGTTTTTTCTACCCACATTTAAAATACTTCTTTTTTGCATCAGGTCTGTCGGAAAAAACGAACTTTTGAGTGTAGTGTCTATAGACAGCTCTTGCCTTGAAATTCAATGACATTCGAAATTAGTTGATTTCAAAAGCTGCCTCATGGACTGAGAGTGCTCCATATTACTTAGAGAAACATTTACTTCAGTCAGCACAGCGAAACGAAGTTGTATCCATATCATTAAAGTACAGTTTATGATTATGAAATATAAGGGAGAGCGGGGTAAAATGACGTACCTCAAAAATTTACGACCATTTCTGTGAGTAATTTCAGTAAATAAATCATGTGCCAGTATATTGCGCAGCTTTAACACTGAATCTGAAATTCGGTAGATTTGCAAAACAGACATCGAGTATCTTAGCCATAAATTACGCGTAGACTTCGCAAAAAATCGACCTTTCCTTTCGGCTTCAGGTTTGTCTGTTTTATTGAATTCTCGCGTTACATTTGCTCATCATGAGATGTTCAACTCCCAAGGATCACAGTCATGTTACCACGTGTACGCTTTTTTGTTGAAACATTTTCCTCGCTTACTGATAATGTGGAATGAAAAAAAAAATACATATATTTTTCAAGAAAAATTGCAAATAAAAGCTGGTAGTTTTCTTAATTCCGAATTTAAAAAAATGGGGTGAATGGATAAATAACATTAATCCATGAAAATCTTTCGTCTTTCGTCGGTAGTCCATTTTGTGCCAGTCTGGCCCATATTGCATGATGTAATTACAAACTTTGTCAATATTATATGCTTCATTTCGTTAGTTCTGTCAAAGATAGAAAAATAAAAAATAAATGAAAATAATAACTGGAACGATGTAAAACGCGTAGTGAGTTCAAAGAGTAAGGG